>JAJVSH010000012.1:855815-912357 GCA_021460005.1 Tetramorium alpestre
ACACACACACACACACACACACACACACACACACACACACACACACACACACACACACATCATTAATATAAAATAGAACTTACTACATGTAAAACATATTTATCAAATATATTTTAAAATAAAAAATTGCTAAATAAAAATTGATTTCTATATAAAGATTGCAATAACCGAAAAACAATTTTTGTATTTTACAACAGTTTAAAAAAATTAATAAATATACAAACTAATTATAAATTGTGAACGCATTATAAGTTGTGAAGCTTTATGTTAATGTTAATAATCTCTTTTTAACAAATTTACATTTTATACTTTATTATCTCGTGCAAGAAAAAGATAGAGAGAAATTAATAGTACTTTGATCTTTCACGATAAATTTTCTAAATAGTGAAGCTGTCCAATTGCAAGGGTCACAGCTGCTTTGTCGAGGCTGTTGGAGACTGTTTGCTCAGATGCTTGTTAACCGTGTGAATATCCAATATGTTACCTCGTATGTGCACTTAGGTCCTGCATCGAGAATAGATTCACTCGGATCATTAAGTCAATTGGTGGATACACGGTGACAGAATATTAGCCATAACAGCCGCAATGCATTTCAAATTCGCTCTTACCTGACATTCATTAAAAATATATGTATGTACGTAGATGCAAATAACACACATAAAATCATTTATGTATTATGAAAAAATATTGCTAATTATATTTTTAACACAGCTATTATCAATAAAAAAAGTTCATTGCCTTGATAAAAATGAAAAAATCGAGAATAATCAATTAAAAATAAATATTCAATATGTTTGTATACAAAATTACTTGCACTTTGTCAATTTACATTCTTGTCTACGAAGAAGAGTTTATATATCCAGAAATAATATCCAGTAATAGAAGTTATTAAATGATAAATCCACATGTCGAATTTTTTACGGATAATTCAAGAGAGCAGCTTGTTCGGAGTAAATATACGGAGTCTAAAGAAATCCGTGATATTTTGATAAACTTTTAAAACTTGTATGATTTGCAGGCGATAGCCTGAATTAAGTGACTCAAAAAGACATTTTAATAATTGTAGACATTTGTATAGTTGTCGATAACCAGGTTACTTCGAAAATAACGTAAATGTTTTATCTGATCATTCTATCCAATTTTCAGTCGCTAATCAACTTTCGAGTGAACGTCTGCTAGCACATACACGTTTCACTTACGTCCCGCGAATGTATACAAGTAACTCCCATCTCCACCTAACGTTAATTTACTGCAAACCACGTCCTGCTGCCTGTGAATGGGATGCTAGGGAACAGTCCGATGGGCAATGAATGCGAGCTTTACCTCGCTGTCCGCATTTCGGCATATGGAAGTTTATTACCTACAGAAGGCGCTCTCTCTCTCTCTCTCTCTCTCTCTCTCTCTCCTCTTTTTTTATCGTTACATGCAGTTCTCATTTTTCTTTAATTCTCAATACGCAAACGCGTGTGCATGTGCATACTTGTCACATCATGCATATTTGTGCACTAGCACAGGTGAACGATATAAGAGGATAATACCGAAGCGGTGCACCCTGGCGACTTCACCTTCCTTTCTACGTAGGTACGATCGGATGTACTCGCATTATTCATTCAATGTACTCTGCGATCGCAAGACCGGCTCGATCCCTGTGGCACCTGTCTTGACCGTGGCAAGCGCGAGACGCAGTCCGCTCGCGCAGTCCGCCTATCACTGCTGCACACGATGCCCTTACCATTAATTATCTGGATATATGCTTCAGAGATCCGAAGCAAAAGCCGACTTCGGTTGTCTTAACGAGCCGCAGAACGCTCTGCCGATCGGGAATCGATGCTAACAGTGCAGTATTGAACTCTCTAACTAGCATAAAGGTACGGATTGGGACAGATTTTGTATCGTACAGGAGATTAATTTAAGGAAATGTTCTCTCTCTTAAAAAGAATTTTATTATAAAACATGTTCAATTATACAGAATTCTCTTACACTCTCTACATTAAACTTATGTGAAGTTAAATAAATTTTAATTCTTGTTGAATTTAATCTTGAGGAATGCTCTTAAAAATAAATTTTTTAAATTTATATTCAAAGATATTAATTTTATATATCGTAAATATAAAAATTAAAAATTATATATTGAAAAAATAAATTAATTTTATTTGATTTAATAAAAGACAAAAATATGATCCTATGAATATTTTCAGTGGCAAATGATATTCATATAAATATCGTGTTTATTATAATTTATGTATTAGTCAAAGTATATATATTATACATATATACACACTCATATGTATCTATTTGCTTTTATTTAAGATAGACAAGTCTTAATGAAAAATTGTATTAATATCAAATATTAAAGAGCAGACAAAGGGTAAATTTCCGATGATACGACATGGAAAGGAGATAAGGGAGTGTGAATGGGGAGTAGGAAGGTCAGTCGTTAAGACAATTAGACGAACAGAAAAGTTCCATTGCAACCGTGTACCTTATTGACCATTGTTACAAGAGACAGAGTGACAGTTACTAGTTTTCTCCATTACTCAATGCCGTTCGCTAATTCTCGCAAATTAGCATATACGTATCTCGTTTGGGAATTGAATTTTATATTTGTCGCTGAAAAATCCGTGGCGATAAAAGCTGTTATTATTGCTTGTTCACACCATCAGACCAATAAGCGATTGATAATAAAGCACTTTAAATCAATTTAGATAAAGAGGTGCAAATTCACTTTTTTCAAAAGTCTAATCTACTTAGTGATAAGAAATCAAAATGAATTCTTAGTAAAAGAAGAAATAACAGATTATTATCTTTTTCTGTCGAACATTAATTAGATAACATTAATCTGGCGTTGATATTATCGATATACAAAAAAAATACTCTGAATTATATCACGGTGTTTAGATCGTTTATTTCGGATCATATCCATTATATATATTATATAATCTACTATATATATATATGTGTATATCTATTATATAATCCTTCATATCGATAAGTATTTAACTGATTTTTATTTTCCATCTTCCAATACATTGCGATTCTAATTATTTTACATATAAATGAAATGGGACATGTTTGAAGCGATAAGTCCGATTAAAATCACAATAGATTTATGACAATCCATTACATATATCAATGAATCGACAGATTATAAAGAGCCCAAGTGCATTAGACGCGTAGTTTCATGGCAACGACCTTAATCCATAATGCACGTGTTCGAAGCCTAACACGAGTGCGTCATAAATCCATTATTCGCCGAGGATACGTTACGAAGAGAAATCGGGCATCAGTTCGCGATAGTTTTGGTTTATGGAATTCGGATCGCTTCTGTGAGTAGCAGCTACGCAATGTATACCTACCTATGTGGGATTTGCGTTCGCTGCCGCGCAATAAAGTTAAATAATCGGTTGAGCCGATTACAAATCGGAACTTCTGCACATCGAGCCTATCGTTGATTCGCAGTTACTAAACTGGCCTCTGTAGTCTATTGTCGTTTACGAGTATATGCCGTTATGCTTTCTTCCTTTGTCTTTGTTCGTGGTCCTTGGAAAGAAATTTTCTTTCAACCTTTTACTTTTTAACGAGAATTAAACGAGACAGAGAGGAAGATTTGAGAGGCTTTCGAGGAAAATTTTGTCAAACCTTCGGTAACTGCTCGAATTTCGTGCCAATCAAGTAGGAAAGACGCAATTTTTCTCTTCTCTTTTATTAAGATGTTGTAAAGTTTTAAGAGGCTTCCAATTTAATCGAAAACTTGACATTTCTGAACATCTAGACTATAATAATATTAAAATCAGACAAAATCTCACATTAATGACTAAATGACACATTATAGAAAGAAAAACCGATTTTATTTCAAAATACGTATAGAGACGTTTAGTCTTTATATGTATCCATTTCCTCTTAGATATAATAAATTCGTAACAGTTTGAAAGAACATTTAATATCCGGTATATCAAATGAATCGAGATAATAAATTAAATAAAAATGTAAATTTCAAGCACGTCACCTTAAAATGTCACGCCATAATTTTCTGATTATATCAGCGATTGATAAGCAAACGATATGATATTTCCTGTTTCAAAAATTGAAATCTATCTGGCCCAGTATCGATATAACTGTTCTCCCGCTGACGCTAAAATTGTCCGAGAGAAACTATTAAATTCGATTCAACGTTTTTAATGGACAGTAAAGAATTAAAACTCGAAAATTCGATTTCCAGCCTGAAAAGCGTGAATTACGGCGCGGAGAGCTTTTAAAGTTGAAATTCTTGATAGCACCTTGGCAACTGCCCGACTAATCCGCAGGAAAGCTCAAGGTGCAACGACGTCGATGCCCTTTCAGAAGGGGTGCACTGCACGTGCGCCGCCGTAAAGTCGTCGAACGATGTCCCGGTGGCCCTTCGTGGGCGCGAGTAATCCTCGTAGATTGGCGCGGCACAATAATTCGTCTCGTATCGGCCTCGTGGGGCTGAACCCGGGGTGTTAAACGAGCGATATTTTTTCTCCGGAAATACCAGCATCGGTCGCCGCTGCACCTGTCCTGCGATCTATCTAACGAGAGGAGTTTCGTGTCAGTTTAGTGCGGCTTCCTTTCCATCCCCGGCTTAATCCCGCAAATGCGTTAATCGCGTATGCCCGAAACAATATAAAGATCGTCGCAAATTATTAACGTCATATTAATCGCGTGTAGCTGTCGTGAGCGCGATATATGAAAGATCATAAATTAATATTGTCATTCTTGATAATATATTATTGACTTTATTTAATTGCTCTTTAATGTAATTTGGCGCGCTTTCTCCAAATTTTATTACTTCTTGATACAATTTGTCATATCCGTTCTCGAGAGACGGTAATGCTTCCAAAGTGATTTGTGTCATTCACGATGCAATTTGATTCCAGCAGCGAGAACTATCTAGCTATTTCACGCACGTATTGCGGGTCAGTGTTGATATTTTCTTTATATGCTTTATACGTCGCCGCTTTTATACATCGTTAAAACGAATAGCCGCGGCGCGGCCGTAGTAAAACCGCAGTAAATCGATGTATCGTTGCGAGAACGACACCCAAGGCATACGAGAGAGGATGAGCTAGAGCAGCGGACGCGTCGCGACGTTCGAATATCGTGCCCGCGCGACGCTTATCTTGAATGTGTCTTTTCCGGTGCGCAAGTGTTGTTCAGCGGAAGACTTGAGAACGTTACCGTGTGCACCTGACATCACACTCGGGATCTTGATTGCAAAATATCTGCGACGTGGACCGCGGCTCTTTATACAACCGTCTAGTTTACGCGACAGATTTCCGCACGTACATATATGTAGAGTTAATGATACATATCATAACAGAGGATCCCGTTTACATTCATGGTGGATGTTCAAATATTTAACAGCGCTCGTGTATTTACTCAGACACGTTGCATTGTTGGTATAACACTCTGCGGCTGCGTTTGGCTCTTTGACAAAACGATTCCGCCCGGGAACTCTTTTTATTTGTACAATCTGCCAATTGTCCAAAGATAACGTCATTGAAATCCAGGCACGTATCCAGCAGTTTATACGAGAGAATGAGACGTAAATGCGAGAACAAAGATTCAAATTTTTCAATTTCTCCTTTCTCGGAATCTTTTGTTTTAACGTTAACGTTTGCTCCTATGATACAATATTCCAAATAATATCCTCTCAAAGTTAATAATTTTTAAAGTTTAAGTTAAAATTTTAAAAAGAATAAAACTAATGTAGTCGCAACAAATTAAAATAAATTATATAATAACTAAATTAGAGTTAATATTACAAGTGAATTATATAACGAACTGGATTAAAATCATTTTTTTCTATATTTATCGATATATTTTTAAATTCATAATTTTTTTATTAAATATAACAACTTTATTGCAGAATTCAGATGCTGTAGCATGTGATGCGTCTAATGGAACATGGAAATGCATGAATAACTGTACCTTTTTTTATCGCGAAAAATGTCGAAAAATACGTCACTGTAGCACGGTTAGAAATTAATCCGATATGTTGCGAGATGTACATATATGTACAACATGACTCATTGCGCTACGCGGATTCATTGTTTTCCGGGTTGGCGAGAGAGTAATCCTCAATGAGACAAGCGTAACGTAACATCGAGAGATGAACTCGGAGCTAAAAAAAAAAGCAAACTGTCCTAACGAAAGCCCGTCGCCAGTCACTTAATTAAGCGCCCCATGGATATGTTTATACTCCTACCAAATCTTCGTCGTTTCATTCTTCTGGAAGAGACAGCACAAGAAACGACGATAGTAAACACGGAATAGCTGTAAACGGAGATAGGTGAGAAGGTACTCGAGGTAAGCGTAAACAATTCCCAGTACAATTAGGAAGCGTTTGTCCGCCTGTGTTTGTCGAAGGATCAGTAACCAGCTTGGGTAACGCCTAACTATCTGTCACTAGGCGGTCGAGTGACGACTGCTCGGTCATGCGGAGAATTTACGGATGGTTTATGACGCAGGGCGGCAGAAACACAGCATAATAAGAGAAGAGAAATCGATAATGCCATGTGATGATTTGATTCACTGGCGAGACATCTCCATTCGTTATTATCGCATTACGTGATTTACAGTTATTTTAAATGGTTGATATAAATCTTATCTCGCGAACATTATCGTGAAAATTGATTTTTATTATATCGATAACTATTGTGGGTTGTAATCGCAATTATATATAGGTAGTGAATTGATCTATATAATTTAATATTCTAAAAAATTATTATTAAGATAAATTAATAATTATCTCAAAAGGAGTCAGTATTTCATAGAATTTTAATGGTATATTGATGTTTTTATTTTAAAATGTATGTATATGACGGTAATATTCGACACCGAACTTCACAAAACTCTGCTTGAAGATTGACGAAAAATTCTCGTGAAAGATTGCTTGATTGCTTATTAAAGGCTGATTGTGCTGGATCCACATTTAATCTGCGTAATGTCCGTGGAAGATAGTCAATCATAGGCGCTCAAATGATCTTGCTGACTAATCCAAATAATCGAGAAATACACTCTCTGTAGTCTCTCGAATATTCAGAAACTATTCGCTTCTGTTGTATCATGCAATCTTACGGCAGTTACAATAATCAGCTTTCTCTACAAACTATATGCAATAAATAACTTTTTAGTGATTTAAGTATTTTAAAAAAAATATTTTATTAGAAATTAAAAATTTAACTGTATTAAAATATTATAATTTTTCATTGGTATTATTGGGTACTGAATTATCTTAACCATCAATCCGCGTGGCTTTTCGCGATATACAAGAATCAGAGACATCGGGACGACCAATCGCAGCAGTGACCAGGGTGGATTACACCATCACGAGTTGTCAGTGCCGGAATTAAGTTATTGGCGTACGGACTCGGAGCCCCTGAATCGCGGAGGAACTTGGCTCGACGTACGGTAATTTGATATCGGATAACCGTTTCTGTCGTCGGCACGACCGACGTGAGCCTCTGAAGGCACACGCACGTCGAGCCTGGTTGCACGTCCAGCGGAAAGCGCATTAACCCGCGAAAAGGACGCGCGCGCGGATGGGAAATGCTCGGGCGGATTTATCTGCCGACTCGTCGTCGCTCTCCCCGATAAAAGCTGGCGACTAAAAGTCAGAATTTTTTATAGCCGCTCTAGATAAACTCCCCGCGGAATGGCATTCGCGGAAATTTAATTACTTACTGCGGGGCAGATTAACGCCGATGCGAAATCTAGATAATGTATTTAGGAAAAGTTGATATCGCGCCGGGAGCGACTGAAATATACGACGATAATTACGGACGGAGTGACGGCACCATCTCCGTTATTATTTCCAGTTGGCAGCTTCGGCGGTCCCGATTATATTCGAGGTAACTGTTAGGAATAGGAAAAAAAACTCACCAATACTTAATTTCACAAGTATTTTACAATTCGCCGTTATTCATAATTGATTTATTTCCCTTTTTCGAAAGGTTCATTTTAAGTTCACCGTCAGTGTCAAGCGAGAATGTAGTTTTCAAAGAGATTGCGATTATCTGCGCGACATTGCATAAAGGGCTTGTAGAGAAAAACTTAATTTAGCTCACATTGTAGTCATTTTCAGCACGTGAATAGACGAGCGAACGTGTGCGCGCCAATGTCCAGGTAATCATTCCATCTGTCCGTTCGCAGTTAATACAAATTTCTGAGGAAATCCCCGTCAGTCAGTCGACTCGTTTTACAATTTGCAGACCTTATGGTCTGTCACTATTATTCCGAGATAAAAAATACTTAATGATGGCAAAAAGAATTCTCAAATCGGACGAGATAGGAAAGCAGGAGAAATGTTTTTACTTTATTTCCTTCGCGTCTTACTATTTTCTGTAGTCCCTAACTTTTAATCGATCGAGTTCAGTCTGTCGTTTTTTGTTTCCCCGAATATGATTAAATGAAATTGGATATTCGTCCGAGCTGTGTCTCCGATAACGAATACGAAATTCGAGATTGATCGTTCGATTCGTTCTTCTTTTCAATAATAACTGATTTTTTTTTTCTGGAAAATTGATATTCTCTTCAGCCGGATTGATATCAAATCTTGTGATCTACTATAAGATAAGATCCTTACAGGATTTAAATGTTTAATTCTTGTCTGAAATTAATAATCTGAAGTTAATGACGGCGAAAAGCTTGCAAATTGTTCGAGCAACGTCGAGACGTCTTTGGTCTCTCACATTTTTTTGTAATATAACGTACATTGTTTTGGCAAAGCTGATGAAACGAGCAAGGTCCCTCGTAACTAGCAAATTGCTTTAAATGCCAAATTGAAATTTCTTAGCACCGCGTAAGCTTGCATTAGCTGTTTAGCTCCGTTGTCTGAATACCTGAGAAGTATGGAGCGTCACACTTAACTGCAATACGGCTGGTACCTAGGCTTGGGAGCTGAAACTAAGAGCTGGTCACGTAATTCCTCACAAGCAAACTTGCCGCATTATCCGTTGCATTACGTTCGGCAGCCAGACGTTAGCTTCCAACCGGCGGACATTAGGTTCATGCAACCTAGGAGAGTCTACAAGAAGCATGCAACAATCTAAATCAACAGTGACATATTTACAGCGTCGAGTCGTACAGTTTACGATGTGCATTTCAAGAGAAACGTGCAAAGCATTGGCTGATCTTAATGTTACAATTTTCGCGCAAATTTATAATATATAAGAAACTTGAAATTTTAACATGCGATAAATAGAAAATTAAATGCCTGCAGTAACAATGATGTATATTTAATTCAAAAATTAAAACTCCTTGTCATTATAAATAGCAATTATTTTCAATTTGCGATTTAATTACGTTTATGAAGAGTGATATCATCATATCGCTAAAAATTATTCTGGACAGATCAAAGGGCTCTTTCTAAAGAGATTATAATGCACCCTTTTTTAATTTAAATACAATTTCTATCAAAATGTGCGTATCAGAAAATGAATATGTAAATAATCGGGGAATGTTTTGTTATCGCTTCAAGATGATATTTTTACTTTCAAATTGCATCCGATTCTCATTTCCACGCCGCAGCAATGAGGAACAGATACATCATGTCGTATCGGAGGAAGCCATCAATGCTGGAACCAGGAAGCCGTCCAAAGTTCTCTAACGATGATATATCGGGGTAGCACAGGACCCCTAAGTTGTGGCCATTTTGATATGGTGTAACGTACTCCTTTCCCATCCTCCACACGCGCAACTCTTTCTTGCGCTATCCAGGAGAGGCATTAAGCCCTTTCCAACCCCTTGGAGTTACTGTTACGGTGACCGTGACAGATCGCCCGTCATAATCCGGCACTATGAAAAACATATCGACGATCGAATGGCCGTTCAAAAGTAGTGCGTCTCATTTTTCGACAAAATGTCTGACTTACATTACGTTCCTGAGATAACATGATCTTTATGATAAAGCTATCATGTGCGTGAGTGTGTGTGATTGATCAGGTTCTCTTTATTAAGATATAAATAGAAAAATTTTAACATATTTTTAATATTAAAACAGATAAGTAAAATGTTATTGCGATAGGATTTTTGCAGTATGAAAAAAATATATGTATCTTACTGTAAAATATCGATTTGAGAAATTTTCTTATTCTCTTTTGAGCATATTTCACGAATTCGTGTAATAAAGTTAAATTTTATTATAGTTACAGAAATTAACATAATCACGTACATCGATTTGAACTGGAGGTTTGAAAAAGATGATGCATTACATGGGAAAGTCGAGTTCCGCGTTCCTCGTGCGCGGCAATTTTTTTACAAAATTGTACGATGGTGGGTCAACGAGAAGCTGTCAGGCTAGATTTAGTTTTCACAACGTTCGTCTATACTTTTGTGGAAGAGCACTTTCGTACGGTGATTTGCGACACTCTATCTCGGCGTCCTTTTACGCTGTCGCTCTTAGTTGGCGGAAATGTATGGTACATTACAATTCATCTCCGACTTCATTGCCGTCGGTCGACAGGAATTTGCTGCGTAACGTCTTTCAGCTCCCCGACCGTTTAATCCGTAATGGAACAAAACATCGCGCCACCAGGTATTCTGCTCATATTTCACTCGTCCTTCCACGTTAATGAAGCGCGATGTACCAGCATTTTCTTAATTATTTTTCTTACGGTAAAGCAATAAACTTAATTGACATTGAGCAGTTAAGACACGGGATTAAAAATTAATTGTTTATTTCGTAAAATTTCAGTTTCTCTGAACTTTCTTTAACGTTAAAAATAAGTAATCTCTTCGTTCTTACATGGAAGGACGAACGAAGTGTTTATTCTCATACTCAAATGTCTTGGAATAGACATGTTACGTGGATATCATTGATTCGATGACTATTTATTAATCTATATGTAAAAAAACCTGATAGAGAAGCTTGGCCTTCATAACATTGCGATAACATCGCGTTGATAATTTATAGTTATCGCAACGTTCACCGATAAATGATGTAGTTCCGAGAAAATTACATCGAGATTAATTTACGATTTTACCCGGCGGAAAGAGAGGCCGGCCGAGTCTTCCATTTCGGTCGCGTTTCGTAATTAAATTTATGAGAGTTAACTGTTTCGGACTGTGCCCCGGTTATGCGACGAGGAAATGCACTCTTGTTCCCGTACACGTAAACGTATAAAACATATCCACGTGCGTGCCCACACGTTTCGTCCGGAAAGTTCGCTATTTAACATCGGGCAAACGGGCGTGCCCGTGCTTATAGCGAAGCTCGACAACACTCAGGCCTCAGTGCGCGAATCCGCTTTCGGCATGATCGATGCATTTTATATTCTTCCCTCTCCCGAGGCTTACACTTCTCCGGATATTTCCGAGCTTATTCGCGAGACAAGATGCATTATTTCTCGCGAGGCTTGTTAATCGAGCGAATTACTAAGTAACAACAAATTCGCGCTGGCTAATTGAGATCTCGATTTTTCCCAAATCACGCAATTTTTATGATCGGTCTGTAATTTTTACGTGACTGTGAAAAACGCTGTTTTTTTTTGTTTTACAAAATCGAAAATTAACGAGATTCAGTCAACTGAGATTAAAGATAAAATCTCAGTAAGAAAATCTGCAGTATAATGATAGATTGATGGTAGATTTGTTTAAATATTGCAATAGATCCAATTGTTTTTATTAAACTCTGTATTTTGCCGGCAAAACCTGCTGATATAACTTGACAACAGATTGTCGGCGGAAACCGAACAGACTGTCATTTTGTAAACATTTAAATAAAATACATTTGGTAGTTTCTGTTCGGTTTCTGTAGTCAATCTGCTATTATATTTTGTTAACAGATTCTGTTACATTTCAGTTGATATTCCATCGACAAAATTTCTGCAGCAGACACTTTCAAAATCTGTTCTCGACAGATTTGACTATCTGGAATGGTGCGACATGATCTCATTAATATGAAAGAGTTAAGCAAACGTTCGACTATGTTGCAACATATGCAAAGTAAACAAATGTAGGATTTCCTACCGCGAGTGTGCGGCATGTCAGACCGTTTATCTACACGCAACTTTGCGAACATAACGAACCGTGCTGGCTTCGACGAAATGCTCGCTATAGAAATACTTGTCGAAAGATACCAAGGAAATATGCGCGTATAAAAGCACAAGAGTTTATAAATTGTCCGATTATTATTGTTACGCGATGCTGTATATACATCGTATTTGAATGGACCGTGTTCTGATTTTTTTTCGACTTTTTTCTTCTTTTATTCGCCGTTGCCGTCGCGTATTCGTTAACTTTTCTGAGACTTAGCGAAAATTTCGCGAAAACTGAACTAAGAATTGCAATATTTGTCTATTACTTAAAAGATTATATATTACACTATTACATTATAATAGAACATGTTAGATATATGCTCGTAACTTGTTTTATTGCAGTTCGAATCGATTTTGTCATTCGACGGCGTATCGTAAAATTTATCTTTATGATGCACTTTTAACAACTTCTGACGTACTCGATTATTTCGTAATTCAAAATTATGTCAATTTTATTTTAATTTGTGTAAATTAAAGTTAGAAGTTTCAAGTATGCTCAAGATATAAACATACTTGCTAACAGAATAAATGCATCTAGCATATTTTATATAACTCTAATTCCTTTTAATTTTCTTAAAGAATTGCATTATCTTAATATATCTGAACGATCACGCTTTATTATTATTGTGGTATGTAATCGACATTACTGTTGCGTCTGCAAATTCGTTTAATATCTATAGTGCCATCTTTTGATAAGCCCAGAACATGATCGGCATACCTCAAATTTCCATTTAATACCTGCAACGTCATCTTTAGTGATCTCTAGCGAAATTTAGCATCCCAGCGAACTTCAATATCATATCAGTTGCGCCATCTTTTGATAAATTGCAGACATTAGCAATGCCGCGACATCAATTTCATACCATGAGTATTATATGCTTTCTGATAAAAATTCTGAGAGATAAAATAGGAATTATAATAATGTAAGGAATTATAATGTTATCATAAATAGATCTTTTGTATTTTTATTGAAATTATTTTTAGATAATTGGATATTTTCGATTTAAGAATAATCTGAAAATAATATACATATTCTTACATATAAAATAAAATAAAATGTTATAGAAATTTAAATGTGATATGTACATTGTTGTTATTGGATTTATGAAAAATATAAGTGATTGATTTTCAAGCCATCATACTATATCCGCCGCTTAAAAATCCGTGATATATTGAATATAATATTCAATATAAATTTGTTTTACAATCCACTCTTATAAAAGGCTTATGTTAAGTCGATATTCGAAAGATGTGCAAGCCAGCAGGTTTGATTTGATTCACGTAGTCGAACCTTGAGACGCGAGCCGATTCCAAGCCAAGGTTACGTTCTAAAACTTCCTCTCCGAGAGAAATTTTATTAAAAAGCCTATATTATTCATAATAAACTATAGTGTTTTAGTTAAATTTTCCTCGGAGAGGAAATTTTGGAACGTAACCCAAGAAGTCACCTTCTCCCCGCCACTTCCACCAAACTTCCCGCTGCATGCAGAACATTTCTACGGCATAAAAGAGAAAGGAAGGATCGAGACAATTAAAAGAAATATATTTGATTGGAAAGAATATTTTCCTTGCTACGTAGCTCTTGGCTGACCTATACGAGTGGGCAATTTCTAAAAATTGTCTTTATTCGCCTAGTCGAGCTTCGAGACGCGAGCCGATTCCGAAAAATCGCCTTCTCCTCACCACCCCCATCTATTTCGCGCTGAATACGGAATTTCCCACGGCCCGCGAGAAAGAAGGGAGACAGTTAAAAGAAACTGTTTTGACTGAAAGGATAAGTTTTTTTTGCTATATGGCTATTCACTGGCCGCACGTGCAAGCGGGCAGTTTCCAGGAAATGTTTGTTTTGATTCGCGTTCGAGCCTCGAGCCGCGAGCCGATTCCGAGAAGTCATCTTCTCCCCCCCACCCAAACTCCGCGTTGAGTACGGAAGGGCTATAAGCACCAATTACAGTAAAGTTTCGACCAATCGCGTTGCTCGCGTCGACTGTCCGCCCGGACTCAGTCAAAAATCTTATTACCGTGTTGCTTGATTCGTTTATTAGCTGAATCGAGTAACGCGATTGGCCGAAACCTTATTATAACATTTTTAAGGAAAACGCGGACTACGTGTCTATATTCTTACTAGCATAACTGCGCGCAAACGAGCGCAGTAAGGAATCGGGCGCCGACGGGGATTGTCGCGGCGCGCACTATTTAGGGGCGCGCAATCGTTCTCTCGACCGTCGCGACGTAGTTGTACAAGTTAAATAGTTATACAGTGTATATATAACGACACATCGAAGCGTTATTGTAGTAATCCAACATTGTCGATCGCGTTACTTCCTCGTCGGCACGCGTCGCGTCGTTTCGTCCCGTCCGTTTCGTCCGTGTCAAAACGGGACCGCGCGGTTCCGCACTTTCACGCTCTTCATCTTCGAAGATTTTCAAATGTGAAATTTGCATTTGTCAAACAATTAGTGTCGGGAGTGTCGACAGTGTGGGGAGTGTACGCATCGTAATGCTCCGTCTTAGCGCGCGTCCGTCATTAACCGCGTCGTCGATTCTGTCCCGTCAAAAGCAAGAGCGGACTATTCATTTTACGCTAATTACACGTCGAAAGAGTAAAATCAGTGCGGTTATATCAATGATATTGAAAGTAATGAATAAAGCGAGGTTTCAGTTTCATAGTCGTTTGCGATGCATAGATCGGTGCTGCGCCGCCATGTTGCTTCCGCCGCGGTTACGCTTTCTTTCGAATTTTTCAGTTTTATGCGAGACGCGGTGCTGCGGGATTGACGGACGGAGTATCGTCGCGTTCGCATTATTTACGCGCGCAAAGTGCCGAATAACGACTAATTAACGCGCGCGGTAATTAGTCGTGTTTTTCGATTCCGAAGGTGAGTGCGTTCCCGTCGGCTGCGAAGGAGCAGATCGACAGGATCGACATCGGCTGGTGAGTGTTTTTATGTTTCATCATTTATTTCTCGTCTGGCCACGATTTTGTCACTTTCATTTATTGACGATTACTTGTTATTCCACGCGATGTCGTAACGCCGCAATAATTACGATTTATAATTACGATTCATTGTTGCGGATTTTTTCGATAGCCTTTCATTCGATGTACAATGTTGGGATATATTCCATTTCTTCCGTTTTATTGATAATATATAAATTACTAGCTTAAACTGTTCATTTAGGAGCCCGTACTTCTGCACGGCTCGATTCTCGGCGTCAGTCCGCCTCGTCGTTCTGTTTCATACCACACTTCTTTATAGTCTCGACCATCGGGCACGTAGGTACCGGAGCTTCGTGTATCGAAACGCGATCTTATCTTACGGAAAGTTACAAGTTATCGACTTGCGTTTTCTCGGCCGCCGTGGCAGTTTCGGTAGCGCGAACAGTTCGGAATTCGGAGCCTGCAGATCGCTCCATAGTTGTGATCGCGAATTTTGTCCGTTCAGAGTAAATAACGAACGCGAGTTTTCGTCGAGAGTGCTGATTAAAGTCAACGAACGATTGCCGGAATATATCAGTCGCAATAGTTTGTCAGCAATCGAGTCGGTTCGTTGCAGTTCGCGATCGACATAACACGACGGTTCAAAGCTTACCGTTACGATGAATATAAATTCTGATATATGGACGTAAGTCTTATCTCTTATGGAGAGACTCGAAGCGCATTCTTTTTATTAGATACAATATATTGCAAGTTTAAATTGTGATTACGCGCACCTATTTGGCCTAATGGAAAATTTTTAACTGGATTATAAACGGTCACAAGTCACTATAATTCTAGTCACAATCATTCGTGACTTTTATGCTTTTTTTTAAAAGTAATGTGCGCGAGCTTATTTCTGAAGTTCGTACAATTGTAATACAGTTTGCTAGAGAATAAAGCATTTATTAATTTTTACTAACTCATGATCATGTTATATTTCAGATTATCTCATCTCATCGGCGAACATCGCGTTATTGTGCAAGTGCTAGTGCAAATACGTCGTTTGGGCCCGCATGGCAGTTTCGGCAGCGCGAACGGTTCGGAACGCGGAGCGCGATCACTCCGTAGTTGATCGCGAATTTAATTCATTCGGAGTGTGTAACGAGTGCGAGTTTTCGTCGGGAGTGTTGATTAAAATGACGTACAATCACCGCCATCAGCGGAACGTACCAGTCGTTGTGAATCCTCGTAATCAACGCCATACCGTCGACCGCACTTCTGTGACTTGAAGCCGATTCAGCTTCGGTAAGTCCAAATTTCAATGTTACAAGCGCGCGAAAATGATCCGTATGTTTATGCAAAGAAGTCGAAAATGGCAGTATATTAACAATAAGATGTCTGAAACTTAAATCATCATGATTATATAATGCATACTTCCTTTATTAATTTAATAGAAAATCCACTACTGGTTATTGCATCGTTAGAATACATAAATACGAAAATTTTTTAAAATAAAATTCTGAAAGTAATATTATAGGATAAATCATATAAAATCCGCGTAATAGGATTATAGGGTAAAGCGCGACAGTTTCATTAAATAAAATCTTAATAGTATTATAGGATACAACATATCGAATCATGGAATGAATTCTGGGTGATCATAGTATTATTTTCACAATACATTTTTCACAGATTAACTCAGCATGAATCAATTTAAGTGTAATATGTAGTATGTAAATGTAATAATTAGCAATATTATTGTCAATCACATATACGTAATGATTGGTAATACAATAAATGTACGTAATAATTAGCTATGATTTTTTTTATTAGACGCTGTTGCTTGTTATTCCGTAGATGAGAAGTACGATATCTCAATGTAGTTACTGTTATACTTTATAATTACTGCTTGTAATTATCTTGTATATTAAAAATGTTATTAAATTTGTTAATTTTATTAAATATTAATTTGTTGCAGTTAATGTGTTACGACTAATTGTTACATTTTTAACAATATGTGCATGAATTAATTGAAATTTGAATTGTGAATATTGTACCGTGATCGCTACGGTTATAAAGATAATTTCTTACCCCAAATTGCGATTGTAAATTATTGACATAAAAACAACTATAATACTATTGGAAATGTCAAAAATATCGAACTATCATCATGCATAATTATTATACGTAATCAGTAACAGATTTCGTAAAACTCGTGTATAGGTGTAATTTTCTTTAGAACTTCTTACAATACAATTTCTTACAAGACGTTTAGAGGTATGTGCCAAAACATTTGATTGAAAGTGCATTAAGTAGTGCAATATCAGTTGTTAGAAACCACACTAAGTAAAACATAAAATCGNAATTAAATAAAAATTTTTTTTTTAAATTACTGAAGTAAAAGTGTGTATACACACAAAAGAGAGTTCTATATATTTATTTAATATAATATTTAATATAATATTATATAATATTTAATATAATTATACCTATAATTATATAATACGTGATGTCATGATAAAATCGAATTATTATCACGTGGTTACTGCGAAAAGATACCAATACTTTTTCTATTTTGTACAACTTTTTACACACATACATAGATCAGTCATATCATACTCACAATTTCAGCCACCAACTCTTCGACTATGACATACAAAACGTTCTTAACATCTCTAAATGAATGGAATATAATAATAAAATCGAGATAGTAATAAAACTGAATTGGTTGGAATTAATTATTTACTTAAAACCTTGCTTATTTTTTAATGTAGCGTTCTCAATCTTAATTATACATATACACATGCGTACGTTCATAGTCATAGAGTTAATCTTTTTAACATAAAACTAATATATATAAAAAATTAAACATTACAATACGCTCAAATATTGAGTGGTAACATATGCTTGCCTCAAAAGTAATATAAAAATATTGATGTTTTTGAATATTACATTGTGTACAGTCTACATATGCTAGTTACATATGCTAGTTACAATTGCAATCAAAAAATTAGTGTTTATATATGAAATATTTATATACGATCACACGTATCAAATATTCGGAATATTGCAGATATTTCATGTTACACATAAAATAATGTCACAGTGGAATGTTTACTTAAATAATAAGAACATAGCCTTTCAACATAGTTAACATAGGTATATATGTGGCAGTATGCAATAATTTAATATTTTGCGGAGAGAATTACGGCAACCGTGCATTTAAATGTCACTAATTATTCTAACAAAATAAACATCATCGCGAATATACGATGAGACTGTAGTAATGCAGATAAATGTAATATGTTAGCTGCGTATTGAGTAATAATTATCACTATTTCACATAGAGCACTTTATCAGAAAACCATAACAATTCATTATGAAGGATTATCAGTGGATCTATTAAAAATAGGATAATCAAAGCACATTGTTGCTAAGGAATCTGCTGCGTATTTTCGTTCTTGTTGCGTCGTTTTCATCCACTGCTTATGCTCACATAAATAAGGATATAAAGGTACTACTAATACGCTAATATCGTCCACCGATGCTATAGGCGCGGACTTTTCGTCTGTTTCGTTAGGATTCTCGGGTTTTCCCATCCATACCCTACCGATTAATCGACCTCTTGCCGCTTGCACCAATTCTTGAGCACCCATTGTCAGTCTATGAAAATCAATAGATGTATATTGTGCCTTTTCGCAGTGAAATTGTTATCAATTTTTGTATATATATTTCGTGATAATACCTGTATTCTAATGATGGAGTATCAGGTGCAAGTGTCTTTCTAAGTATAGCTGCCGCTGTTTTGTCCGTTACTACATCCCAAAGTCCATCCGTGGCGACAATTATGCAATCTCGTTCGGTAAGATTACAACTGTCCAAGTCTAAAGATTGTACTTCAGGTTGCGATGATAGAAATGGTTTTATATTAACACCGGTATTTGCTGCTTTCAAACCATGATCTCCAAAACCTCTAGTAACACCTATCGTTCCCATTACTCTGCTCTATACATCAGAAACAATTAATTTAACAATTAATACTATAAACAAGATTACGTTGATTTGAAATAAAATTATAAATTGTTAAAATTTACATACTCTTTTTCCATGTCCCGAAATGAGCGGTAGTTTTAAGTCAGGATGCATTAATGTTTTATACGCCCAACCTGTCATAAAAGGTTCTCTGTACAAAACCATAGATCCCAGTTCCTTCTGCAACGGCCTTTTTCTAAATTCCAACGGAGTGAAATGTCCTTTGAGCAACTCGTTACTTCTTAAAAAGCCTAAAGCTCTAACACGATTTGATTCTGAATCTGGAGTATGATCTCTAGTAAGAGCACGTTGTTCTTCTCCCAAAACTAATACAGCCCTATTATATAGAAACAATTATATAAGCATTTAATTCAATAATATACTATATAGCAAATATATAACTTATAATATTACCTTGAGTCACCAGCTCCTGCTGCATAAAGCCTTCCATTAAGAAATAAAATTGTAATAGCTGTACAACCACCACCACCATTTTGAGCCTGCATCTCCACCATTTGATCCATTTGTCTATATGCTAATTCTATAGCACCTGTAATTAGATCTCTCCCCTTTATCAGTTCATTTTCATCTTCATTCAATAGCATACTACCTGGTATAGCCAATAATCTTTCCTGTTTTCAAATAGTTTATTATAAATATCTCTATTAATAAAAATATCTCATGTAATATACATAGTGAATTATCTCTGATAATTCTGTCCAAGATAAAGCATACAAGAATTATTCTATGTAGATGTAATCGTGCTGTGAGAGCCACTTGATACCCAGCGTGTCCATCAAACATTGAAAACATGACATAAGGCAGTGTAACGTTAATGTCCGACAATTTCAAGTCTCCACGCGTTGCTGAGGCTTGATCCTCGTTCCATGTACTTTTACCAGCATTTATACATTCCGCGTAGCCAGCACACCATGGCAAACGACTAAGATCTCTCGGAACTATTATAGGCCTTACTCTGTGATCTGCACTCACCTATTTAATATAACCATTTTATATGTACAGTTTAGACAAATATCATCATTAAAATCAGTTTATCGGCGTTCAAAAACTACATAAATTAATATGCTATAATTCATATAAGAAATACCTGTGTCTCTTCAGCTGTCAAGCCTAGAAAATTTGGACGGCTGTAAGGTTTATTTTCCACTTCTACTACATAATTAGAATTAATATAATCTGTCATCACATCATTATCTGAATCATTAGGGTACTGCAGGCCAAGCTCGCTTGCGCCCACAGCACTCATTAATACTGACTTAAAGCGGTTCAACATTTTTCTTTCTTGATTTATGTAGGGCTAGGCAAAAATCTGATTGACACCAAACTCGGAAAATAGTATCATATATTATACTCAATAAATCAGCATACTATTAAAGTATTCATAAATGTTTGCTTCTTAAAATGATATGTGAAATGTGATACGTCTCAAAGCTGGTTAATCTCTCAGAACTTGATTACCTGTCAAAGAAATGCCTGTCAAAGACAAATGCTTACATTAAGAATCTTTTATGATAATAACTGTCTTTTTCGTGAAACATCTTCGTTTCTCTAATATGATAGTACTTACTGCGATTACATTCAGCAGTTATATTCGATTAATCTCATCTTGTTGACAAATAGTTGTCAACAATAGTCAACAGTACAGGTTATATTGCATTTTATTATCGCATTGACAGAACGTCGACATGTTCATCTAGTGACATCTGTATCATATTCTCAGTAAGTCTGTAATAAATAGCAACATCGTTGTCGAATGCGCCAAATGATGGCGCATCTTGTTTAAATCGCTGTTACAATCAATCGTAACGTAAACAAAATGATCAGGAATTGTCAGCGCGAGAGTTATACTTTATAATCTTTGCAAGGAATAACTGTTTCCGTTACATCTGATAATTGAAGTACATATTTTCTACAATTAAGAGTGGTAACAACTGAAATTTCGATTAGTTTTGTGTCAATACGATGGCAAAAGTAAGTAGGAGTAGGTTATAACTACCGACAAGTTATAACTCATTTACCTTATTAAATTCACTTTTAATTGCGTTTTATAAAATCTTCTGCTTAGCTCTCTTTTTTTATTTCCTTTTTAATAGGTGAAATTAATTTTTTTTACAAAATATTAACTACTATACATGATTGTGAGAGAAATCTTAACCTATACATTTTTCAGATAAAAATATGAGAAGGGGACTGTTTCACAAGTTAACGTAATTAATTTTATTCACTGATACTTATTCAGATTGAAGGAATTATTTTTTAAACAATATAAATATGTCTAAGACTAAAAACAGCGTCAGCAACAATAAGGTAGTTGTCGATAATTATATTTATAGAGCATCTTGCTTTAAATTATGAAAGTTTAATATAAGTACATTATTTTAAAAATTACTTTGTTATTAGGACCTTAGTAGTGCATCTTCTTATTCATCTTCGTCGCTATCATCAGACGAAGAAGAGATTGATGCAAGGGATTTAAAACCAATTAGAGATTATTTATCGGATCGTAAAGAATTAGCCCGACAGCTTTTTAAATCAGTTAAGTCAGAAAAGATTCGTCTCATGTTGCCACAGGTTCTTAAAGTGAGTTTTGATGAGTTTTTGAAATGTTTAAGCTAGTAATAGTTTTTGTATGAAAAATATTCTTTTAAACACAAGTAATATATATTATATGTTATTTATATAGCAAATGGATTTAAGCGAACTCGAAGAATGGTGTGAGAGTGAATTAAATGGTATGTCTAAAGCTCGAATATTATCTATATTAAATGGCAAACCTATGTTGGAATCCTCAGACACAAGTGAATATTCTGATGACTCAGGTATATAATATTGGGTATATAAATGGGTATAAATATTATATAGACTTTAAGTTTTAAATATTTATTTGCTCATTTATCTTCTAATAGGACCTTCCTTAGAAATCATTTCTGATACAGAGGAATGGTTAACCGATGATGATACCCCTAAAAAAGAGAATGGTGGGAAAGGAAAATTAAAAAGGGATAAAACAAAAATGAAAGGAAAAACACAAGTTAATAAGAAAAATAATTTAAATAAGTCTAATGTTAAAGCAAAATGCAGTATTAAAAGCGAAGATAATGATAAAACTGAGGATGTTAAAGTTAAAAAGGAAGATGATAAAGATAAAGGAAAAGAAGGAGATAGCTTATTAGATTTATTAGAATTAGAAATGCGAGCTCGCGCAATAAGAGCTTTAATACGAAAAGAAGAAGATATAATTCCATCTACTAACCCATCACAAACGAATAACAGTCAAGCGACAGAAAATAATACTGGAACATCTGAAGATGACAAAGCGAAAGAGAATTGTCGCAAGCAATTAGAAAGAATTATTAGTTCTCAACAAAGTAAAGGCGAGGAGGAAGATGTTGTTTTAGTAATTCCTAAACCTGCTCCAGTTGTCGAGTTATTGTCTAGTGATAGTGATGAAGAAATGCGAATAAATCAAGAATTAAAAACTGAACATGCGTCAAAAGCTGGAAAATCTATGGGCGATTCAGAAAATTCTATCCAAACTAGCAGTCAAGATTTGAAGGAGAGAAAAGAAACTCAAGATATAATAGAGATACATAGTAATACAAATATTACGACTAAAACGCATCTAACTAACACCAGCAAAGCAATAATGCCTGAGAGAAATGTAGATATGAAAAACAATATGTTATCAATATCGATTTCTGCGGATAACGTTGCTGAGAGACGAAAGAAATCGAGGAAAAAGTCACGTGGAAAATCTCAACTTGCTTCTACTACAAACTCTTCAGAGGTAGAACAGATTAATATTAATATTACTGATACTGATATTACAGAAAAATCAAATAATAAAAATATTAATGTTAAATCGAAAATAAATCTTTCTGACGAAAACAAAATTATTGTTGAAGAAGAAAATAAAACAGAACAGAATGTAGTAGAAGAAAGTAAAGTCGAAGAAGAGAGATCAACTGATTTAGATGATATTGATTTAGACGATTACTGTGAAGTTATGGATATAGAAAATAGCGATGAGGATAAAAGTCAAGATAAAATTATCACTCCTTCTGAGCAAGAAAGTAAGCCATCTTTATCCCAAACCGCTTTGTCAAAATCGGATTCAACAGAAACTTGGGCGTCGCGTTATTATCAGACTGACGACGTTCAAAATGTAATAAAAGAATCAAAGATACAGTCTGAGATTCGGAAACGTTTAAGGGAACGTCAAAGATTATCTAAGCTAAATAAATCGCCAAATTTGAATTTATCTGCACAGCCATCGGCAACTGATGCAACTGCTACATTTGAGAAAGCTCCAACAGGATCTGTAGAAGAATATTTGGCTTTGAAGCGTGCATTGAATACAAATATTAGTAACAATAATAATACTACCATGCAACTATCATGTACTAGTAATATTAATGATAATATTATGCAAGATAATTCTGCAATTACTAATTTGGATAGTGATAATAATACAAAAGAAAGTTTAGTGCAAAATGAAAGTATGTCTTCCCATCAAGAATGCACAGATAATGATGCACAAGAAAAAGCTACAATCTCTGAAATTGTTATTGTAAAACCGGCAGAAATAATCCCTGATACAGAAAACAGTTCACAACCTAGTTAAATTTATTTAAATTTTATTCAATATGTACATATTACAAATTCATTTTTGTAAAAATATTTTTCAAAAATTATATAGACATACACACACATACACACACACACATTCACATATTTTATACATATACTATAAAATTGTAAGAATATAATAGAAAAATTTTTAAATGCGTAAGAGATTTGTGGTTTATTGTATATTTGGTTTATTTCTATATATAACATATTTACTGTATAACATAAAAATCATTATTATATTTAAGAAGTATTGATACTTTGTAAAAAATTCTTGACAAATGATTTACATTTAAATAAAAAATAAAGGTATAGATAATATTATACTTTAATATTATAAACTTATATAACATATGTGGGCCTTTTCTCAAACCCATGCTTAATACATATTCATCGAAAGTTTGTTTTAGTTTTGTAAAGTTTGCGTGATTATAATTCAAGAAAATATTTTAAAATATAATTTTATTATGATTTTGACAAATGATTTCGCTTAATTGTTGTTCAGCTATATCCCTGACATTAACTTCGATAGCTTTAACAATTTTGTCTTGCCACATTCTTGTAAACCAAGTCAGCATTTTGGATGTTAAACTATTGAGTGGACCTAAACCAGTCATATGTAGATTGATTTTACCAAGTTCTGTCACTTTGATATATTCTAAATTTACACCGCATGCTTTGTCGTAATCAATGACTAATTTTGCGGCCATTGCTAGTCCATCAATAGCTCCGAGTATATTGCCACTGACCGCGATTAAGCCAACTTTAAGCTGTTAAAGCAAATATTAGAATTTAGAAAAAATTAAACATTTTTTATGTCTAATAGTTTATAATCGTTAATATATTTATGAATTTTACCCTGTAATAATTATATTTAAACTTAGCTATGGATAGTCCAAAGCCAGCTTGTATAATCTGTGTTCGTCCTACGTTGGACATAATTGCATCTTCCGTTCTCTTTAAAGTTGATAGATCTCTGAAAGATTAATTATTTTGCTGAAGTAAAGTTCAATAGTTTAATAAATATTTTGATATATATGTAAAGTATAAATTTTCTCGATATAAAATAATTATGCTTACTCGAAGGTTCCATTATCCGTTTCGAAAAAACTTTTTACTCCAAGACCTATGTTATACATTTCGAATACATCAGGAATTTTAATTATGGATTTTTTATTCTGCTTAATGTAATTTATTGCTTTTTTGAGGAAGATATCTACCGGAACGTTCATGCATAACTGCAAATGAAAATTTAGATTGTTACGAATGAAATATAATTTACAAATAAGAAAATTAATGAGATTACATCAACTCTTGGCTCGTTAAGACGAATAACACGAGCTATGTTGTTTCCATATTCTTCATATTTATTGATATTTTGAAGTTGTTCTTCCTTTAATGTTCCAATTTTTTGACAAAGATGCTCTTTGGCGCAAGATTGAACGTAATAAATAATCGCTTCTTCCATAGTTCTTGGTAGATTAGTGCTAAAAGAACATATCCATTTAATGAAGAAAAAAATTATTATAAAATTTAAGTCGTCTAAAAAATATGTTTTTATATCTTATATAATTTATTTATCAATATTTGTTGATTGTAATGATTGTAATGATTTATTTATCAATATAGTTATTGATATATTTTATATATTATAAAATTTAATTTATTGTCTATCGGATTTATATGCTAAAGAGAGAAGTAAAGTTTGTACAAATTTCTAAATCTCATAAAATTTTTTCATAAAAAGTCATTTTAAAATAAATTTTTCATTAGTCTAATTTATAAATCTTGTCTCGGGAACATATTTTTTTTTCGTAATAGAATTCAAAATGTTTTGTGTCTTACCTGCCTTTGGTATTCATCGGTAAAAATAAGCGACAGTCTTGGACTGCATAATCTTCTTTGCTTAGTTTCTGTAACGATGGAAAGCCGAGGATAATAATTATCTGACGGGCGAACTATAATTATCTTACAAAGCGAATAGTCGCGCTCAATTTTCTTCCGGTCGTTATTTAAACGATTATGGAGCGTTAAACTTACTTGGAGCGTACCGATTCCTAAAATGATACCACTAGCATTCCAAGAAACTTTTTCGGATAAGATGTATTGTTGAGACTCCGGATCTGTAGGTGATACATATCCTAAAAAAGATAATCCTTTGTAATTAGTGTAGCCTGGATATTGTAGGATAAATAAAAGCAAAGTAATATTGGCAGACGTGAAAATGGATATTAAATTAATTATATAACTGATCAATTTAATCAGAAATTTACATATGTGTCAACAGAATTAATTTCTACTTTGTCATCAGCTTTCTATTGGAAGCTTCAATCTTTACCGTAATTACGTAAATAGCTGCTTATGAATATTCAATAACATATTAAGGCAATAACACAGTTTATCTGATAATATAATAATCGAAAAAGAGATTATAGGTATATAAAATTTTTCCATAAAATAATTGATGCTTGCAAAATTTTTAATTACTTGATTTTCGTAATTCTTGCTCGATTTAACGTTTAAATTGATTCCTAGTGAATTAATATTACCTGTGAATTACCTGTGAATTCTATGACGGTTTCATTGAAGACAACATTCACTGGCTTTATTTCGGGATAAGAGAAAATTCCGATGTGTAGGTTGTACCTGATTAATAATTCGGTGCCGTAAACAACATATTCGTTTTCGGTTATTTGGACCGTGAAACTATCCGGCTGACTGCATACTGAGACACAAACATTTGGCTTGTAACAACAATTTTTACAGTTATTCGTGTGGAACCGCTCATATTGACGTCACGTATAAAGAAACTTTGAGCGATAGTATACATTAGACACGTCTAAGGTCGTTTCGTATATAATTTTGATCACATGCTCTCTCTATGGTAAGGTAAGATAATTATCACGGCCCTCACCTTCCAGTTATTTGTCACGTTGTGAAAGGTTGAACGGAAACATTATTTTTACGTGCATTTTTTAAACGAAATTATGGTGATGTCGCAAATCTGGCTCAGGAATTACATCTTACAGCGAAGTTTTATTCCCGAGCGGATGCAAATCATCTTTTCCAATTTGCAACAGGATTTACGTACAACTATCAAATCTTGAATTAAATTGTTTCTTTTCGTTATTTATAATAAGCAATCTGCTCCCTATTTTATTACGAATGATTTTTAACTTTATGTTGCTCTATTTTTCTACAGTGTAAAGCAACATTTACAAAAAGAAGAATTATATTGCATAATGCCACTGTAGGCACTATGGGAGATTTTATATGATTCCGTGAAAGGCAAGATCCAGAGAGGGAGGGAGGGAAGGAGGGAGAGAGAAAGAGAGAGAGAGAGAGAGAGAGAGAGAGAGAGAGAGAGAGAGAGAGAGAGAGAGAGAGAGAGAGAGAAATTATAGATAATGTATGATTTGCCGCACCGCCGAGCCTTATGTTGTTCGATTAGCAAGATAGTGCGCCATTTCATATATTGAGATTCGATAACGTTTTATTAATTTTAACGTGATAATATGCTTTACCTTTCTATAGATCTTTGAAAGTAATTGAATTTTGAAAGAGGAATTCATTGCGAAAACGCAAATTTGTCATAAGAATACGTATTCTTTTAATTTGCGCGCACCGTGTACTTTCTGTCAAGTACGCTCAAAGAGTGACACCTTCTAATTAAACCTTTTGAACAAGTTTAAGCGATCTCCCCCGTTGTTTCGCGACTCGGGAGGTTGCGGAAACGTACGTATTAATCTGCATATCATCGCGCGCATCGCGATGTAATTTTAAACCGTGCTATTCTCCCCAAGTGCAACATTACACGGCAAAGTGGCTAACGTTACGGGAAACCGAGTCGTGACGGCGCAATTTCCTTCGCGTTTATATCCTAGACGAGGAACAAAAAGCCTCGCGGGAAAATCGCGCTCACGTGAGGCGGCCGGCAGAAGTAGTCCGCGCGAAAGTCGATGCACTTTTACACCGCGCCGGTAGTGATGCATAAGCGATCCTGTACACGATCGAGGAAGTGCACAGAGTCGGTTGTAATGCGTAATCGTAGTTACTGCACTGCGAATAGCGTGCAGTACGACGTATAATATTACGACACCACCGTGTATGCACACAGCCCTCCGGATCTTCCCTAGAATTTCAGAGCTTTTCCGCGATGGCATAAATGAGGCAGAAAACGAGAAATCGGCATAACGAAATGAAAAATATTATTAGTACGTTTTGCCATCGATATGAGGTCGTGCAACATTTATATCGCGATCGATTTTTTTCTCTTATTCTCGAATTGATTATCAGCTGTGTGATAAATGATAAAAATGGATCTTTTCTAATATCTTTATTCCCTAATATCATTATATCATTGTTTATTTTTTCCTTTTTATTTTATAATTATAAAAACGCGATTTATCTTTATATTTTATTATTTTTTATATACTTACTATATTACTATATTACTATATTACTTTATATTTATTTATACTATTTATACTATAATTTAGTATAAATTATTATTTATACTAAATACTATATTACTTTATATTTATTATATTTTATAATTATAAAAACGCGATTTATCTTTATATTTTATTATTTTTTATATACTTACTATATTACTATATTACTTTATATTTATTTATACTATTTATACTAAATTATTATTTATACTATAATTTAGTATAAATTATTATTTATACTAAATACTATATTACTTTATATTTATTATATTTTATAATTATAAAACGCGAGTTATCACATTTATATTTGCATTATTGTAAGTAAGATTATTACTCAACTAATTCAAAGAACAAAAGTTTGGAGAAAATTAAAATGAAGATTTTTCTAAAGAAATAATTTTTTATGTTATTTCGTTATCAATAGATTTTTAAATAATGATAAAATATAAGTTTAATTTTTTGTTCAATCACGTAATAGGCAGTTTGCTAGATGTTCCTTTTTTGATGAAAGTTAAATTTACAACTCACCGCAGACAATAGAGTTATCTTAACGATGAATTTAACCGCACTTTTTGTGACGTGCTTTATAAGAATTCTGAGAATTTACCTTTAGATCTTACGTAAAAGAAATTAAGGTAATAACAACTTCGTTGAATTATTTCAATCTATTTGTATGTGCGATATTACTTACCTATCAAATGCGACGGCTTTCCCGCGGATCGATATATTATTGCTACCAGCGCAGTTAGAAAAAACCACACGGACCAACTAGAGCTTCCAGACAATGCGACCATTTTCTGCAGTTTAAGATTAAATTCTGCAGTTTAAGTTTAAGATATGGCCAAGTTGGAAAACATAAAGCTGTGGCTTGTGGTTAACATCCGGTTGTAGTTTGATCAGTTTTAAGTAAGTAGGAAAGAAGCAATGTACGTTAGTTTTGATTAATAAATGAAAAATATGAGAACATTTCGACATGATTTCCAAAAAAGAAAGAAGAAAAAGATTATACAAACACAATATTAATCAAATGAACTAACAATAATTATCCACGACTAATTCGAAGAAGGTAATCATCTTATCGCCTTAATATCAATATAACATCAATAAACAAACAAATGACGATTTATCTCTTGCTGTTCTGCAAAGATATCTTTGTTTACGAATTTTCAACAGAATACAATAAATATGTATGATTCAATTTTCATTATTTTTAAAATTCAGAGCAACGAAACTTATGCATTGTATACATATACATTTATATTTTTATGAATATTATTTCTAAGAATATAATTATATATTTAAAAAAATATTTGAACAGCAATATGCATATGCACACACAAACGTAGAAAGGCACAGTTTTAATTTAAAAAATAATATTTCATTTACTGTTTTATAGAATAATCCGTATCACACAGAACTTACTGATCGAATAAATACATTTATCTGCCATACTTATTTTAATGACGTTAAAGATATTTCGGTTTTGATAATATTGACTTAATTGATAAAAATTTATATATATATATATATATATATATATATGTGTGTGTATATTGAACACACAAATAAAAATAACAAAAGGCTTTCTTTATTCAAGAACAAAGTAATACATGAGATATTGAGCAAAAAGTAATACATGAGTTATTGCTTTCTCAGAGTTATTCATTTCTTGATATGCTTTTTAATAGACACACTAAATAATAATAAATCTTTATTTTTATGTAATAAATTAGGTGATTATAAGTTTTATTGAAATTCCCCATCTGCCAATTTGGCAGATTTAACTGTAACTAAGAACTTCGGTAGGGCTATGCAAAAATCTCGTAGATTACCTTGAATTGCGAGCCAATTAGAACCGTCCAATTATACCGATTTATTATAGCTCACACGCTCTTTTCACTCTTTAGGGTTATTACCTTCGTATTTTGGATTGATAGTGTGGCAATTTACTTGGCCGCTCGGCTAACCTCGGATTTATTACCATTTCGCACGTACAAGAATTAATGTGCAATTTTACTATGATCAATTATTTCTAATTAGAATAATAGACTGATATCAGTTATTTATATAGACAATTATTTCATTTATTGCAAAGAGAGAATTATGAAGTAATATTATAATTTACGAGTTAAAAGATGAACTGTTTTTGATTACCGAATTTTCAGATTAGAGATTCCATATACATTTGATATAATTTACAAAGAAGGAATGTCACTTTAAATGTATATGATATGGATGTTTGCTATGAGATAAATTCAAATGAAGAGCCACCTGTGGCAATAATTAAGAGAAAAAATAAAAAATGAAGTGTGCGTATGCGTGTGTACATGTATGCGTATATGATTGAATTTTTATAATAAATGCATACATANATATCCGTTGATATCGATGATTGCATAATTATTTAATTAAATGGATTTATAGGAAGAAAAAAAATCCATGATTAATATTATTACGATGTTCATTAATTTACGTTTCTTGTAAATTTCACTGTGTTTGTATTACGTGAAATGTGCGAATACAATAGAAGATAAAACAAAATTAAACTTTGTAATCGAGGAATAATTCTGTTATAAATGAAACAAGTAATATCTATTAATACTATCGTATGATTAGCGTTTTAATTAAATTGCTGTTGAAACAATTATTTCATTTATTTATTTATGTATTTGTGCAATTCTACAATATTAAAAATTAAACATTATGGAAATGTTATATAGCTAAATGCTTTTGTAGATTCTGTAGAAATATATTCAAACTTATTATTTTCTCATCAGTATAAATAAATTCATCTTGGAAGTTTTTTAACATAAGATTTACATGCGTACTAATATTAGTGTCGTCAAATTGCAATCATATACGGCAGTATCGGCGCGTTTATGCGATACATTTTTCGCGGAAGAATAAGAAATTATGGCAGTCGCGAAAGTGCATAGAGCGCAACGACCATCGTTTTCTGCCTTACTCAGCCGCGTCGCTTCTCCGCCCACGAGATTTCTCTAATTGAGCGCGATAAGATCGCCGTCTGGAATCTTATTAACGGCATGGTCGCGACGTAACGAACATCCGTAAAAAGGAACAGTCAGGGGTCGCGCTCTCATAAAATCACAGTTCCGCGCCACATCTACATCGTAAATGTGCATTGTGCCTCGCGTTACGTCTATGGGAAATGTCTTAACGTAATATTGTCTTTGACAATTCGGAATTAATATCATCGATAGCAACATCTTACGTGTTTTTCTTTCAAGTTTCGAAGCAGACTCGTTCGTAACCGAGATTGATGCTTACATAAGTCTCACGGTTCTCCAAAACGTAACGCGAAGAGTCTATGTTGCGTAATTAATGTATAATGCGAGACAAGATGTCAAGGCGCATACACATGGCTTTATTTGAATGATATCGCTTTTAAAGTTAATAAGTTGGGCAAGCCAATATAGGAAATCTTTTTAAAAGCTTTTTACATTTGGAGATGTAAAAAATAATGCAGCAGTTCGATAACGGTACATTTATCTGTGTTCATTGGTAGAAAACTCTACGTTTTTATGATTACTATTACTGCCTTTACAACCTCTGAGAAAGAGCAATCGCACGCTTTTCTTGAATGGTCCGCCGCTTGCTGAAGAGGATTGCGTCAGAGTTAAACGAAACGGCGTAGTCACTGTGCATTTACATATACTTATTATATAATCCCGCGTCGGCTATACCGAATATTTATAAACGTAACATGTGCATCCCAGTTTGTTCCTGTATGCACATTTCGCGATTGATCGAAGAAATCTCTCTTCCCTTTTACGCGCGAACTTCCTAGGCTATTAACTATGATTACTCGGTACGTGTGTTAGATAACCCGGGATTTGCTCATCGACTGCGTGTCTCGATCAGCGTGTAACACTTTTGCACACTCGTAAGATGATAAATTTAGTCGAGACTTCGCTCGTCTGCCAGTCTGGTAGAATTATACGATGTTTATCAGTCTCTATCTAATCGATTATAATCAATTGGCCATTATCGTTATCGTTCCATGGCCAATTGATTTTCGCGATCGTGATAAAGTATAGGTCGCCTTTATAACGAAAGTATCGCTCGCTGCGGCGCCTAAACAAAGGCATACTGCCGCGGCTCCCCATAATTTGCCATAAATTGCAGCGGGCAATGTATTTCTCGACGCATACGTAACGGGCAAGCGTGACGGTTTCTTTCGTCCCAGGAGCCGACTTCCTTGGATTTTAAGATCGTGTGCCCACTCTAGTCCGCTTTCAGTTTCTAGCTTAGTATGCGCGGCGGAAGCGGACTCAGCATGCGGAAATGAGTCCAGGGTGTGGTGAAACGACGCCGCTGTCCGATCATACGATATCGGGACGACGAAAGTAAGGCGTCAGGGAAAAGGAGGAGAGCCGCGCGAGAACGAGCTGCGATGACGATGTCGGCAACGTTGAGTATCTCTCATGTGGCTCATGTTTCTCGAGCCAGCTCGGTTTACGCGGTGTAACCGCGTATTAACGAGACATACTATCGTCGGGATGAATCACGCTGCCGCAAGATGGGTCGTACATAGCGGTACATAAGATGCACGTAGGTGGAGGAATTTGTATAGTCGAGGTACTGGTCTATAACCGTGAGAGGCAATTAGGTTTACGTTCTATTACCGTGGAGAGTTACCCCAGCTATATGCGTGAGATGGACACAATCTATCGTATGGGAAAGTTTGGAGATGACACAAAGCTTGGAAACAAAAGCGAAATAGTGACGACATTATTCGCTTACGATAACTTTTATGGAAAAGAATGCGAGGAGGCCTATTAATTCCAACGATGCCAATTACGTTCAGAGTAATCTAGCTACCTCGCGTGGAACTATCTAATTAGATTAGCGATCAAGTCATTAAGTTGAGAAATGCACAACCATAAGATTGCTTATAACGCAGTTGATTTACCGTCGTTTGCATATAATTATATTCGTTATGCGAATTTCTCAAATATCTCGGGAGCACGAACGTATTCATGATTAATCGATAAAATATGAAATATTAAATAAATATGCTATTAAGTAAAATAATAGGCTTAATATTTTGCAATTGATAGGCGGTTTCTGATGCGTGTATTGAAAGCATTTATTTAACTACCTTCACATCAATTTACATAAGAAATATTTATGCATGCGCGATAAAATTTAAAAAATTATATGTATTTCGGAATACGTTACGTATATAATTAGAATAAACTTGCATGTAACTGTTGTAGAGCAACTATCTAAGACATATCTATCCATAAATTTTGATAATATCGGACAGATGTCGTAAACGCGTTTGTGCGTAAATAGCGTTTCGAAATCGCGCAAGTGTTTGGCAACAGCCCTTTCCGATTTTTACACACTTCTCACTGCGTCCCAGGAATGATCGCCGAACGATCGCTGTAGCCCTGAAATATCAAACGACGCAAATGGCGGCTTAATGACTCGGTCGCGCCAGGCCGATTCTTTGTGGCGCAAGGCTCGCATACGTCGTGCACGATAGCGCGTGATGCGTGTGTCGAAAGTGTCCACAAGATTAATCTCCTAAGGAGAGAGGCGAGAGAATATTTGCGGATATTTACCGCGATTTTCGCACACTCTGACATTTATGTCTTACGTTTTCCCCTTCCGTCGCGGCTGCCCGTTTACTTTAACGATCCCTATACGAGTGACGCTTTTTCTACGCGGTACATATATGCCTCTTATGGTGAAACAGGTGTATCTCTCCCGGTGCAACTCGCGTAATATCAAGGAGTGAAAGTTTCCTCGCAATTCCTCATAATCGCATAACGTGTCCGACTAATACGTCTCTCTCTCTGCCGCTTCCTCTCTAGCCCTTCCAACATCATACGAGTGTTTCGTAAGCAAGCGTTACGTAAAAAAAAAAATACTTTATTCATTTTTACATTTACGAGGTGTATAGTACAATTCGAGGATAAGATCACGAAGAATACAATATTTGCGCATTGACTTGTATTAGAACAATGTGGCAGCTTCTGCCGGTCGCTCCTTGATTCTTCGACGATCAGTCCCTCGAATAGATCTCCTGATCTCCTGGGCCGCGAGCCATCAAACAAAAGGGGCAGACGGTGAAGTCTTCGCTTCTTCTCGCGCTCATTTTCTCAATGATGTCCATATCCGCCGAAATCACCGCCAAAGTCGCCGTGTCCAAATCCACCGCCAAAGTCACCGCCGCCGAAACCTCCCTCGTCGTGACCCTTAACGACCACGGGGTAAGCCTCTTTGACAACTACGGGTACCTTGACCGGGTAGGGTACTGGTTTCGCAATTTCGACCGGGACCTTGACTGGTACCTTGACCGGATAGGGTACCTTTACGGGCACCTTGATGGGTACTTTGACCGGGTAGGGCACTGGTTTCTCCACTGTGTAGGGTACGTGCTTCGTGACCTCCACCGGGTAAGGTTGTGGTACGTGGACCGGATACGGACGGTCGACGGGCACTTTAACCGGCACCTTCACCGGGTAAGGCACGTGCTTCGTAACCTCCACCGGATACGGGTGTGGTACTGGCACGTGTTTCGTGACTGTCACCGCCTTGATGTGATCAGTGGAAATTATTTCGTGGCCGCCGCCGAGACCGCCGCCGAGACCGCCTCCGAATCCACCGCCAAAACTGTGTCCACCGCCAAAACTGTGTCCACCGCCAAATCCACCGTCCCCGAAACCACCGTGATCACCTAGGCTCAGCTCCAATCCGCGCTTCGACTTTTCATCCTTGGGCTTAGCGCTAGACTCGGTCTTCTTCGCCTCTTCGGCTACGACCGATAATACTAGGCCGCAAAGGAGTATTACCTGTCGGAAGCGAGGAAATGATGAATCTCTTTGATTTTATAAATCGTTTGATGTGTGTGGTCGTGCAGGATTTACGGAACATGTGTGAGATAGATACACAGGCTTTATTGCAATTTAGTTTGTGTATAATTTTTTGTGAGACTAATATTTACGATATTTGGTGAAAGGTGTATCGTTATTACGTTAATTTATTCGAGACTATTATTAACTATTTATTAACGAGACAATGTTTACATATCGATAGATATTAATATTTTTCAATCACAGTATTTTTTTTAATAAAAACGTTTTGATATTAAAATATTTATTGTGTTTTTAAAAATTTTTATATTTGGAAAATCTTTTAAAAAAAAATTTTTTTTTAAATTATGATATCGAAAAATTTTTAAATAAAATGAAATTATTATTAGATAAATTTGGAGTTGTAATTGTTCTGTATAATTTTGTTGAAATTTTTGGAAATGTGATTTATGTTTTGACAATGATTTGTTATATTTTGAAAAAAAACAATGAAATATTCAAGGGAATCTTTAATGATTTCTAGTTTGGTATATGACATAGAAATCTGCAAGTCAAAATTTGCCTTCAAGGCTATTCATATTTATTAGGAAGCAGATTGTCGCTTGGAAATATGTGAGAGACTGCGCCTATAACAGACTACGCTAAATGCGGATTGTACTTTTACAAGCGATTCGAGCGGCTATCTTATTGGAGCTACTCACTTTCAGCTTGTCGGTGCTGTTCATGTTGGTCGGCAGTGAGCACACTGGTACCGCCATGGTCTACCCTCGCTTTTATAGGGGACGCAACGGCGTGTCCGCTGGGCAACTCGAGCGTGCCGATGAAATTGTCGGCGGGTAGGAAGTTAACAGGAGGAAAGGAAGACAGCGCGCCGTCGTGGACGACGCTTTTCTTCGTCTCCCTTTGTCTTCGCTTTGTCTGTTTTCTCTTTGTTCTTTTTTTTTCACCGTCTCGCCGCGTTTTCGAGTTCGTTTAATTCGAGATAGAAACGCGTTTCTGCAACAAAAATCGAAAAAGATCTGTACTATTTGATACGCTTGCATGAACTTCTTGCGTAAACTTTGGTGATCGATAGCAATGCATATGAGTAAATCAAGATAATGTAAATCATCACCACATTTGGATGACTAAAATCTATTAATTATCTTTAAACTTATTTGTATTTTAATGATCATATTTTCTCTACTTTCATCAAATTTGAAATATTTTTACAAAATCAAGTTTATTATATTTTATACTAATGTAAATGACATATTATTTTTCGTTGAACGTATTAATATTTTATAAAAAAATGTGTTTGATAAAATATTTAGCTATTTTTTACTTTTGCTTTAGAAAAATATTCTTGCCTAATTCTATAAATTTTAATTAGTAACTGACTTTACAAATTTTATCAATGTGTTTCGTAATTACGCATTCCAAAGTTGTTAATTACAAAACGGACCGATACATTAAAATAAATTATAGCGATAAACAATACAAATTACATATCGATCTTTTAATAATGTTTTGATTGATGCTCTTCTGTGTTCTGTGCTTTCGAGAGCTTCATAAATATTAAAAGCTTAATTAATGCCAGAAGAGAGAATTGAAATTTTTCGATAACACGGAAGTGTTCTTCTTTATTTGGTTTTTTCTTTCCAGACCGTATAGATACATGAATGCATTGGAACATTTGCATTCAGTCTCAACTTGTTCGAATTTAATATACTCGCCACATTTCCATAGTCATAGCATGTTTAACGTATTATCTCTTTTCTACTGTTTCGTGAGCTGCGACATTTGTCGCCGAGAAGAAGAGAGCCATCGTCACCAGCCGTGAAATTAAAGAGAATGATTTGAAGACGTTGGCCGCTACTGTCGCCGCTTTAATAAGAAGTTGTTGGAACTCGTTAACGCGATCGGATAAAATTCTTGCATAACGGAAATGGTTTTCGCTGTGAAACGTAGAAACTCTCAATGTATAATGGCAGCACGATTTTTGGTTTATCACACGTAGTTCCCGCGGGCACAGTTAATCTCGGAATGACTTTGTACCTCGATCTCGGTTCGAAGGGTATTAGAATACTCGCGTATCCATGGTTTATCAGGGTTATCGCTACGAATAAATTTCCATACATCTGAATTTGGATTTCCATATTTGAATCCGAAAATATTGATTTGACTTCTAGCCGGATAGGAGCATGTTTCGAGAGGCCGAGTGTTCCCTCCCTCTTGATTGACCGTCGATCGACCTGCAACGAAAATCGAGGGACGATGTATGCGATAGTTTCCACTTGACCTATACCCGGAGATTAAATCGTTTTCGATGAATTTATAGTAATTCACTAGAGGCCACAATCTGCTCGCGCTGCTGTTTTTCAACACAAACATTTCGATCCCGAAACTCGATGATTTCAAGCGCATCGGAAAAATCAGTTTTTTTTTTGAAAATTTTATCAAATAAGAGTGCGTATTTCGGTACGCAACTTATTGAAAATTATTTCTTTTGTTGTATTCCCTGTAAAAATCATACTTGAAAGGTTCTCTTGGAAGATATTTATTATACGAGCGTACAAATACACATATTGAGTGATAACGAAAAAATCTTTGATATAGAATGCCAGAATGCCACGTAGTGGCGAGTGTTAATTAGCTGAAACATCGCTCCTGGCTAATCGACAATTGCGCGAGCATGCGTAACGACTAGCCATTAATTTCTGAAGCCGCAAGTCTAATTCATTGAATTCAAAACTAATGACACGCGCTGATGCCGAGATGGCTAATTTTCCGCGGTTATTTCTACTCTAAACCAGCTATATATGTTTTTATCAAGTAGTAACCGACTGACCGTTTAAATCGATCGAAAATTACCGATTTCTGTGAAATTATTTCAAATGTATATTGCACATGTCTGCATAAATTAATGTTATTTATTCATATTATTCATATTAATAATAAATGTTATATGCGCACAAATTATACTATGTAATGTAACGTAATATATAAAATTACTTTTGAAGATAATATATAAATTTAATATATTAATATTGAACAACGTTTGATTGAAACGGTCTTATTATGAAGGGTTTGAAAGGTACAACTTTTGTGTGATTTGCAGACGTTCTTGTTCGTCGCGATGCATAGCATGCGTAACGTACGTAACGCTTTAGTTGGTTCTTTCCCAGGTTAAACTTCTCAGTGCACTTATTGTGTCATAAGTGGCTTTGCGCAAAATATTATTATGTTCTGAATTACATGTACGAGCCGCGCGATTTTAATTGCCAAGTTATTTGCTCGAAAGTCTTCCTGCAGCAAGAATAACGTCAGGAAACTGTTGAGTCTACTCACTATACGAATACCAGATTAAATCTATCGCGGTGAAAATTTCAGCCTGTTCTTTTTTCTTTTCTGTTCGAACGATTGTAATAAGATTACGTATACGGAACTTCGCGAAGTAAGCTGGTCGATTATATTTGCCGGATATAATGCAAACGATACGTGCTCGTATTGAAGGTGGCGATCCTGGTGATCGTACACTTTCTACCAATCTCTCGATACTTATGAGGCCGCAATTATGTAAATTTTGACACATCGCACTTCCTCCCAACAAATCTCTCGCTTAGAAAGCTTTTTTACAAAACCGCTTTTGATCTCATACGCGACGCAAACGGAGCTCATGTGCGCCATATGCAGATTAATCCCTTGCACCTGCGTCTAATGTCAACTTAAATGTCTGCATCTAGTGTACCTTTCCCCTGCCAAAGTTCATTAGAATCGTAGAGACAGCGTCATTAATTTAATTAACGTGGTATTTTTTTTCAAAAGGTCGTCTCGTCGGCACAAACGCAAATTGATTTTGCGGGAAAGCATCTCTGAAGCCATCCCTGAGAAACCGTGACGCGAACTTTCAATTGGCGACCCTTATCTCCGCAGAATTTTTTTTTTCCCTCCAAGTTCGAGTTGCTTGAACTTTAGACCGCAAAGAGGGTGGCAACGGTGGCGTATAAATGCGCCCTAAGTGCACCAGTGGATTCTCGCGCGTTACGAGACGACAGTGCGGGCGGACGTCGTCGGCAGCGGGATTTTCGCGTAGTCTGCATTTCTGCTTCACCGACCGCAAGCGTAACCTTATGCAATAATGGGAAAGGCTTTGGAGTCAGACCGCGGCTCTCATGAATATATGGATAGATGTTCTCGCTCAAGGTGTTTATCAAGCTGTTTTCTAGTTACGCCCTTCCAACTTCCATCGCCCATCGAACGCAAACATAATTTGCGCAATTCTCTTTCATCTTCTCAGAGAGATGAAAGGGAATTTTAGTTTTCTGGATGATCTTGAGATTTTAGTTCCTTCGAAGATACAGATACTCTAGTATGCGCCTCGCGTGTCTAACGGCGATTGTAGGCTCATGAATTTTTACTTTTGCTATTTGATTTATTTTTTAATGTTTTTTTCCACTACGCGTGTTACGGTAACACGATTAGTAAGCGTATATACTTTACGCATGGTTAATTTTATGGATATTTACCAATCTTTGGGATACATTGTAAATTTTTGCAATTTTTTTTTACCACTAAATTATGCAGCAATAGAAGTGTTTACATATTACTCTTGGAAATAAGATAAGACGCAGTATTTTAATCATTGAAATATAAGTTGGCCATTTAAAAAGAACGTGGGTAACAGTGGCAAAAACTGCTTGCGTAACTTATGGACGCTTATAAATGAAATTATAAGTAGGCTAACCTAAAAAGATTGTACTGAATATAAAATGCTTTATTGGGCTACCAAAGAAACGGTTGAATAAGAAACTGATATTCGACTCTCTCTTTCATTTTATTTTTATTTATTAAACTAAAATGATATGCAAAATGATAAGCAAATTGCGCGTTAGATATTATAGTACCTATATTCGTAACCTTTTTATGATTAATAAATGACTAATAAAACTGATTAATTAATATAAATTAATAAATTAAGGCATCTTAGAAGAGAGGAAATTACATTAATGATACACGCAAGCGAAGCATAATGGTATAGGTATATAAAATGGACTATAAATTTTAATAATTAATTAGATAGAAGTGAAGATTACCACATCATACCACATCATATGTAATACAGTTGTTCAATTATCACATATGTTTCAGTCGAGAGAGCTCAGCATATTAAATAAAAGTTTAACTCGGTCAAATGAATTTGTAATGAGCCTATATTAAATGAAATCTGTAGTGACCGATGCATTAAATTAAATAATCGATACAACTGTTTACTGAATAATGCAAATGCTCGCAGTGTATTGAAACTTTACGATGATCTATGCGAAATGTAAATATTTATATGATATATGCATATCACATCTAGCCTATAATTATACGATCAGTATATCAAATGAAACGCCATTATTGCGTATTTCTTGCGTAGTAACAATTTTCAAATAAAAAATTGCATATCTTTCGCGTAGTAACAATTTTCAAAGAAAATATTATGTGCGAGTAAAGACCTTTCGCAGAGATGTCATCAGAACATGTTTACCTAGAATTACATTGGTTCACCTAGTTGCCAATAAAATGTCACTTGGGAATGATACAAGTAAAAGTTTACGTTTAATGCCAAAGTATCCAAGAATCGATTATGAAAGTGGTTTTAATAAAAAGTTACTGCGTCAATGACTTAAAGCAGTGGCATATGTCTTTATAAGATCCGATAATTGTATATTAAAATCAAAGCATATAGTGTCAGGAAAATGGGAAAAACATTGCCTTCGTTTCGACATCAGGTGATTCAGGCGTTACGTTATTAACGACGCGGTCGATTGCCAGTTTAGACCTTCGACTCCTTTAAAAATATCGCTAGAATGTAAAACTTGGCGAAAGTGATTGAAAAAAACAACAATAGCTCGTTGATTGCGCCACAAGGTGTCGAAATGCAAAATTTCACGTTGTCTCTTCCACGGTCATCAATGTGCGTATCACCGATCGCGATTATTGTTAGGCGTTGTAATTTCTCAGCAACTTCCTTTGTCTATTGCGAATTTATTTTTTAATTAAATGATCATCGAGCATGATGCCGGGATATATAACGTGTTTGTCACACGGAGAAAGTGTCTAATCGTTACATCGTTTTGTATGTACGTCGTTTCACGCAAAGGATTTTGTCACGCTTACGAATCCTCTTAGGTTTTACAGCGCGAGCCATCGAAATTGAGCTTGCTCGTAAAGTCGGTTCTGGATTAATTGAGGAAGATTTCGATTTCAGCATGCGAACGTAAGTTCCGTTCTCCCCAAGTAGTATAACGCGAAAATTATGCGCTATCAAAAAGTTTCTTCCGAGTCACAGCAGTTATTGCCTAATGAATAGAGTGTATCGATAGCAGTTATATCTCTTAAAGTCTCGAATAGCGCCTATGAGTGCCAATAAAATGTTTCTCGAAAGTTTGCGTACGCGCGAATGACCGCCGAGATCGTAGAATAAAATTTAAGATCGTAGTCAATTGCGCGCTGTCAGATTAATTCGAACGTCCTCCGTCATATTACATCCACTTATGTCTCGGGCGAAAGCATGGGCACTAGAACCTGTTATGTCCATTATAGTTTCCTTGAGACTTTCATAATAATTATAATATTGTAGCAGATATCAGGATTTTAAATAATTTTTTTGAAACTACATTTTACCTCTTACGAGTCAATTGGTAATGGTATACCAACTTATACCATACATTATTTATTAATTCGCCTATACGTATATCATCGAATTTCCTAATTGTCTCTATCTACGGGGAATAGCGGTGCGTTGCGTAACGCGTTGAGAGCTACGATCGCCGTTATGTGTCCGATAAAATTTACGCGAGGCGCGAGCGAAAAAAAAAAAGCAAGTCTGGCACGCCCGTAACGTTCCCGATGCCGAGGTGAAAGAAAGAAAGAAAGCGCGGATTAGGACCGGCACGCGAAAGAGTCGGATCAATTCCGGTCTCTTGAATTGCGGCTCTTCCTTAGTGAGGGGATAGCGATTGAAGCTAGTTGGAAGGACGGGGCGGCGACGTTATGCGGCCCGTATCCGGGCATCGGTAATCAACCTCACTGGGCGGTAGCCCGTGGGAAAACGGCTTAATGCTGAACGGTTTTGTGCGGGATAGCGGCACAATCGGTCCACCTTAAAGCCGGCGTTCCGGCGTTGGACGAGCGATTTTCCGGGGAGTGGGCCAGCGAGCACGGCGAAAGTGTCGGTATATATGCCGCTGATTGGCGCGATGCAACTTCAGTGTGCACTCCCGAAGGCTACCATGAGCACTTCGCAGGTGAGCTTGCGCTGCTGGCACAGCGGCGCGTACATAGCGCTCTGACAAGGGTATCTTTAGGGTCTCGCACGGTGAAGGATTATGCACGGAATTATGCGCGATATATGCAAAACGCGTCGGGATTTAGCATTGACGATGTAAGATCATGGTGTTGCGTTTCTCACATCGTCATATACAGTGTTAGAATCGTAGAGCTTATGGTGTGATTCTTTATTTTTTTATAAGAGTGAAATTTCAATAGAATTGCAAAGAATACAGTTAGATATTTTACTAATTATACTTGTATCTCGCAAAGTTTATCAATGTTTCATGACCGACTAGCACTTTGTTAAACGTTAGTTTCGTTTGGATTTTTTACATTCAAATCGTCAGTGAAATAACATGCGTAAAGTTTTTATTACCTCCAGCGAGACCTTCAAAGCTTCCCGAATTAACCAAGCTAATCCAAGCCTTGACCATGAAGGACCGCAATTAACACACGTTTATTCGCAGATCCTCGTGCTCCTCGCCCTTGTGGCGACGGTGGCTCTGGCCACTGAGACCAAGAAGTCCGACAGCAAAGGGGCCGTCGACTCAAAGGATGCCAAGAGCAAGCGCGGACTGGAACTGAGTCTGGGTCATGGCGGCTTTGGTGGCGGCGGTGGTTTCGGTGGGCACGATTTCGGTGGCTTCGGCGGCGGTGATTTCGGTGGAGGATTGGGCGGAGGCGGCGGCGGCGGCGGCGGCGGCGGCGGCGGCGGCGGCGGCGGCGACGGTGGACGCATCTCCGGCATCACGATCCATCGCGAGGTCTCGGTACCAGTACCGGTGCCCTACACCGTCGAGAAAAACGTACCGGTACCTGTACACGTACCGGTAAAGGTTCCAGTAGACAACCCGATACCGGTTCACGTACCGAAGCCTTACCCAGTTCCGGTAGAGAAGACTGTACATGTCCCCGTGGAGAAACTGGTCCCAGTGCCCTTCAAGGTGGGCGTAAAGGTACCCGTCAAGGTGCCTGTCCCCTATAGCGTACCCTATAAAGTACCTTATCCCGTGCACAAGGAGGTGCCCTACCCCGTCAAGGTTCCGGTCGTCGTTAAGGAATCGTATCCAGTCCTGGTACATGAAGGCGGTCATGGAGGCGGCTTCGGCGGAGGCAGCTTCGGCGGAGGCGGCTTCGGCGGAGGTGGCTTCGGTGGCGGTCATGAAATTAGCTTCAACCTGCATCATTGACGACAGTCTGACGTCAATCGATATTAATGATACTCTTGTATATAAAAATTATGTTTCTTTTTTTACACTGTGCTGTCTTAGCAGAATAAACATTAAATTATTTATTCGGCATTTTATAAAAATCAGCGTTACCTTATATCCTTTATGTCTGTTTTCTGTGTGAAGATATTTACTTGAAGTTTATTCTATGGCGAGTGAAAATGATTTCTCTGAATGTATGATTTTAGTCTTAATTATTCGTTTGTTTCTACGGCTTTAAGTGCATTACGCAATCATAACGATAAGAAATAAATCATCAATTTAGACGTCTATGAAACCGAAGTGTTGAATTTTCTTACGTAATACACTTGCGAAGATATTGCGAGTTGTCATAACTGCTAAGATATAAACCGATTCTTAGCTACTTCCTGTGAAACTAGGCGGAACATGTTACAATGTGGTTACTAGGCGACATGTGAAAGTATCTCAACCCGTCATTACGACTGTTACGGTTCCATACACAAGTTAGATGGAACTACTAGGAAGCTTATTATCTAGTTAAGGATTACACGGTAGAATATCGGGGAATTCTTAAGTGCACGAAATGACACTTGTTATTTTTTTTTGTGTACTCGGTTAATTGCAGGATTTCTTACAAAATAGATATGCACTTAAAAACGATTGATAGATTTAAAGATCTTGGAGTGCTTGCTTTCTAATTTTATCAAAATATTTTCACATATAAATTGCTGTTTTAATTATATTAAAATTATTCAATTATATTAAAAATAAATTATTCAATTATATTAAAAAAATACAAATTCTTATTTTAATTATATTAAAACGCAATTTATTTGTGAATTGAGCAATTATAATATAAATTCATATTAAAGAGGTCAATATTAAGTGTACAATTGCATAAATCATACGCAGACATTATATTCTAAGGTAAAGTCAGATATTCGTCTGGCATACCGGTCAGGTTTCTTTACTCGACGTACATACAAGGTAGATCATACCACAGTCAAGGTTGCTAGAAGAAATAATATCGAATATTTGCCTCGGGCAATTCATATTCAAGCGTATATAGGAACGCGCGTATAGAGATTGCACGGTTTCTCTCGGTAAGGGGAAGCCAGCTATGCGAACGGAAAGAGAGCGCGATTTCCGTAATCTTACTTCCTTGATGGTAACATTTCTCAACGGCCAACTACGGAGGCCATCAGCGTTACGTAAATAGATCGATCGATCTTACGTAACTATTATGAAAAGAAAGTAAGCACCTTTACCATTAACGAAATCCATAATGACGATATCGAATTCTGTATTGGCAATCTGTAACAGCGTTTCGCTCACCGAGTTAACTAAGTATCACTTTCATTTATAATCTACGCCATCGCTGATACGCATTACATGCGCGCGATGCTCTGTTTTCTTTTTCTGACTTCAATGATAATTTCGTAATCCACGTTACATCACATCATTTACGAGAATCAACGCTCTGATTATTTTTCAGCACGACATAAACGAGTAATTGCGATATCTTGTTAGGAAGTATCGATAAACTGTGTCCGATGAATAACTTGTCTTAACCCGAGGCAATCGTTATAACGGAGATGAATTGGAATAATAATTTGTCCTTGTTAGAAGCTCCTATTCTTGAACTAGCTCCTTTTATGCACAATTATTATATACATGCTTTCGTTAATGACGGAGGAACAAGATTCCATATAACTCTTCATGTGATAAACCACAGGTAAACAATGCCCTATCGCAGTATGCATTATAAATTTAATTTATGAGTTGTCATCTATCCTCTTGTATCTTTTCAGTCAAATAAATTCGTAATAAGAGACGCTTGATGTAATCAATTTCTGAGAGATTTGAGGACGCTGCGAGCGTAATAAGCTTAACAGATGGTTGAATTAATTTCATTGAATCATTATAATAAAAGACCCGATAGAGAGCAAATAAAATCAGCAAGTGAGAATTTTTCTTGAGAATATCTTTAGAATCTTTTGTTTTAAAATATAATATAATATGTTTACATTTTTTCTACATAAAATAAAAAAATAACGAAGAGATAATGAGAACTGTTAACCTGGAACAGATTGATAGTAAAGCTGAAACCTTCCGCAGGGATGACTGATACGCACAGCGAACTCACGCTTAACGCATTGCGGAATTTTATGATTAATAAAAAATAAGTAACGAGAGAATAGTAATGAGAGAACGTGTGCTACATAACTTTATTCTATCTGCACTATGTTGGTATTTTTTTTTTAAAGAAAATCTACGTTGTATTAGAGATATTTAATCGATTTAATGGAACAGATGTCATAGAATAAAAGGGAACGTTTAGAGGCGAACGTATGGTCTATCAAAAGAAAAGACAGAAAAATGTCTTTTCTACGCAAAAAGAACGCAAGGGCGAGACAGGAGGCGTCGCGACGTCTCGTCAGTCTAGCGACGTCGTTGTCGCCACGTACATCCGGCGCTTTAAACATCGCCATTTACTCTCACGGTTCGTTAGCCACGTGTCCTCCGCATTGGGATGGGGTCGTTCGTAAAACGTAGAGCTCCATTTCAATACTTTTGTTTGTTTAGCGTAAGATATCACGATTGGATGCAGAAATTATAATTCTGTTGTGCTCGCGAAACGAACTGAATTCATATGTAAACGCATTAAAGGAAAGAAAATCCGTTCCGAAATTTTAGTATACTCATATTAACATGAAATAATGATATTATATGTAACACAGGAATATACCAAGATCATATTATTACACTCCCTCTTCGCTATATTTCTTTATGCGAGAGAAATATTATTGTTACATTTCCTGCTCGCTGCATATGCAATTATCTGTAATAGAGAGTTATTTATTTTACAGTAACATGAAATATATTAAGAAAATATGTATTGTGATTCATAATGTGCCACGCTATTTATAATATTTTAAAATGAGATTTATACAATAGAATAAAATAAAATAGAATTATTATTACAGATATAGAATATTTATATTTTGACGTGATTAGATGATAAATATAAAAGTAATTCGGCTGACAGTAATTTTTTTTGCACACAATTTGAATAAGAGATTTTTTTATCTTTTTATATGATTCTGTCTTAAATTTTATCTACGTTGCAATCTTGGGCAATTAGTTAGCAATCTTCCGCTTTGCAAAGGTACAATTATATGGTACCGTATATGCCGCAATCTCGCTTCAGTGAAACCGCGTAAGGAACCAGCGATCGTTAATGTACATTTCGTTAGACATGCATTGAGGTAAGTGCGCTTTAAATGTAGTCTAACAGAACGACCTAGATAATACCGAGAAGTAAAATGATAAATTACTTAAGAGATAAAGATATTATACTCAAAAGGATCACAAGCATTATAATAATTAAATTATTAAAAAGAAATTATCACAAATCTTTCTAAAGAGGCTCTTTTACAGCAGAAAATGTAAATATAATTTTCACTTATAGTCTCTAGTTAGATTATAATGATACATAGGAATAGGAATACATTAATATTATTAGGCAAAACACGTGTTGTATAGTTAAATAATATAACATTTACCCCGTATCGTTACGTTAACGAATGCTTGCAGCGTTTTAACGTTATCTTTATTTTGATGACATAGTCTTAAAATAACGTCTATGTTTTATTTTAAGCTCGTGTTCATGTAGCATCGTAAATCAGGGAACATGATCTAAAGTCTTTCTCGTACAGTTTTATCTTCATTTTTCATGATATTCCGCGTTTTAAAACAGATGCTCCATTATCCTGAGACTGTCTATTTTCTTCTGTTTTTCCGTACGCTACCCTTATACAGCGACAATGATAACCAAATAAATTTTATAATATTTAATATAAAATATATACATTGAATTTATTTATTTATTACTTCNGATTAAAGGGGACATTTATATTTTAATAACTAGTTATTTATATAAACACAATTTAATTTATCATGAATATTTTGTTAGAGATCTATTTATATAAAATGAACTTTTTATTATGGATATAGCATTATATAATGAGAGAGAGAGAGAGAGAGAATATACAGCTAACTAATTGCAAACTAAATAAATTAAAAATAAATTTTATTTTCAAGCGTGACGCTCTTTTATTTTATATACGATTTCAATTAATTAATTGTCAACAAAATCTAGTTATTTAAGATTATCAGTCTGAAATTATTTAAACAATCTAATATCAATTATTCCTACGAAATTTATTTGAAAGACACTGATTAGCTAATTGATGATATAAATATAAACATTAGACTAGCTTAATTTTGTTTAGCATCAAACATTGAAGAAACCTTATTTAATCATGAGACACGGATTTTGACGGATTTCTAAATTAGCAAAGTTTTCTTTAATCTCGTTATATTCTGTTATAATGTTCGTGCAGCTGCACCATCTACCCAACATGAAATTACATTCTTTTTTTTTCATGTAGCTCCCGCACTTGAAACAGGCTTCGTTTGCTTGTAGCGAAGAGAAAGGTGCGGTAGGAAAAAAATAATATGTATAGCGAGTGTTAAAGATCGATTTGAAATCGGCACTATATATTGAGGTTGCACTCCGTCTCCTTTCGCACTTCCTCCTTCCTCCTGTCGCGACTAATAAGACATCGATTGGGAAACCTATTTTAAAGCCGTTCCGTCGTACCATAAACGAGTCTGTTTACATAACTATAATAGTATAATTATTAATTCATGCGTAGCTTTCTGAACTCCTCATTTCTGTTTTCGTTTTTCCTTCACGTTTTTCATCGCATTTATTTTTCTTTTCTTTTTGTCTTTTCTATTCCTTTTCTATTCCTTTCTTTCTATTTCTGTTCTATTTGCTTTTATAATTTAAACGGCTCTATATAACCTGGCAAACTTAGATTCGTGTTTGTAAATTATTTGAATCTCGTCTCACAAGAGCGTATCTCGTATCAAAAGATATTCAGAATGGAATTTCGTATCTTGAGACGCGAACAGTTCAATAGTTACATCTTGATAGAGATCAATTGTGACTATATCGAGAGAAGCAGAACATTTATTGACATAAAGCTGTTATTTGTGATAGCTTCTTATATATATAAAATTCCTTATTTAAATTAGAATATAGGAATAACAAATTGTGCAGAAAGATTCTCTTGACATCTTTCACTATTCTCCATATACGATTTGTTATGAGATCAAGTCTTCTTTCTCAAGTGTATTTGCCCTCTTGCGAAACACGATAAAAGTCTGTTTCATGCAATAGGAGCAACGCAGTTTCTCCGGAAATAATTTTCACGAGCGTGTTAAGTAACGAGCGTTATTGGTGTCTATGGACAGCGTACACGAGAACGGCTTGTGTCCTTGTAGGTACGATCTGCGGCTTCCAGGCTTTACAGACACATAAATCATACATTAAGCCTGGTTCATACTAGCAGCTTCGTGTTAATGGACGCGTAATATGCGATCGCTCGATTTCACGGAGCTCGCCACAGCTGCTGCAGTAATGGCTGATATCTCGAGACAATGTTCTATCGAATCGATGACCAAACGGGAATTTGGAGTACCTGATAGGTTGATTCGAGGACACAGCTATCCGTCTATTCTGTACAGTAAATATATATAACTTTTGTACAGTAAATATATATAGCTTTTAGTATAAATCCTATACATACAGAATATTCTCACAGATGTCTCACTTTTCTTTTGTTTTTAAATTAGAAACCTTATATAGCATTAATAATTTAATAAGTTATATATTTATTAAAATTCTTTATTATTTCAATCTTTAAACAATCTGCTTAAATTTGCAAACTACAATAACATTGAGATACAATGTAAAATAAGTATATAAAAGAATCTCTTTTCTTTGTTAAAATAAGAAAACAATTGAGCGTTGGCCTTTTACAAATAAACTCGTAAATACGGACAACAGTATCTGAATTTCAGACACACTTAAAAATACACTGGCTAGAACAATGCAATGCCAAGAAAGAGAGAAAGAAAGAAAACGACAGGCCGTTCTGAGAATAGCATTAGAAATCGTAACATAAGTAGTATCAAAATCGCGCATCAGCGTGATTATTATTTAAATTATAGAAATGATAAAACTATACTATATGTATAAAGAATAATATACATATATTCCGCGAAAATTGTTCTTGTATGCGCTATTTGCAGCGCGATGCGTAACTCTCGATAATGTCTACAAATGAAATTAACGATGGCCGGCATGTTAATAATGCATTTAGATATACTCTTCGTATACGATAATTAAAAGATTTAACGGATAATGCAGGTGCCCGTTAAGAGCCGATGGGCTGGCAGATAGTTTGCCAAATATAATTCACGTATTACGCGCATTTAATGCACATAGAGTATGCATTGCAAGCACATAATGTAAGAGGCATAGAATGAAAATCAATAGCAGCGTTGCGGATATGTTCTATCTATTTAAACGTACGTTTTGATAATTGAATGCTAATAATGACTCAGCATCAATAGTAATCTTTCACTATTATTAATTAATTATCTATTGTAATACAAAAGCGCACTTTCCCCGCTGTAAAGGAGAACTTTCGTGTATAGACTTTACATCGACAATTAATGATTTTCCATTGTCCGAAATATTTGAAAGAGGTAATAGTCAGAGATACATACTGGTTTGATTTGGACCGTTATGAAACGAATATGTATTGATGAAAGGCTTTCGTCAGAGCGCACATAAAAATGCGACTCGCTGCAGAAATTCCTTTTCGTTGTCCTATGTCATAGGGATGATCAATGGCAACAGAAAATGTCACTGGTCACGCATACATATCTCATTTTTATTTTTTTTTCATAAGTATGCGTTGGGTTGGAAAGACTTTCTATATTAATTGCTTCCGCGAGTTAAGCTTACGTCTATATCACATGATTATATACAGAACTTCTACTCGAGTAGTTTATCCAGTTGATCGAGCACTTCCGTAGACTCTCTTTATTACGTGATTTAATAAGTTCTTTTGTAGAGTTACAATTATCAAAATTTTTTAAAAAATTTCCTTCTTTTAACACATTTTCTCTGCAGAAAATTACATTTTGACGTATAAAAGTATAACATAAAATATTAAATAAAAAATTCTTTACTTATATAAATTTTGATACATAATAGATTGGAATAATTAAATACATTATTTATGAAATGTACATAGTAACGTAAAAAAATATGTAATTAATATTATTCTTAATAATTATTCTTAATAAAATGAATGAATATTATAAGACATATATTTAAATTTTGGTTTTAATCTCTACCATTTCAATGAACCATCAAAGCTTCTAAAGCTTAGTAAGCTAATCGATAAGTTACAAATCGAACAATGACTCACTATTATCAGGAAAGCTTGGGAAATTTTTGTACACTTCTGTACAACGAAAAGCTTTCAGGTGGTTCGGAATAATACATGTATAAAGAGCTGAGCCAGCATCTATATCAACTGCTCAATTGCCAGAGTAGTGAATGCTACGAGTTGAAACATTATATGAACAACTCACACACAATGTTGACTTGTAATTATCTCACTGCAATTATATTCGATGTATTACGTTACACTCTGCATAATTAATATATGCATATTATTAAAGCTAAAATAATAAAGTTATATAAATTTACTTTAAATTATTATGATTAATATGTTTTCCGTTAATAAGGGCATTAGCATTGAAAGCAATTGCAATCTCTATTCGTTTCTTGTTTCGCTTTCTTGTTTCACTAATATGCTAGTTTCTTTGTTTTACATAGTACCTTTATATTAGATAGTGTATTTAATAAAAAATTTGTATTAAAAAATATAAATTTGTTCATGTATCTTGCTAAATATTTAAATCAATTTATTTACTTCAATTTATCAATCAATTTATTTACGTCAATTTTTTAAAATTTTAGTATTTTGAATCTCAAATCAAATTTCACGTGAATAATCGTTCTACTTCTCAATTTAATTAATTATGAGTAGTCTTAATTGTTTTCTAATCAAAAAGTAAACAGTCCACGTCTCAAATAATGAATCTCCATTTTGGCTCTCCCATCTGATACATTTAAGATAAGATTCAAGTAACGACGAATGCAAATAATAGAACGTCATGCTTGTGTATGTTAATGAACTACCGTAAAGCGAAATGTTTGATCGCACTTGGATGATACACGTTTTGCTATATCGACCACAGACTGTCCTACCGAAGCGAGGAAGCTGCAACAGGAGCGGGTAGGCTCCCGTAGCATCGGGAAAAGCAATATGCGCCCGGTCAATACCGCAAATAGTCTCGATCAGCATATTCGTGGATTAATATGACGTTCAGGTAGGTAACGTACCATCCAGAGTTGTATGCCCTGCAACTTTGACCACCCCCGTGTGCCCCGCGTCCAACCTGGCGGCGGCCGAAATTGTTTCGAATTCTGCCGCTGGCGAGTAAACCGCAACTGTATCAACCAGCCGAACCCTAGAAGCAATTGGGTCGTTTCAATTAACAAAACTAAATTTTCACCATCTGTTAGGCTCGAGAACGTGATGGTTCATCGCGGAAAATCCTACAGGCACGCTGATCGGACCGCGAAAAGATGGCCGGCGCGAACGAAAACTATCTGAAAATGTAATTAGTCAATTAGATTTTCGAGATAACTAAGCGCCGTTTCTGTCAATTGAACGTCATTTCGGTCCGAAGATTAATTAGGTATCTCACGTAGCCATTCGCACACAATCATATTCGAATTCGGTCAGTGTATTTATCTAGTTTGCGTATGATTAGAATAATATTATACGATTTCTCAAAAATTTTTCGATTAATTGCGATTTAATTGCGCAAAATGTTATGAGCCCATGCTGTCGACAAATTAAAACAAATTTTGTTGTTATTACAATACTTATCCGTTTTTAAAAAATTATCTTGAGCGCTAAACTTTTCTTTTCTGTCTCTATTTTTGCTGCATTGTATATATTAATTATATTTAATTATATCGATTTCATTCTTTTTGCTCATATAATTAATGAGATATAAAATTAAATTTATTTATTACAGAAGAAATCTGTTTGAAAAATAATTCTCCATTAATATCATATTAGCCGAAGCTCATGGATTTTCGTGGAATAGTGCATATCCCTTTCACTTCGTCAAAATCAGTACGCGTCGATAGTCGATACAGGATGGCTTTACCTAATCTGGCGATCCCATAACGTTTTATTAATTTTAGAGCTGCTAAAATTCCATTCTACGAGATCCTACAAATGCACATTCTCGTGAGGACGAGATTCTATTGGCACCGCAATGTTATTGGATCGTAGCACAGACCGCGAGACTCTCTGTCGGGATAAAGGATTCCTCGGCTTAGCATTTTTCACAACTGTCCTCGGAAGAAGTCGGACTCTTACTTGTTCACTTGCTCGGAAGCGGCTATCGCTTGTATAAGTCACACACAGTACGCACACGCTCGTTCATACCACACGACACGTACGTGGTAGTATATTCTTGTAATCGTAGTCGTTGAGTTATTTGGCTTACCCCGCGAAGGTTGATAAAAGTATTGCAAGAATATCTTTGACCATTGTGAAACTATTCCAAGGACACTCGTTGGATTTTAGAATTCCTTGAAACTTAATATATATTCATAAAACTTAGAGTATACTATATTTGCGCGCATGCTAAATGCGCTAAATGAAAAATTTGAAGCCATTAATTTTATTTCGCTTTTTGTACCTATCTGTTTATGAGAAAATATCAACGACATGATAATGAATTTATAAAAAATATGCAGCAGATAATACAAAAAGGTTTGTCGTTATACAATACTCAAGCGAAGATAGACGATAATAGCGTCGCTCTCGTAGGATTTCTGTAGATAATGGCAACACTTTCTAGGGCTTAACGACATAGCTTTGTTAGATTATCGAAGCTTGCAGCTATTGGAAATTTCTATGCTTAAAGGATAATTGGGGATTGTGCCGGCAAAGAAAGTATCGAGAATGAGATGGGAATAATGTCATTATGGCTTATATCAAATACACAATAATCGGCTTTCACGGTGAACCGCTTAATAAGCCGAAGATCATGGCATTTGGATGTATAGAAACATATGCACTTTGTGGATTTATTTGCGAATGAAATAAATTTTGCTTTGATAATGCTTCTATTATATGTTATCGGTATTAGATGCTAGGATTAGACAAATTGGAATAATATGTTTGTCAGACCTTTAGGAACACGAATGTATTACATGTGATCAAGATTTGAATACCCAAAATTGCAATGTGTTAATGTAATAATAATCTGTAATTATTTTCAACATTTAATGGATATTCATTAATTAGACTTTTTAATCGAGAGTTTTAAATATTTTATTAATAATATTTTAAATCATATATATGTAAGATAATTTTAATTTTAAATTTTATTAATAATACTTTAAATCATATATGTGTCAAAGTCGAGATGTGCAATATATCGCACTGTAAAATGAGTATTGTCTAAATAATATTGTTGAAAAATAATAGAATTAAAAATGAAAATTAATAAAGATATATTTTGAAGAGTGTCGAAGCTTTTTGGATGATCTTCTCCAAAGACTTCTCCAAGAGTTGTTGCGCAACGTGAAGGCACTGAAGGGGTAGAACGTAGATATTGCGACTAGACAGACGGGACCTTGGGGGATTTGAATTGAATTAAGAAGACTAATTTATGCTTAATCCTTGGGTTAATTTAAAATGGGGAGGTGAAGCTCTTAATCCTGATAGATAAAAGGCAACGACATAGCGACGATGCTCAACGGCGAAGAAACGATGAGACTTTACCGCAAACAGAACTATAGGAGTGGTTAGAATCGTATAATCCTTTCAGAAATAATATACTGGAAGTTAGAATGCAACTAATATTCCGTATCTTTACTTACAACCTGCTTTACTTACAACTAAATAAACTAAGATGTTTAAGGATTGTAATATTCATTTCGGGATATTCGTGTAATTCTAAATATTTTTATGATATAAATTTATTAAATTAATTATATAAAGTTATTATATTGCATTGTCAAAGGGTTTAATCAATTTGTGATAAATTATGTAAATGGATTATTAATTTCTAATTTGTATTGTGTTTTTACAATTAAATCGTCGAGAGAGTTTCTAACGCCATTTTTCTTTACGATCTTTCAATATTACCGTCTTTTTCCTTTGCGAGTTTTATCGAAAGCTCCTTGCATTCCGTCGTGACTAAATTTTACGCATACCGCTACGCGCGCGGAATTTTTGTCAAAGCGTCTCGTGACTAGGTGATGTGCGAATATTTCAATTTGAAATACTTATGCCTTTTGTTGCATTACACTTTGTTCAATAGACGAACTTTTGTAGTTTCTGTGACTACGAAAAAAATATTGTGGCATTATGTGACGAGATGGATTTTTTTCATACATATATCACTTTAGAGAAACAAACGAATTTTTGATTGACTGATTTTTTACTTAGCAGTATATTATCACAATTTGCCAGTAAAGAATAAGTCGCAGCACGCTCGTGAAATATTTTGATGTTATTATGTCCATATCCACTTGTCTGACATTAAGAATCTAGACCATTCGTAAATTCATTTAATTAGTATTATTTCCTTCATTGCCGAATCGTCTTTTAACGGAAGAGAGAATTACTGTCTACTATCTTCTGGAAATTAGTTCTATCTTTTGTCAAACAAGACAAAAGTGACAGCAACAAGAAAGTCAATTAATTAAGGATTAAAGCAGGCGAGAAATTCACTGAAATATTTCGTAAAGCATAAAGCGCGGTGAAAATTATTAATATAAGTCAACTGTTTTAAAGAAAGATGTATTGCCAGATCCTTTTCTGTTATTGTAAGGATTCCGTTATTAAAAAAAGGACAAGTGTATTATTAATACACATGAGACATTCAATGATTGAATCAATCGCGCTCTAATGTTAGCATCAATAAATCTTTACTGAAATAAAGAAGAAATAAAAAAAATTTTATTGAAATTATTTAATATTTATTAATTTTGTTGCATTTATTAATATCGAAATAGTTTCTGAAAGTTATTGTCAAGAAAATGACGTTATTCTTTGTCTGATTGTTGTCAGTTGTAGTCAGTCATTTGCTAAGTTAATCCATTTTGTGTTTGATGATCCTGTAGCAATAAGCGTAGAATATATATTACTTGTTTGTAAAGGAAATACGTTTAATCGTGTCGGAAATAAGGCGGACTGTGTCGATGACTTGAGAAAGCCTCGAGGCGAATCTTGTTGAATGAATACAGAAATCGAACAAACTACATCGACAATATCAATTGATACTCTTGTTGAAAATTAAGTTATCGCTACACGAGCACGACACTATTTAATTGTTACTATTTGCGACACAAATTTATTTACAAAAGTGAAAATAGTTTATACGACTAAAATGGCTAAATGAAGCCATAAATAAAGCACACTATATTTTAATATGTTCAAATTTATTGCATAAAAGCATTTATAATTATATTACATATTATACTATATGTATAAGTTAGAAATTTTATTGATAATTTTTAATAAGAATTTAATTTTTCATATATTTTTATCAATTTAAAAAAAAAATAACTTCTAGTGATTATACAAAATTTTCATATCTTTCTGCTAATTTCGAATAATTTTTTTGCTTTTTTTGCAAAATAAGCTTCCAAACTTAAAATTCTGGAAATATTTGAAATTGCAATTTTTTAAATTTTAATTAGTGCAAATTAATTGAAGATGAGAGAATGAATTTAGACGAACATCCTTATTTACATAATAAAAATTTTGTATTATTAATACATATAATTCTTATTACATAAAAAAATACAAAATATATTACATATTATTTTTAATTTCCATAGAGTTATTATCTTTTACTTTCGTTATACTTAAATTTGCTAAGTTAATCCATTCTATTTTAAATATTTTCGTTCTACACAAAATGCATGCTGCTGTCACATACTATATATATGTATATACATATATACATATACATATATATATGTATGTAGATATACAGGGTGTCCTAAAATTACCAGATATCCTCTTAATGACAGATTCTTTAGAAAATTTCAAGATTT
>JAJVSH010000012.1:912822-926739 GCA_021460005.1 Tetramorium alpestre
TATATGTATGTATATATACATATATATACACACACGCACTCTCTCTCTCTCTCTCTCTCTCTCTCTCTCTCTATCTCTGTTCTACTTTCTTCATACTGTTTACTTTTCTCGTTTATTTTACGTATGGTTACTTTAATTTACAAATTTAATTTATCTTACCCTAAATATTTTCATGCTTTTATAAAATATATATTTCTACGCTCTTGTATGCTCTTGTATAATCTTATTCTACTTTCTACATATTTATTCATATGGTCTTCCGTTTGTTTTAATTACATTTACTCATTTACAAATTCATCTAATTTTCATTCTTTCTTATCCTTACCTATTTTTATCCTTATATAATATACACTTTCTTTTTTCTTGTACTTTTATATACACACTGTAACATTTTTTTATTTATATATTATGTTATACTTTTTCTAATTAAAATTTATTAAAATTAAAATAATTAAAATTATAAATTACTTTAAGTTATAATTAAAATATAAATTACTTTAAGTTATATAATTATTTTTATAATTGAAAAGAATCTTGCTTACCACACGTTTTCGCTGAAAAGAACTCTCATGATACGGTTGAATAAATAGATTTTGAGAGTCAAGTTGATATTTATGTGTTGTCTTTGTGATTTTGATTCATTTGAGGAATTCAGAAATTTATTTTAAGATACAGCTTGAGTTTTATTTTCTATTTAACAAATCGATTCTTGAAAGAATATAAATACATGTTAAATTTTTGAATCTTGTTCTTATGAAAAGATAATGTAAGAAAAGAATGATTATTTACGTGAAAAGTGTGATTTGAAATCCAAGAATAAATTTTAGAAGAGTTAAAATTAAGAGTTGTAAAATACTGTTTATTGATATTTTCAATATCTTTTTCAATCGTATAAAATTGATTATTAGCTTAAATAACGTTAATAAATTTATAATAAAACGTAAAATTGGTAACTTATTAAGTTTATCGAAATTAATTTGAAATTCAAGGAATAGAATTTCCAGTATTTAGGTTTATTCTGATAAGTGATAAATACTGATAAATGATAATTTTTTAGGTTTAAATACGGTAATATATTAATAAATGAATGTAATAAGTTTTTTCATCGAAACAAAAGTAAATCTTATTTTTTAAATAATACGTTTAATAACTTTTTATAAATAAAACAATAAATTAACTAAATTATTATTAAAAAATTGTTATTAAATTATCATTAAAGAAAATAATTAAATATTTGTAATTAATATACATGTAACAACTGAAATTTGTTATTAATAATATAATAATATTTTATAAAGGGTATGTATATTAATCAAATTGAAGTAGATTCTTTTGACAATGAGAATTAACGTAATGATATTTCCATTCTGAAACGTTCCTTCAATCGAGCGAAATTAATTGTTAGTTTAAGTAGCGCTAATAGTTCATAAAGTAAAGTGCAAAATACGCAATAGTGGCTTTATTAATTAATTTTTAATTCAAGGAATAGAATATATTTATATATTTATTTTACAATACATTAAACATTTCGTAGCGGCGAGATTGGTCGGTCTTGATGTTTCGCGTTATGTCATTTGTATCATAAGATTCGAGCCAAAAAGTAGCTGCGCGAATTACAAACCGTTTGATATTAGTTAAATATTAATTAAATATTTCGTAACGATGAGACTAATTGATTTATTTTTGTGACGTACTAAGATTACGTGTTAAGATCGTCCGTGTGTCTCGTGTTGTTTGCGCGATGAAACTTGATTCGGCAGAACGCTTCGTGAGCCCATCGCGGAATGCAATCACATCAAGTGATCTCCAGAAGATCAGATTAGATAGATCCAAATGTATCTCACATCGCACTTTAAGTCTCTCTCTAATTTCAATATAATTGTTCATCATTTTTGGATCAAGATATAACAGATAACATAAATCACTGGATCAATAATATAAAATAACGGAAAATTGGGATGAAAAAATATTAAATGTTTGTTAACAAATGAATTCTATTAAGACATAATTTTTTTAGATTGTTTGTTAACAAATAAAGTTTGTTAACGTATAATGTTCAAAACATATTGCGCATTTAATATTGAATTTTATTTATATATTTTTAGATGAGATATCTAAATCTTAAATTATTAACTCAAGATTTTATTAACGTTTCGTGTGATATTAGAGTAATACTACTAGAATATTCTCGAATTTTGCAAGAGAGAAGGCATGTATAGGAATAATTGAATTACTTACGCGATATTGCGATCAATTTAATTGATAAGTATAACTATAAGTAGACCCATATTTAAAATTTTTTAAAATCGCAATCGTATTGCAAGATTTCGATATTTATGCAATCCATATATTAGCACAGTATATATTTGAATTTAAGCATGATTAAAAAATCATTATCATTATATATGTAAATATTACAATGAAACAATTATTTATAATTTGAGAAAATCATAGAGCTTTGAACTTTTGTCGCGATAATCTTCCATCATAATGAATAATAATGAATAATAATGAAATAATGAATAATAGCAAAGCGCACGTCGCGATTAACTGTTGTCGGGACTGCTATGTGATTATCTTATTCTGTGATTAGTGCATGATGGTAATTAACCGTCTTTTTGCGAGTGTTATGTCGAACGAGGGCAACGGACGAATCTGAGAGGAGATCTGAGAGGTATTAGGTAACGACGAAACAACCATGAAACAACCATGAGCAAATTGTTATTTCTTATTGTATTTTCTACTCGTAAAATTGTTTTTTTTTACGTACGTCATTATTTTTTTACGTTATTTTAAAATACTATACTAGTTATTTTAATTTTATCTTGAATATCTTATTTAATATTCTTAATATTAAAATTCTACGGTTAAATAGATAATTATAAATAAATGTCTTACAATTAGTATTACGGATAATTGCAATTTATATTCATATAATTTCATATAATTTCACTTTTATACAAATGTGTCATTTACTTTTTATTTTTTAATAATATTATATATATATTTTATTAAATCTATTTTTTTGAATAAATAAAATATGTATTTCTTATACATTAATGAATATTGAAATAAATTTAAAAAATATTTAAAACAAATATATCTTTAACTGATATTTTACATTTCAAATTAATCTTTATGTACTTACTATAGTAGTGATATTTAAACAAAAAGAGATTACTTTATAATATTTATAATATTTATTAAACTTTTATTTATAAAAGTAAAAATAAATTGCAAAAACGTTACATTCTTTTATCATTTATAAAGACGGAAAATTTTAATTCAGTCTGGGAATTAATCTCTCCTTCATTGAAACAGTTTCTATGTAATTTTGAAAAGTTTCTAGGTTATAGAATAACGTGTCATCCTAACAATTAACCCCAACTATGCTGGTGTCCGATCCGCGGACAGATTTCCTTGGGGGCTAGTTTGCGAATCAACTTTTTAAACTTCTTGCCAGAGGTTCATTAGTGATAACTCAAGCACGTCTGTCTGCCACGAACGTGAAAACTTCTACCCAAAGGATTGGCAATACACTTTTCAAAAATAGTGGCTTTTCACGACTTATTCGTATGCTTCTTTTCAACTCGCTGTAATTCTGAGGAAAATATGTTAGATATATGAAAATTGAGGGAAATGCAGTAATATTTTATATAAAATTGGATTTTAGTAATTATAATACAGAAATGTATTGTATTTACATTTCTCTCATTTATATTGTGTGTCGAAGTTACAATAATAATTTTGTTATTTAATTAAATTTAATAAATTAAGTAAATTTCCTCATCGCAAAAATTAAATTAAAATTAAAAACTGCTGACTTAATATTATAAAGAGAAAGTGCTGTACTAATTTTGTGTGTAGATGTGTGTATGTGTTATTTTAAAAAGAGATATTTAATGATATAATCTACTGTATTATAGAAGATATTCCATAAATATATTAATAAATATGATATTATCAAGAATGTTAATAATATGAGCGTTAAATTACGCGGAAGAACGCCAAGAAAATTATACCATACCATCTTGAGAAAGCGTATTTCGGGAAGCGTGAATACTGATTATTCTGTTATTACCAGATATACGATAATTAGTAAAGACTTAAGATAGTCTAACCATTAGAAACAATTTGCCGTGAGAGTTCTCGAACTGTGTAAGAGAACAGCCGATCGCTTTGCATTTGCAAATCAGAGAGGAATTATATAGAGTCCGCGCCTTGTCATTAATCAATCAGTTAATTAGGGTCATTTCGCTATTAGGGCTCGTTATGGTTTGCGCTCTCTCCGCGTTTGGTCTTTGACAGTCTAAAGTGCAGCGGTACTACTATGAGTACTAGGACCGGTAAGTGCAGCGATGCGTAGATTTCGAGAACCGTGGATTCACGTATATATGTGTCATATATGTAATAATAAAGTATAGCGCTTTGCCATTTCACGTGAAGCGCTAAATAATTAGCAAACTAATGATTAAACATCATTAGTTCTTCGTCAATATCATTATCTTGATTTTCTCGAAATTTCGAATCTCTTTTAGAGATTGCGATATTATTCACGATATTATAACGTTAGCATTGCCCTCGCTACGTTGCGTGTAATGCCGAATTGCATCGATATTCTTATGAGATATACCTGTATATACGCCGGGAAAACTGAGCTGCGAGGCATCGTGCCAAGAGCTGTTCTTCGGCGTCAATAAATCCGGGGTTAACACACTAGCATTTTAAACGCGATGTAAACCACCTGTAAAGCGAGGCTCGATCTCGGTACCTCATTAACTCGAGCTCACGCTACGCGTTTGCGAAAAGGGGTAGTTGCGTGCCGCACAAATGAGAGTCGCCGCTCGTTGATTTTTCATTTGCCGGAATCGCGCGTCTACGTGTTCGCGCGTGTACGTACACACACGTATTTTCCTCGTCGCGAGAATATCGCGCGGCTGATTCACTCCACGCACAAGCGCGTTATTGTCGTCCCATTTCTCTAGTTCCCTTTTTTTTCGACGATTTATCGCGCCGACCATTTGATTCGAAACGCTCCAGCGACTGCAAGGGCTTCAATGATTTCGACGACACTCAGGGGAACGTTTTATTTTTTCCCATTTTTCTGTCTTTTTTATTTTTTAAGAGTAGCGTTACTTTATGTTCTCGCGTTCATCCGACAGCAATTAACAATCGCAACTATAGTCAACTATTCATTACTCTGTTTTATAGTAGTAAAATATTGTAACAAATTATTATATTGGTAATTGATTAACGTGTAGTTTTCTCATTCTGATATTTTTATATTATAAACTATATATGTATATATATGTATAGCTATTATTATTTAATATATTATATTCATATTTTGTCTACAATATTATACAGCATTTTATTTTGATATAATGCATTTTTTCGGTTATTTACTAAAAAAAATTTCTGGTTAAAAACGGAATCAGAAAATCTTGTAGGATTGATCAAATATTCTGGTTATTATAATAAAACTCAATATTTTATAACTTATAATAACCAGAATTTCTATTATAATAACGAGAATATTTGATCAATCCAACAAGATTTTTCCGATTCGTTTCTGAGCAGAATTTTTTTTCAGTATATTAATTAGATACTAATAATTTAAACTTGTTTTTCACATTAAATATGTGATACATAGTAAATCCGCTTGTATCGTTGACAACGACAATAGATTCGAGGATGGAAGAAATAAAGAAGCGTCGTAACTATTCCAATCTGTACCAAAGCCACGCGTTTTCTCCGTTTTTCCGACATGCTTGAGCGATTTAAATGCCAGGTGGCCCGTGACAAGGGCGCAAACTGCGATACGGTATGTTATCGTTTCAGGAACCGTTTTCCAGGCATGCTGGAAAAGCTGCATCGAGCCGGTGTCGCGCGGCGCGGCGTGGCGCGGCGCGACGCGGCGTCGCGGATTCCCGGAGGATGACGGCGGGAGAGGGTATATAAGAGGGATAATATCGTGTCTAGTGGGATTTGTCGGAGGTAAACAGAGTGCACAAGGCTGTTGCAGGCAAACGTATTACCGCAGGATATCTTATATACACACACGTTCGCCAGCCGCGCTTTCCGAGCTACTTTTGCTTCCACAACGGCGCTCGCGCAGGGATTGCGCCCCTTTTCCCGTGCCCCATCAGTAAATTCTGCTTCTCTCGTTCATTGCGATTTGTTTTCAAAGCCGCCAACTGCGCGAGCGCATTCCGCGTGACGTATCGAATGCACTCAACCCGCGGCTGTACGGATGCTGCATTTACGTTGTATTTCACTACGGGGCTGTAAGGCACGAATAAATCCGAGTCTTGGCTGATACGATTTGAATACGATGTAAATGTATAAATTGTCACGATGTATATCTATTTACAAATGGAATATGATAGATCGATCGATCAATGTCGCGAAAAGTGAGTTGTCGCGTGAAATGGTAGTTTTTGATTTTGTAAGGATCCGCTTACTACTGCTTTTTTAAATTTTGCGAAAACGACCTTGATATCGGAAGCAGGCCAACCGGAATAATAGTTGTTTCCTTGCCAAATAGATTTGGCGTGGTTCTACGTTGGCCCTCTATCACTATAAATTTTCTCCGATAATCTGGAAACTTTTCAAGGTAACGTGCAAAAGGAGAGACTTGCACTTGTTCTCACGCTTGTGTGAGCAAATACGGTAATATGTATTCTCAGTGTGCAAGAATCTTTAAGAACTTTAAGCTCAATAATTCGACGTTAAATCCTATTCTCTCAATACACAATTTTATGATATTTCGTCATATCTCGATAAAGTTGCAAGACGTTAAATTCATTATTACATTTATTATAGTGTTAATGCTGACGATAAGAATCGTGCTGTTTGTCTTTGAGTAACATTTACAAACGTAGCTCTGTAAAATTTATTATCCGGATAAAAGAGTGTCTAAGAAGTGCACTTTCTATCTAGCTGACATCACTATCAGAAATTACTATCATGTCTAATTTGGAGTTCACGATAAAACAAGCTCCTTAGATTCATACAATATGAATCGCGTTTCTCTCGTATTTGACGCCGTCGCGATCGAAGATACGTGGCTTAAACGATGCCGAGGCGGTGGTTCTTCCTCTCTTGAGGATCGTGCGAACCACCGGCGGATCCGAAAATATCCGACCATTTTCCAGCGGCTGCCATTCCCAGACCACATCCGCGTACGATGCCCGCCCTTTCCGCTTCGCGCATTTACGGCGCGCGCCACTCGATACTCTACCTGATGGTTCATCCATCTTTCGCGAACCGACATTTAGACATTTCGGCTCGGCGCTGCCCAATGCTCACAAATACTCGCATTTGCCTGACGTTCTACTCGTGTGGACTATCACGTGCATTTTTAATATTAGAAGTGTTTAATAAAACATTGAAAAAATGTACATACATAAAACAATATAAATTATAAAATGATATTACAATTTCATACCGATTTCATTTTGCAGAGTAAAATGAAATAACAAAGAACAGAAATAAACAGCAAAAAGATACATCTTAAAGAGATATTAATTATATAATAGTCATTGTCAGTTATTTCTTTATCTTGAAATTAAACTTTATTATAAATTCAGATTTCGGTCCGAATTGTTTTATTACGCCATAGTAGATGTAGCAATTATATCTACGAGGATCGAGCACATGAAGAAAATGGACAGCGATAGTACTTAAATTTACTCAACTTTATGGCGTCGGCTTATGTCCAACATACGCAATAGCAACGTAATATGTTCCTTCCAGTTTCTACTCCGTTAAATTAACAGAAACAGAACACGCGGGTAATATACTAGATATCGTTTCGCGCGATAAACATCGCTCGTGGTAGTACTTTCACCCTCGTTTTGTCGTAAACCGCATTTTCGTGTCCAACAAGTTTTTATATTATACATTGTGCTTCCGTATGTTCGTTTTCCTGCTTTTTTCTTTACTTTCACTCTTAAGTATTATCTTCAAAAAATGGCGAAACTTCACCATTCTAATTAGATAAGTCGCTGAATTCGAAGGGGAGAATCAATTTCGAAATTGTTCGTATGAATCCTTTGTGTATATCCTCGAAATGAGTGGAGCACAATCCAAATTAGACGCGACTGTAGAGTGGGGGCAAAATTATAGCCAGTGTCTGCAAGTTCATGCGTTCCATGATGAGTACGAGGAATCGTGTTGTGGAACTTTGCTAATTAACAGCGTGCTGTTAATTAATGTTATAAGCATTTTAGAAACATAATGGTCTCCCGAGATCGTAAAATGGAGTACACGAACCATTTCATTTTGAGCATCGAATTGTGGATACTATTCATTTGTGCAATTAATAATATTAAAATAATTCAGCCTATTCTTTTCCATTTACTTCAAGTGCTAAGCTCTCAAAGAAGAAAGATAAAAATTGGAAACGGAAATTTTATAATCGCTTTAGTCAATAGTATATGTATAGTTAACTATTTAATAATACGAAGGAACTTTTTAATTAATTAGCTCTTGGAAAAAGAACAGCTTTCTACCGTTTCGTGACTCGGTGTTATTTAACCAATTTCAAATGTTCCATAAATTCTATGCAAGACATTTAATTTTTGCAACTTACAACTCTCGCACCCCCGGGTATAACTTTTTTCCCGATTACAGCTTGCTGGAATTCGACGTAATGCAAAGCTGAAATGAAGAAAAGTTTTTAATGTATGCACGTTAAAAGGATTATAAATCAATGCATGGTGAATTGAAATGCGGATACCGCAATTCCATTACAATACCGGATTGCGCGAACATAAATCTTCCCGGAAGTAATAATTCAAGCGAACAGTTTCGTGTGTCTCGAAGGTTCTCCGTCATCTGTGATAGCCGTGGAATTTGTTGGACCTCAGCCGATGAAAATCGACGCTGAAGGAACGCAGGCCACGGCCAAAAGATATTAATATGTAAAGTAACGGCACTTCGCGAGTGCCTCGCTTCGCGATGTGCGCTTTATCATCGCCAAAATCGATACCAGCCTTCGTAGATACTGCAGATCCTTACCGTACCATTTGACTACATTAATGCGCGGTTAAGACGGGCGAAATGCCAAGAGTAATAATTTATTATAATAACGAAACATTGAAATAAAAGTCGATCTATGTGGCAGGAAACAAAAATTGAAAGCAATACTGTTATTGAATAATTTATTAGGCGAATGATAAAATTCTCACTGCTTTAACAATAAATATTTTTTTGAAAGTAGATTTTTGCTGTTATTTTGCTACTTTTTTGCCATTTTATTTTGATAATTGTAGCAATTTTGGTTAAATTTCGTATGTCAAATCTGTGTTATTTTTATTGCGTGTCCTCCGCGCGCAATTATGCATGCATGAATTATGCCCAACATGGTTTTAGTTGCATCGATTTATCAATGTCTGCAATTACTTATAGCCAGTTAATCCTGCGTGATAAAGTTATTTAACTGTCGGTACTATAATCGCTGCCATCATTAATTCGTTGAAATATATTGCGATAACGCAGATATAATTTCGTACATTTCATCCCAGCGTATTCGAACGGCGAAGCTTATTAACCGTGGAGTTTTGTTGCGGTTTTCGTGAAATGGCTAACCGGCTCCAAATGAGTTCTTAATGACTGCCTAACTTATTCTTAATTGATTCTTAATTCTACTTAATTTATACGGCGGGAGACCGACAATGAAATCACGGTAACGATGAAGTAGCAAATGACTTTCCGGTTGGAAAGAAATCGCGTTCATCAAAGAACAATCGAAACCGCTGGAGAGCGGTGAGAGTGCAGCGTGCAAGAAACGCATGCACGCCGACAAGAAAAGAGTAATGCGCGATTAAGCAGGCGCACCATCATTTGTAACGGTTTACGCGAAAGCAAGCGCACGCCATCGTCAACCCCTACAGTCTCTTTCTCTCTCTCTCTCTCTTTCTGTCTCACCCATACAACGTCTGGGGAGAACGACTGGAACTTACTCCTGCGAGTTTTGTTGCGGTTTCCGCGAAATTGCTTTATAATTCCTGATTTATATTTCCCTCTGGCCGGCGGCGCGCTCGCCACCCCCTTTTCACGCTCTCTTCTCCGCGTCTTTCGCCAACCCGGCGCGTATTCGAGAATGACGTCCCCGTTCCTTAACGCATATTTCTTCCACCGCCGAGCGCACTTAACGCTCACTTAGATATCACTTACCCGAATCGTCGCGAAAGCGACACTCTCTCATTTCTGCGGGGATTTTTCCAAGTCGCATGCAGTAACTAGCTCTGTTTGGCGTGAATCGTGTCCCTTGCACGGTTCATTGAGATCTTATCCTTTCTATCACGTGATTTTAACATTTTATTTAATATTTTCCGAGATATATTGACTGAGTAACAAGTTAACTTCATGGATTTTATTATACATATAAAGCAAGCAAGCAAGCAAATAAGCTATCTCGCATTAATTTCGTTATTGTATGATTGAATCCACGCTGAAATTCTCGGTGAGATTTTGATGGGTAGAGATCGACTCGATTTAACATCACGTTGCGTCATTCCCATGTCAGTACGCGCAACGCACAATTTCCCTGTACCCATTATAATTGCTTCACACCTATCGGCGAACAGATGTGCTGTCATGGCGATATTGCGAGTTTGATCTCGTAAAATGAATGTCATTTCACGAATGATTAATTGGTAATAATTCTAACAACTAATCAACAATGCCTTTGGGAATTATTTTGTATTTATATAAAATACAATATTGTCGTATAGATTTATAAAATTACAATTTACAAATTGCTGTTAAATCACAATGTTTGTGATACGATTAATGTTTCTGCAGGCCGCGTATGGAACAGGATTATTACTATTGTTTATAACAAACAAAGGGATTACTAGTATGATGGCTGTGATACCTGCACGAGAGTAGTTGGTATCAGTATTTGATCAGTATTATCCAGTTGTACTGCTGCGTAGTCGTACGATTGGATCTCAGCGAAACCTCGGTGATGTAATTACACCGTCATGGTCCAAGCACCACCTGCGAACCAATTGTGGAGAAACCGAATTTAGACTAACATAATTGCAGGGAGATTGCTGCGGATTCTGAAATAGATTAGCGGGATCCAATGTGCTGCCGCGCGATGTGACGCCGGTCTCGTTCATTTTCTGAGCAACTCAATGAATTCGGATCTCTCTGAAATACGATGTTTATTTAAAGCAAATCCGCATCCGGACGGGAGAATCGAGCCTCGACGTGAAAGTATATTTCGGCTTCACGTCACCCTTCCTCCGCGCCCACGACTTCGCGCGAGAACACGCGAATTTGCTGCGAGGCAGAGGTAGATAAACGGACGGCGCGTAATGCATACGCAACGGAGTCAGCTACTTCTGAAAGCGAGGGAATGAATCGTTCTTGCGATAAGACGGTATCTCGAGCGCGATTCCTTTCGTGGGACCAGGAGCTCTCCCGTTCTGTTTTCCCTTTTGCGAGAGACTCTCCTGGCTTTTCTCCGGAAAGTAGGCAGCCGTTTAAATTAGACCATTATCTTATGAACAGCCAACATACGACAATTGCTGTTTTTGCCAGGCGGTCATTAATTATCTGTCTAAAAGATATCACGTCGCGTAGAATTAAAATTTTGACGACCTAGTTAACTCGGACGATCTCTTTCACGATAAGTTATTCTATATCTGCACTTCTCCCCAATTTAATTTAGAGTAAATTATGAAATAATGATTATTATATCTTGTCTAAAGTTGTATTTTGTTATTTGAAAAGGAAGAATTTGTAAGAATTGATTTTATTGTTAAATTTTGTTGAATGTTAAAATTCATACTTGCTAACATAGATTATATGAATAGAATTCGTAGTTTGATGAAAACTATATCTTTTATTACGGCTCACGTTTCGAGCAAATATGTAGATTCAGCGATTGGCAGGCATTGTAACATTCAATAACTTTGTGGAAAAACAAGCCAATGATAGTGATGTTGAAAACGAGGATAAATCAGTGTAATATAAGTGAGGGAGGAAAGCAAAATCCGTACAGAACACGTCTCACCCGGAAACGCGTATTGCAAATTCCGTCTCTTTCCATCGTTGTGCCCGTCCGGCGCGAATATCGAGCGACACGAAAATGGAATATTGATATTTCGAGTACATGCGGATACACGAGCGCGAAAGCCGCGGCAGAAATACGTACGGGGCGCATAAACACTGCTGCATGGACAATTCTATGCCCTCTGCGCCCAGCTTCCTGTTTTTCTACTCGCTCGCCATGCTATATCATCGTCCTCTTCCTCTCGCACCACAACGCCCTTCTCTCGATTCCATTTTGCATCGTACTATTTGTTTTCGCAGATATCTAGAATAATGAATATCTTTTCTATAGATGAGGAAAACTGTAGCAATTTAGCGCGATACAGCGTGGTGTAATAAGATTTTTAATTCCGCTTGAGATCATAAAACTACGATTATTATTCGTTAAAGACAATTTAACCAAAAAGAAATAATTTATTGCGAATTCTCAATACAAATTAGACCATTCTTAAATTGCTTTAAATGTTTTATGTAAAATCTGACGCTCGATTTTTTAATCGAGTTTGCCTGTTATATGCATCTAGTGCATGCATTCAAAAGGGATTATTTCTTCGTTATTATTCTTGCATCACAAATTAAACGGTGTATTATTTAGAATTCATTTGTAGCACACTGACTTGCCACTAGCGTATCTACTACGTGACAGTATTATAGAACACTCATTCAGAAATATAGTGTTATCAACCGCGTTTCAAATTCGGCGAAGCGTTCTATAAGCAGGCAAACGTAAATTTAATCTACCGTCATTTAATATCGTACATGGCACGAACCATGAATTTCTGCTGAATATCATCTGCTCGATTTTACGCGTTAGTGATATAAAGCAAGATTAAAAATTTGGTTAAATTTATTTTGAATAAGAGATTAAAAAATGGAATAAATCAATATTACTAACTTTGTAGAAATAATAAAATTGGTGCACTGGCATAATAGTTATTGTATTTTAACAAACGATATGAATTAGTAATATAATTAAAGAGTTATAATATTATTATGTATTGTTTGTCAAAAGTACGATGATAAACGTTGCGATTTGTCATAGTAACATATCTAATTACGATATCGAGCGAAGCATGAATGCATATGCGTGATGCATTTGATGCACGTCCAATGCTCATCAATCTAATGCAATATGGATGAAGAGATTTGAATAGTTTCGCTGGAATTATTATTGTATGCTACATAATATTATATCGTGTTATTTTTTTATCTTTAGTAATTTAGCTGTTGAAAAGCAATATAAGTATTACTCTATTAATATAAGCCCGGCTTATATTTTGCATAATACGTTATGCAAAAATGTTTAATTGTTGAAAACAAAATGCATGTAAAACTGACACTTTAGTTCATCCCTTTTTAAAAATTTTATTTTCCATTTTCTCGTCATTGAAAGTGTATCTGAGAATTTTGTTTTTAAATTATAACACGAGACAAATTCATAGAATGAAATAAGCAATAATGTTGTTAATCAAAATGTTAAAAAGAAAAAATGTGGTAAATCTATTTCTTCTATATATGCATATAGCAACCCTATGTAAATTGCATTGATTTATTCTTGACGACTTTTACATCTTCGTTCGAAGTTATCCGATCGCTTCCGATTGCTCTGTCCCGCTGGGTACGAGTTTTTCGTGGTATTTCGTCACCTTCCTTTTCCCTGTCCGCCGCTGATTCGCGAACTAGGCAAGCGCGTCGACAGATTTATGGATTCTCTTGACAATGGCGGAAACGGCGGGTCGCGGGTGGTAGTTGGCGGATCTGCCAAGCGACGGCAGACACAAGAGTGCATTGCTTCTCCGGCTGCAAAACCGCATATCCCCATCGGACGATAGGTGCGCGAGATAT
>JAJVSH010000012.1:926760-1170052 GCA_021460005.1 Tetramorium alpestre
CACACACACACACACACACACACACACACACACACACACACACGAAAAGATATTTCTCACAGTGTATCACGGTGCATCTTTTCTGCAGCCCGTGGCCGACGAAATTAGCAAACCAAATTCGAAGCCGACCGTCGCGTAGTCGTCGGCTCGAGCAGCCGCGGAAAGGTTCGAATTTATTCGCGACTGGGCGTATAGTCAGTAAAAAGCATTCCCCGGCACCCCGCAACGCACATCCTGTTAAATACGATGGCATTAAACATTTCCCGAGGAGGAAGGAAGCGCTTAGAGCTATACGATTATCAAGAGTTACCGGAGTCTGCGATGACATTACGGCGATAATATCTGCGTTCGAAGGGCGAATGCATCGCGTATCTGGTGGTGATATTCAGCATTTTCTTGCCGTTGAAAAAAATGCTCGTTAGCCATATTAATTATGAATGTCACATGCAAATCTCTTCGTTACGTTCCACTATGACTTGCTGCTCTTACACTGAAAAATATTTCAGCATTATGTAGCATGTACCATGACTATATTTTAATATTTAATATATAATTGATAATTAAATATATATTCAATATGTATTTTATTATGATATATATTACACATATATTTATATTATACATATAGAGGAGAGTCACAAAAAAATCATATTTCTTGAAATATTTTATGTTATAGTTTTAATTTGGTATTAATTTGTATGCAAAGTACTACAAAAAATTATGTAGCTTATTTAAGATACTTACTGTTTTTAATTTTTGTGTGGCCAAGAGTAAATAAATTTATTCAGTCATCCTGTAAATAATGCGGTATAAAAGGAAGCTTGATTCTTCCTATTCTTTAGTTCCAAAGCGAAAGACTTTTATCGCTAGGGAATTGAAAATTTAAGATTAAGATGGAAAGGAGTTGTAAATAATACAGTCAACTCTCCTTTTACGCGAACTTACATTCTCCGTAAGAAAAAAATCGCATAAAAAAATTGCGTTATTTGGAAAGAACCACATAAAAAATAACGTTATTTTGAAAAAAACTGCAAGGTAGCAATTAAAAGATAGGAGAAAATATAGAATTCTGAACGAGTTATTAATTTGACTCGATGTTTTCCAATATTGACTATGTTTTGGTGTTCTTTGTCTGGAAATTTCTGTTTTTAACAAAAAAACAGGGAACATATCTAACTATGCGTGTCCCAGGATGATATGAGCGATTCATTAAACATTCACTGAAGTCATATACCATAAACTGTAACGCATGCGGATCTTTTTCTCCTTTATAACACCCTTGAGAATCGCATGGCTTCGGAATTCAGTACCCATTGGATATTTGTAGAAGAGCTAAAAGGTTAAGAGGAATGTGTGAGTGTATGTGTGTGTGTGTGTGCGTGTGCGTGTGCGTGTGCGTGTGCGTGTGCGTGTGCGTGTGCGTGTGCGTGTGCGTGTGCGTGCGTGCGTGCGTGCGTGCGTGCGTGCGTACGTGCGTGCGCGCGGGGCGCGCGGGGGTGTGTGTGGGTGTGTGTGTATGTGTTTGATTTTTAATGTGTACATATAAATGTGTTCTTTTTCTCATTTTATTACATCACTGACTGATCTCCAAAATATTGAGGATTCGAAATATTGGAATTATTTGGTAAAAAAAAACATGTCAAGCGCGTTCCTGAAAACGATCTGTTTTAATTGAGACAAACTTTGCCTTCTTCGTCCTTCCGTGTTTTATTTCCGATATTCCTTTTTTATTTTCCACACTGATCGAACTATCAACGTGGCAGTGTAACAAAGGCTAGCGGCGTATATTCCGCGAAACACGATATTTCAATTAAACCTATCGTGATTGGGATAAAGCTCGATCGTGCGCTATGACCATGCCAATAAAACGAACCCGATATTGGGTGTTAAGAAAGGAATATCTTTGACAATGAGCAAACAGAAAAATGTAGTAATATGTATAATATTTTAATATATATTTAATATATATGTATAATATTTTATTGTTTTTATTTAATTTTTACATGTTTATATTACAATGCTTTTATATTTTATATACATATACTTATATGTAATAAATATTTTTAAGTTAATATTTTATAATTTTTCTTTGTTTTATCAGATTTTATAAAAAGTATATACTTGGCTAGTTATTGGCTATTCTGATTTCTTTTCTACTTGGATATTATACTCTTTTACATCGATAAAAGATATGTTTGGTAAAATGGACCGGCATGTTATGATATTATACATATTTGTATGTGACGTGATATTTTGTACATTACAAATGTGATTGTAAAGCACATTAAATCTCTCTTTATAAATTCATTGACGAATTTAGAATCAGCTTTATCCACGTAGACAGTGTATGAAATAAGCTGTGACAAGCTTATTTTACTCCGAAAATTATCCCAAAGGCATTATAAAGTTATGGCTTCTTAAAAGCTTTTAACGAGTACCTCGCACTCGATATCTTTATTTAACTATAATCAGCGCACGTGATCCTGAATACATTCCCCGATACAAACAGCTACTTGGATAGTAAGCTCTTCACCGGTTATTTCCCATTATTAGTAGAAAATAATTATAAATTTTATAGGAAAATTAATTACAAAAATTAGGACATGTCTAATAAAGTATTACATATTTTTTAATATTACGTACGATGGTGTATGACAAGTTTACAAATTGATATAAATGTTATAAATTCTTAAGTTTATAAAGACGATCACATAGTATAACAAGACCCGAACTGTGCCGGAAAAACGATAGACTTCAAACACGGTTAGCACTTATTGTAAGGAGATCAGGTAACCTAGAAGAGGGAAGTAAAGGAAGAAGGTCGATCGAGAGACGATGGGATGAGGCGAAATCCACTATCAAAGTAGATGTTTCCCTGGCGTGCCATACGTTTCCTTCGCTACTCTCCTAAAGTGCAAACCCACCAAATAGGAAGGAGGAAATGGTTCAGCGAACAGCTGCTTACGGTTTCATAACCGCTTCATAGATTCAGAGGGCTACGATCTATCAGACCACCATAATATTCGTTCTACCTGGAAAATCAGATACTCCTGTCGTATCGAGAATGTATTGCTTTCAGTCTCTTATTAATATCCTTATTCTTTATTGCAAGAAAGATTTGCAAATTTTATCATATTGTCTCTTCTTCTTCTCGTTGTAGTTTTCTGCGATATACATATAAGTAACAGCTTTCATGCAAATATAAAAAAAAAACGAAGATTCTCTTATTTGAGGGTCTTTGTTTTTTATTCAGAAAATAATAAAAATAAAAAATAGATTATTAACTGGAATATGTAAATTCATGTTTGAGAAATTGATAATAATGATTATCAAGTAAATTAAGGTTCAAAATTTATACACAGGTTTAGATAACTTGATTTACTATCATGTTATCCGTGTTTGCATATATTTTAGAAAAAAATGTGTTGCTGTAAATATTATAATTAGTCTTGTATGATTTGTTTTAACAAAAACAAAAAATCTTCAATTTGTAATTTATACATATATTAATACATTCATTTGGCAATGATTGGTGCGATTTATCGCAAATCAGTTTCATTGGGGATTCCCAATCGCAGGGCTCTTTGATTAACGTGCTCCTCGAAGCTCGCTTCTTTGAAGATTAACGATGGGAACTGTTAAGAAAAGCGAAACACTCGTCCGAGCGGAAGTTCTGTTCGTGACACGCCATGCCATTTGCAATCCTTTGATTTCTCCGACACTGGTATCCGGTGCACGCTAGATTCGAATTAGGATAATAATCGCATATACCTATATCTAGTTGCCGCCGTGCCAGGCTTTCGAAAGGCTCTTTTACGCATCGCCGTGAAACTGCGGAATCGCGTGAGTTTTTGATTTATGAAGTTTCTTTGTGAATAATTTCTAGCTGAATATTAAGGATTAACTACTAAATTTTTGAAATATGACGATATTACTTCTATGCAGAAAGGGAATAAATTAAAATAAGATAATTAAACAGAGTGCAGAAATTGCACTTCAATTATCGTAGATAGATTTTTCTTGAAGTCGCCGGTTTTTTTTTTTTTTTTTTTAAATAAAATATGAATGATTGATGATATGGTTTGTGACGTAGGAATAAGTATATATCTTCTTGCTTCATACAAATAATACACGTGCAAGAATTTATTTATCTAATAATAAAAAAGACGTTGACACGAATATACTTTTCGCGTTAATTACAGCTTTTATATATAATGACCACATCACTCTGTTTCTGTCCTCAACTGAACACGTTGTAATTTTCTGTAACTGCTATAATTACAAGCGGTTCTCTGACCAGTTCTGTATACGGACATTTGTAACACGTGCAGTGTACATAGTGCGTGAGTTATGCGACTTGCTTAATAATGTAACATTCAATCTTAAATTCAAACACATGCTCAACTAGAAGAGCAACGCAACTGACACGCGAAGTGCAGCGATCGTTGCTCGCGGAGCGCCTAATCTCGAATAAACTTTACCGGCCACACTTAGACCGGAAGGAAGGGTAGACAGATTGCTCGAAGTGCACTATGCGCAACGTACAGGGGCAGTGAGGTACTACCAAGATAGTTCCCAAGATAGTAGGATGCGAATTAATTATCACGACATTTAGAACAGCCTACACATACGCTAACTGACATGCTTTTTTCTAATCTCTCTCGTACGTCACTTTCAATCTATATCTTCTATCTATATCTATTATCAGCTTTGATTTTAACTATTTATATTTAATAATTTTTCAACTATTAAAAGTGTCAGTTGATAATTTTCTAAATTCCTTAAATTATTTGTAGCATATTTGGCGATAAGTATAAATTTAATGACTGAAATATTCTTATATTGATTAATATAGGCAAATAAAAAATAGTAAATACGAATTAAATTTTAAATAACGTCGAAATATTTAGAAGAAATATGGTTTAGAAATTTTTTTAAATTTTATTTCTTGATAGCGACTTTGATGTGTTTGTTGAAAAAGAATACATGTGTGTTTTGTATGCTGGTAGTATAAAAAAAAAAATACAAACCGTAGCACGCTGCGACGTGCTAGAAATATTTCGTTGTACGGTGGATTTATATCGCAGGTAAATCTGGTCAGCGAGCAAATTAAAATCTTGTTAGGACGTAATTGTGCAATCACCGGCGTAGAAATGGGAATAAATAAACGAAAGTACGAAGCGTTTGAAAACTAATGACCTCTCGAGGGTGCTGCTCTTTTCGAACAATTCGAATAATCAAAAATTAATTGATAATACCGCGATTATGATATGTTTACCTGGCAAATTAAAACGTTGCGTCAGTGCGTTGCTATCGTTGATCTAAATAACTACTATCATTCGCGCAAATGTTTGCGCAAGCACGACATTTTGTAATCTTGTAGAAATAGAGAAACGAGGCCAGGGCCGCGTTCATTTAACAGCATAATCGCGTCGAAGAATGGTCACGTAATTACAAGTATCTTTCGGTAACGCGTCCGCGGCGAGCAATTAAAAAGGTAGCGAGGTGCCACTTTGCGAACGTTCCCAGGATGATCCACCCTTTCTCGCTCTTTCTTCCTTTCCATTCTTCCTTTTACATTCTCTGGTATTCATTCGCCTTTCTCAGCACGAGTGTTACGTAGAGGCAGGTGCGGAATGCGTAATGGAGATCTTTTCGTTCCACTCTCGTTGTTCACTGAAAACTGATTTTCCTCATTGGCAAAACGTCTTTTCAAATTATCACGTTAAACGCTCACAGCACCGGTCATTTGGTACGACCGCAGTTTTCCGAGGAGCTTTTCCATCGACCATCGGCACAAACAGGATGCACTTCCGTTTCGTATTTTTCGCGATCAGTCGCGCGAGAGTTTTGCTCAACGTATAAAGCGAACTCGCGGAACAATTACTTACGCCCGATCGTGTCAATGATTGTTTGCTCTCACAAACGCAGAGCGAATGGCCATGTCGAACGCGTAGTGATCGTTAAACGTTGCCAAGAAGTTATGGCGCCTGCGGTTCTTCGACGGATTTGCTGGGAACGGAATTTTTGTAAAATTTCATGCCAAGAAATAACGAAATGTTTGGAGCGCGAAAACAATGGCCCGTTCAATCAATAGCATCATGTTAAATTAGATAGTATTGATATGTTTATTTGTCTACAATTTAATAAAGTTAGTCAACACAAAATATATTTTATGAAATATTATGTTTATGTATGTATATATGCAATGTGAGCAATGGGACTTTATCGTGATGAAATGCTTAAAATCTACTTTAAAAGATCGATATATCGTAGTTCTCATTATGCGAAATTTAACACATCAATTTGACTGCCTTTCATCAAAGTCAAAGGATCTGGAAATGTAGTTCGCCAGAGAAACTTGCCGCTTTTGGCAGATACATCGCGCATTTGGTGAAACTGACTCTGCGGTAATCCACGATTAAATTCGGAATCTCTAATTCGTGACTAACTAGTCGAAGAGCTTAAATCGTTTCTAACGATACATCTACAAATTCCGATAGTTAAACGTTCAATAGTTTATATGCACAAATTCCGGCTATACTGCAGTATCGAAAACAGTCTTTAAATATATGATATTATTTCTAAAGCACAAAATAACGAATAAAATAATAAAATAAATATATTTGGCTTTTCTTTTATTTNTTTATATAATGTATATTAATTTTTATGTCCATACGTTTATATTGTGCAAACATTTTTCTTTATATACATTTATGTAAAAAAGGAGAAATATTTACGTATACATATAAAGGAAATTTCCACATAAATTATTTGTAGTATATAATGTATTTGCGCGTTTAAATAAATTCTGAAAATGTGTCAGAGTGAGTGCTATCTATTTTCTATCAACATAACGTCGAAATAATGGACTTGATCGTTTTGCTGCAAAGAGCGGTCATATTTAATGGAATATTACGTTACACTGAGGGTGAAGAGAATTTCAGAAATTTGATACTACAGTGTGTACGTGTACATTTCAGAAATTCTGAAACAGTTTTGCGTCTGTCTAGCCCATAACTTGCTCATGGACGGGTGTAACTCATCTTGACGTGGAATCTATGCTGACCGAGCTAAATTGATTCGCTTCACACGCTCGTGTCTACGATAGAAGGTAGACGGAGGCGGTGTAGGCGAAGAGAAAGAAAGGGCAGAGAAGAGTGAAAGACATCGATGTATCGGCTTCCATATGTCATTCGGAATTCAAGTCACGCGATACGGACGTTCCAGTGTCCACGGAATCAGGCGACACGTCGAACATCCACGTCACTATCAATTTAAAAGATCAGCACAAGCTTTTGTGTCGCACATTTTCGCGTAAACTCATATAATATATTACGTGACGCATGTAATACCGAGTGTGCTGTTTAAAATTTAAGATAGAAATTTTCTTCGATAAATAGATAATGATATATTGATAGATTTTGCACTAAAGGATTATGCATTAAATATTTTTTTCTTTAAGAGACAATAAATTTAAAATATTATCATTAAAATATAATTAGCTATGATTATTGCATTACAATATTAATCATATAATCGATTCATTATTAATTATTCAATTCATTTTGTATTAAAATATTTGCATATTAACTTTTATTCAAAGTATAAAGAAAATTATAATCGCGATTTATTCAATAAGAGATTACAAAAAGATGATTGAATTTGTATTGAATTTTCACAAAGGAATAAACTCGTATTATAAATTTGATTAGTGCAGTATATTATTATATTTTTATATAATATTTTTATATAATATTTTATATAATATAGTATATTATTATATTTTTAGAAAAAAACACAAGTCTTTTTCAAGAAATATCTTCCCTCGAGAAGCTATATCTTGACGTTGCTTTTTTCTATAACAAACTCTCTTACTATGTTGTCAGTTAGGCCGTTATTCGGCGCACGGAGGGTATTGCCTGCTAGAATCACAATTCCTCCGCCGTTCGACAATGGGTACCACAGGCTATAAAAGAGCTTCCGCAACTGCATCGTACGTGTTAAGATTCGCAGTACTTCGTAGTCGCAAAGTACGTTAGAGTGTAGACACGGATGCGAATTGGCATCTGCTTTCATCTCGCGCGCCTCTGAAGCGCCTTAAAGCTACGTTCAATGATTAATTTCACAGTATCACGCTTTCAATAGCGATCCAAAATTCAGATATATATTTAACAAATCAGTTACTTTGAAAGTATAAAGGCTTCAGATCAATCCTACATTGTACCGCGCGAGGGATATATTTTATGAAATATTCTATGTGGCGCTCTGCTTTTTGAATATATCGCAGTCTCGCCCGTGCGCGAGCGAAAGTTGAGACGCGCAAAAAATAGACGAGAATCTTGTGAAGTTCCATACACGCCGATCTGTTCTTGAAGGAGTACATCGCGTGCCGTGAATTTCGAGTGAGGGATGAAAGAAGATACAGATAGCTAAAAGAGATAGAGATAGGGAGCGAGAGAAAGGGAAAGAGAAAGAGAGACAGAAAGAGGTGGCTCGGTGACAGGGGCCGACTATTTCCAGCCATTTCGAATCCATTACCGCGGTTCCATCCTTCTGTGCCTGAAGTCGACTACGGAGCAATGCATCATCCGTAAGTGAAGCCACGGGCCGGCGATCGTTCCGAAACTCCTCTGTTACCCGCGCTTCTTCCGTTTCTCCTTTTTCATTCCTCGCCGAGCTCTCTCCAGCCCCTTCGGTTCTTCTTCGCCCCGTACGGCGAACGAAGAAATGCCGGTGGGAGTGTAGGCATACCCCTCTCCGTCCCACGGCGGCTCTCACAGACTTATAAATCAAACCCCGCGAACAAATCGCTACGGAGATCCCACGGTGGTTCCAGCCGCTCTTCTTATTTTTCTTCTTATTCTTCTTCTGCTTTTGCTCCACCCGCGCTCAGCCCCTTACACGATCCTTACCGCCATCCACCCACGCGTGTCTTCTTACCCTCGTCGGAATCATGAGACCTTCTTAGAAAGGAACAGAGGTTTTGCTCGGCTTTCTTAACCCTAAGTTAGTTTGAAGCACGGTCGGTCCGCGTGTGAAACTCTGCTGTTCCATCATGACGATATCAGGAGAAGTAAAAAGTGCTAATTGTCATCGCTGTTTGTGTACGATGTTCTCCGTTTTATTTTTCCGCTCGCTATAATCGATAGAATTACATTTCGATCTCGTTTTACGACGCGTTGCACGCTTTCAAATCTGTTTCGTCAGCTACTTGTATTCCTCCATCGGAAAGTCGTGTTTTTCGCGCAAAGTTTTTCTAGGGAAATTCAATCGCCATAGTTTCAATGCATGAACAGCCGGAAGCCCGGAATTAACGAAATTGGATTTAATCCACTGCACACAGTAACTTTAGAAAGTAACTTGATTGTATTTTGACACTTCTTGAACTCGCGTTAAGAAATTCTTTTTTGTTTCTTGAAGCAATTACTTTGAATATTTTCCTCTTCTAAGTGAGACAGAATGATGTTCTCCAGAGACGCATATGTTTCGCATAGAGTATCTTATTCTTCTATTATCCCGAGGAACTTTTGATAGGTTTTAAATCTAAATATGAAATTTATAATATGGAGAATGTTATAAGAAAAATTTTTTATATTAGGTTATTTTTTTAAAAACAAATATCTCTCTTTTTTTTTATTCTTCTCTTTTCTTTCTTCTTTAAAATATATCAGGTAATTTCTGAAAATATCTTTAAGTGTGGCAATATATATAGTTATATTATGATTTTCAGTCGCTGTAATTCAGATATAAAAATTTGATATAAAAGAAGACGCATTCCCTTTTTATCTTACGTAAATAGTAGTATAAATTCTAAATATGTCTGGTAAATTTATTTCAATGTATCAATTCTTTACTGCCATTTTAACAGTGAGTTATAACGCAGTAATATCATCTTGCTAATGGAATTGTTATCATGGTTAAACCATAATTTTCACGCTAGCATGAAAAATGTAGTGACATGGTCGGGCGTAATGGTATTACTTTTAAAACCGGGTCGACAAATACCAAGAGCAATGTTTGTGCTGCCTTAAATGTTTGAATTTCCATAATAAGACAATCTGTTTCGCTTGGCATACACAAAGGAAGTACGTGAAGGAAGCGAACGTCATGCCAAGATAACGAAGTTTGAATATTTTACAGTGCAAATTCACGGTAAATTACAAACAACCGTCGTCGGTGTTACCACACACGCGCTAACTCGACGATCCTGAAACTCAAAGTATAACTCAAAACAACTTCTATCCCTTTCTCCTGTAACTTTGGTGTATTCACAGACACAATAGGTTGTCTGACTTATAATTCTTGTCGCTTGTTCCACGTTCTCGAAGCGCGCGTGTAAAAAATTTAAATGTAGTTGTTACATTATTACATTAAGAATAATAAAAAAATAAAATTTTTAAATAAAGAAAATTTATTTGAAAATTAAAAACGCAATGAAAACGCATCAATTTCTTGTCAAAGATATTTTGCATATAATATCTTACTATTTTCAAAGAGTTGAGATTTCCTAAATATGAGAATATACATTTTGTTTTATTGTTTGTTGAAAATTATTTCTTTCTTCGTAATAATCTTCGTACTAATGCTAATATTGACATCCCTCGTTAAGCGTCTATTGCGGTTGAATATTATATTTCTTCGTATTTGCCCATCCGAATACCTGCCACTCGAGAATATGCGATATACAGGCGTTCACCGAGGCGGAACTGCGCGCGCCGCGCCGTCCGACTTTGATTGAGGCCACAATTCTAACTCGACTAATTGGCAAGAACAGATATCTTCGGAGAATTGTAGCCGGCTGATGATACAACGGTTAGTTAGTTAACGCCAGACAGTGAGTATAGCGTATCCCACGTCACGTCAAGCCTCCGTAAACACAGCCGGGCGACCATAACTTCTTGGGCATGCTGTTGAAACGCGTGGGGCAACTTTAGGAGCAATTAGGAATCAGCAATCAATCCAGACGTGCATGAATACCGCTGGAAGTCGTGTACTGGACTAACGGATGGTCACTGCAATTTGCCTTGCTGCTGCATGCATTATTCCAAGCAATCGACGAAGAACCCTTGAACCCATCACGCGTACAGTCCAAATTTAGTCAAATCGACCTTACGACGATTACAGTGCCATACATGACCACAAAGGTGACGCTCTGTGATGCAGGCGTAGTTGTCCAAATGACGCGAGGTCAGTCAATACAAATTGATATCGGAAGTTAGATAGATTTATCATGGTATATATTTATTGTTAGATGTTACGATTAAATTGTCAATGAGCAACGCGAATGTCTGACCGTACGTTTTAATATACTACGGGAGTTTATAATCTTTTCGGTCCAGAGAGTTCGTGGCGCACGGCAAAAACAAGTAATTCAAAGTAACGGTAAAAGTTTAGCGGATTTATTAGCACCGATAAAGAGCGGATTTAGGTGCATCGATGACCTTTCGCTAGTATACTCATGTCCAATAAGCCAAGGGCGGCTCGCGCTCGCATATTATTTTTCCAGTATTTGCGGGAGATACATGGATCCGGCGCTCTTTCATATCCGCTCGATATTTTTTCTAAAGCGTCCCGATACCCGGAACTGTGGTGATTGCACTTCTCGATTGCGGATCTCCGATTTTTTCGGTAAATAAGAAGTCACGCGTATAATGTGACTCTAAATTGTATAAATGCTACGGGCGTGAAACGCTAATAACATGTTATTTATACCGTTTATATTGTAATGACGTGTCGATCATTCAACAAGGAAATATGATGAGCTCCCATCGCCGGTGCTGTTATTGATGAAATGCTCGTCAATAACGAGGTGCTAAGTGCATGAATAGTTGTAGCGCAATTGTGGTCAGTCGACGATGATTTCAATACATGATGATTTTGATAATCTCAATGATAATATCATATACATGCTTGGAAAATATGCATTATCTGTAATAACATATATTATATATTATGCAACCGATGCCAAAGTTGAAATAGTTTAGTATTGGGAATATTAGCTTTCACCGTTTTGGATATTTGCAGGCATTTCATTCGCATACATACAAGTGCCGCATTTAATTAACCTGTTACCTTCACACAGTACAGAAATTAATATACGAAAAACATAATTATGTGTATCATGATATTACATTGTGACTAGAGTAATACGGGCATAATGCATTCTGTCGTGCTTTGCGTTTTACACAATGATTGCTCTGCTAATGGATAAGATAACGAAATAGAATTAGAATAGAAATAGAAATGTTTTTATACGTTTTAAATTTTGCATGTTTCCAGTGTCACGGCATGCTGGTCGCGTGTTCAATTGTTCCCCATTCGGTCTACAGACTCTACAAACTTACGAGCGCGACGTTGGAACTTTTTCGGGACAACAAAATTCTTCTGTCACTGTAATCATCGAGACTCGGTCATGGGCTTCATATGAAACAAACAAAGCTGCGCCTGTGGGTTCTGCATGTTTTTTTTTTTATCGATCGCGACCGACGAGTGCGTTCGTCGGAAAGTCCCATCCCGATTTTTCGTCTCTGCCGACCCGGGCTAACACGGAGCGCAGCGGGACATAAAAATGTCGATAGCGTTAACGAACGGAATTGGCGATTTTTATTTCCAAGTTGGCGCTCGTCCAGTCGTGTGCTGTTTTACGCGCCTCCCTCGCACAGCTCGTCCGACAGTGTCGTTAGGAAAAACGCAGATTGGATATTGGATTTCACGTGCTTCTCGGGCGCCTCACCTCTCGGTCCGCGCGAGAACGCTTTTTTGGTTCATCCGTGAATCTTCCGATCTTCCGAGGAAACGTACTTAATTATTAATTGACCGGTTATTATATCTCGGGACAAGATTGATTCATTGATTTTACAGTCCGTTTATCTGTTACGATAATCGCTCTAATATGTGCGCCATACCTTAATAAATTACGGGTTATAAAGCACACGAGGAAATTAATATTTATGTATTAATATCTTTCGTTAAATAGCTCTTGACTTAATTGCATTTGAACAGAGAGAAATATCGCGATCGCGCTATTTCAAAGTAATTATGTAGATAATGAATGAATTAAAACTTGGTACGAATTACAATAATTGCGATTGCTGCCGTCATAAATTAAAAGTATTCTTGAATCCGGAATGGAACTTTTTTCATTATGACCAAATTAGATAATTGTTGTGCATTTACGCGGCCATATTCGTCATGTTTGACCTGGCGTGAGCTGTGGAAATGTGTGAGTAGTGGAAATGTATTCAAACTGACAATGAGTACAAGTCCGGCGCATAGCAAGACGACGGGAACGCGAAAGGAATTTCACTCAATGGTATTCTGCGCGGATACAGTAGTCAATCCAGAATGCAGCCACTTTGCCGCAGCCGTGGCCACGTGTGTGCACACGTACTCGTCGATCTATTTCGGCGCAATGCACATGTCGATTCATCGATTCGCGTACAATCGACAACGCGTCACAACTTTACCTTTGATCAAACGTCGTGTAATCAAGAGTGGAATGTCCCTAACCCCTACCATTGCACCAGTAGAACAAGTCTATTTCTGTTCGCGAAAATGTCAATTCTTTATTTAACAATGTTCAAGGAAAAGCTTTTTGCAGAAAATTTGAGGACGATCGCATTTATATTAAATTTATTTATGTAAGCAGTTCTCATTGGTTTACGATAGTAAATCCGAAGGTATCTTTTCACTCGAAATTAATAGATTTAATGTAATCTTCATATTTAATTTAATATTTTGACAATTTTTGATACATAATAACTTGCAATTATAGCGTTAATTATTAATATGCAAATCCAGCGTCAGCTTTACAGATGTAACACTGACGCAACGCATGAAATACATTGACTCGATTAATGACTATGTGAAATCAAATATAACTATACGATATACCCATTTCCATTTTCAAATAAATTCTAATATTATAAATGACATTGCTATTAACTATATGTATTAAATGGAACAATTTATTTCGTTATCAATTATAACAAGTGAGAGAATGTAGTATCGAAAAACAGATATTTATTTCTTATAATGCAATCGGTTTAACAGATCGGAATAATAAGTTTAAATTATTTTTATTTTTTATTCACAATTTCTTGAGTTTTATCTTTTTTATTGTTTTCTGTTTACATACGTATATACTTTGAAATCTTGTACGTGAATGTTATTTACATGCGCTAAATATTTTTGGCATAGTGTACAATAAATATTTTAATCGTACGATGATCAAATAAACACGCGACAGTGATATTCGACACACGCTCAAATGTATAAAGTTTAAAAGTGTAACACGTGTTTGAGTGAAACAAAAGTTTGTTTTTCTACAGTGAATAGTGGCAGATAAATGGCATAATCGAGGAGATTTGTTAAGATTTGGTATTTCGTTTCACTGTTGGTGAAATTTTAATACGTTTATCCGAAATCTATTGTATTTTTAAAAAAGTTTTCACGATATTCTCCGTTGCACTTAAAATTTATGACAAAAGTATATTTAAAACATTTTAACAAGAAACAATGATGAATTTTTGACAAAAAATTATATTTGATTATTGACATTTTCACTAACTAAATGACATAATAAACGAAAAACAAATAACAAAAATTAGTTTATCATATCAATAATTTTCTAAGTTTTGCTACAAGAGATATTACTTTATATATTTTTGATGTATTATATTTCTGTGTCACAAGAAACTTTTATCAAAATAGGTAAAGATACAATTTAATTTTGTTGTTGAATTGCGATAAAAATTGACATGGTAAAACCATACAGTTATATTCCATAAAAAATTTGTGAATATATTTGTTAATTGAGATGTAACAGAGGTTTTATTTGGGAGGTTTCATAAAGCTGGATTTTTCGTGATTGTAGATATGTATTTTTATAATAAAGGATAACAATATTTGGGCAACGCTGAAAAATGCACGAATTGAATAGTTACAAAAATTTAGAATTTATTGGTGCAACAGTATTCCAGCGAATTTATCATATTGCGTACTACGAATACCTTCATGCATTTTACATTTTTCAGTATGGTTCATTTGTAAAACAACGTACAACATATATATCCTATACCCTTAAATGTGAACATATCGAGCTCTTATTGGTAAGCCATAATCGGTTGTGCTAGATACGAGTACTCCCGGATCGAGTAATTGCTGACTTAATGCACTTACCGCGAATTAACGGAAATACCATCGAAGTTATTTCAAAAGGTTCGAATCGACTATAAAAGTAACGATCGCAGTAAATCGCGGAGATCTGATTTTAAAATAAAAATTTAACAGTGGAGTAAAAGCTTCCGGAAAAAAAAACTGCAAACTGCAAACTTTGTCATTTAATCGTTACAACTCAAATATATTGAAGTGCATTTACAATGCGAAAGAAAATTTAGATCGCTAAAATTAATAAAGGTTTTATCTTTGGCACAAACGGAATATAAGCATTCTATAGATGATCATTTATTGCAATTCAGCCGGAAGATAACATTTAATTTATAACGTTGCCCAAAATGAAATTCCATTACGAAAGAGCTTCAAGAATAGAATCGATAGTTTACGGTGACCGCGATATTTCTTCTATACGATTCGGAACTTTTCGAAATCTTTTCTGATAAATTTTGACGGGGAGGTTGTTCAAAGAAAATCTATAATAATTAAGGTCATTCTCGTTTACAATTCCGACAAAATGATATTATAAAATACTCAGGCCTTACCGAAGTGTGCTATTTGCATTATTCTGAAAATTTTAAATAGCGTCTACGATATTTCAAAGGAATAATCTCCCATGAATTAAATAAGAAATAAAATGAAACTTTCGGACGCCCGTTCAGGAATTCGATGAGCCAATATTCATGGAATTTTTTACTAATAACAGAATTGCGATGGCATTTTTAAAGATTGCAAATATTTTAAATCGTTTCCAACATACTGTTTAATGACAAAGTGAGGCACAATTCCAATTCGTTCGTATTAATTGAAAGCACAGTAATTAAATACATTGTTGTATAAAACTGCTGTTGTATAAATATGTTGTATCCGCTTAAAATTAAAAAGACGTAAAAATAATTTGCAGAAAACGCGCTTTGTCGTTTTAATATTAATAACATGGATATACGCAATGGACGTATAGCTATGTGGGAAATATACATATAAGCAACTACATATACATAAAAGCGAATTGAAGCGGATAATTTAAAATCTATGTGAAAGGTTTTTATATAAAAAAAATAAATAAAGGGAGGAAGGCTACCATTCAACGTATTCTAGATCATTCTATTGACATACAGAATTGTGTAGTTATAATGCGGAAAATCAACAAACAGAGAGAGGAAACTTATTCTTCGCGAGTTTGTGCGAGTATGAGAGATGGTCGAAAGCTGACAGTGCGAAATTGGCGCCGTGTTCGCTGGAATTTGTCCGGTTATCTATGGCTGGGTGTATTAATTAATATTAATTCCGTTATAAATTTGTGGCCGTGTTATAGTCGTTCTCCAACGAACGCAGCGATACGTTGTCCCACGGATGATGTATAAGGCCAGTGGTACCCATTAACACGTCAACGACGCAATTAATTAAGTTATCGAAAGATTTTAATTGCTTTTTACCTTTTAAAACGTCAAATTTTTCCTTATTTAATATATTTTATTGGCACATTTAAATTAATTTTATATTAATTAAATAATAAGAATCAAAAACCACTATAGCCAATTATAAAATATTTCATTATAATTTTCATGTCTCTCTTCTAATTTTGCTTGACAAAATTCAAATTTTTATCATATAATTACAATTTTTCTCATAAGTGTTTTTTCGTTTTTAGATTTTAAAAGCAAGTTTTGCAATGTTTTTAATTATTTTATTTAATTGATGATACTAAATATTGCTAATGTTTTTGCAGAAACAGAAACCTGTTAAGTTTCACATTCGATAGTGTTTGCAATTCTGTGTAGTTTATTCTTTCAACGACGCGACAGGTGTCTCTCTGATACTGTAATAACGTTTTTAATTGCTTCATTGTGCTAATTGATTATCTTCTGGTTCGCCAATCCCAAGCTAACCGCGTCACGTTCGTGGTTTATTGCACTGTAAGTCAGGCAACAAAAGACCAATTACAGCGCAATGAATTTCACAGTTTTACTTTGACTGGCAGCTATTTATAGTTGGCTCTTTCTTTCTCGTAAATGTTCCAAAAAATCGAATCGTTTCTTTATTTTAATAAGATAATATTACAATATTTATCTATGTTTCATAGATCATTCGGTAAACCATACGCGATGAGCGCCACTGCATTTTTCCACCAAACCGTTCTAATTTTCGAACACGCTTGCTTCGGCATAGATATAGCAATTGTTGCAGACATAACGGTCACGAAAAAAATCATATTCCTTCGTGCAAATATAAAAGCACATCGACTGCAATCGCGTTTTCCACCGCAATCCGCGACCGCGCGTAATCGAGTCCGCCTTGTTTAATTGCAACACGTATTTCATTCTTATCCTGGCTTCTTTGTACGGCCAGCTTAATTCATTCGTAATCTCCTAACGTGCTTACATACGCGGCAAACTGCGCAAGTATCAAAACTGCAAGCAACAACCGGCCAGTGACGGTGGTCCACTAGCGTGGCCGAGATTATTTTGCGGTGAGCGATCATAATTCGCGATGCACTAGCGTCGCGCGGTCGGTTTAAAAGCGGCTGAATCCACTCATAAATGAAACAATTACTCTCGTGCTTTCGAGCGGTAGCGCGCGCGACCGTACATCCGCGAAACCGCGAAATTCGTGCAAAGGACGCGCATATGTGTGCGCGTGTGTGTTTCGGCACGAATCTTGAATGCCAACATCCGCGTAGGCGCACGCGTCTATCTGCCGGCTGTACCTTGTGCATAAATCACTGTCGCAAGGAGCCACGAGCAAGGGCGAAAATACAACGCGCAGCCCGGAGAATGCCATTTACATGATAATTCAGATAGTTACGGTGCATCAAAATTTTCGTGCTAGCACCCTCGAACTGTTTGCGACCGCCGCACGAGCCCTGCTTCCACTATAATTAGAGAAGCGATTATAGGACACAGACACGACCTGTCCCACCAAGCTCTTGCATATCAAATCCTCTCTCGTCGAGTTTTTCATTCCAACATCAATTTTCATTCCGCCGCGGCGAATATTTATAAATCATTTACAGTTTATTTTATTCTCTATGATCACACACATGCCCGATCACACAAGCAAATAAAACTAAAATCGGTAATATCTTTTATACGTGCACTTTTATTTTTCTTTGTAATAACATTTCTGAAATTTACATACGAACAGATGGGTCAATTAAACTTTGTTTGCTCTACTAGATTCATTTTACGCCCTCGACTGTATCGGGCTGTAACAGAATCGGCGTGGAACCGCGCTTTCGATGACACAATTAACAACATATTCGATTAGACACGCGTATCCGACCACGAGCGATAGCGCAGCGTGCTGCGAATCGAACAGCGGATAGGAATTGACGTTCGACGCTTGTACGAATTGTTACGTGGCCCGCATTATGCTGTTAATAACGTGAAGTGTATAATCATAGTTATCAGCGTGTTATTGATTACGCCGAAAGCATTAGACTAGGCATCGTGGTGCACGCGACGCAAATTCGCTGCCTAACCGCAAATAACGTACCGTAAATTATCCTGAGCTCGCCCGACTGTCGAATCTGTCCTTTCGCATACAGAATGTGCGGAGAGGCATCAAAGGTAAATGCGATATTATGGATTTTCCAGTAGAACTCGCAAAATCTCTCGTGAGTCGCTTTCGAAAATAGTTGCTTTTAAAATTTCAACGGATAAATCCCGTTGAAGAGTATTTCGACGGCAGTGACACAAGTCGACACTTCTGCCATCGATCGGAGATGACATCACTAAAAAAAAAAAAAAAACAATTTCACGGGAAAGATGTGCCACGAGCGAAAAACGGATATGGCATCTGCGGAGGCAACCGGGTCAGAAGATCCCGTTTTCGTGCCGCTGGGTCACGTTGGGAATCGATGATGCCGTTTCGTGAATTCAGAATGAAAAGTAATATTTTCGTCGAACGCGACTGATAATAGAATTTCAGATCGATGATAAGGCATTGAACGAAATGACACCTGGTCGAATAGGTTTTGTATAAAATATCGGCAGGAATTTTTCTCTGTTTATTTTGCATTTTATTACATAGGTGGAAAGAATAAAAATAGTTAATATCACGTATAATTTTTAAATATATGCGGTTTCTTTAATTTATAAAAAAAACATTTGTATCGTGAGATGTAAATTGAATTCAATTCTATCGGCTCGACAATACAATAGTGTAGGAAATATATTGGAATGAATCCATTAAAACTTCAAATGAGAGTATGGTAAAAGAAGAGAATTAAATTTAAAAAATTCCTATTTTCTATTCACTATTGCAATCTTTTTGCGTGAACAAACTGTTAGCAAAATATTTTTAATTTGTTGAGTATATGTTTGTTTTGCAATTATCTAATTTTGTATTCAATTTGAAAGTTGTTTCATTTAACTATAAGCTTTACTAACTACGGCGAATTTTGAATTTCGCGTAAACGATGAAATTTCAAACTTTCTATAATGACGAGTTTAACCAAAAATAATTATCGTTTAAAACAAATAATTGTTGCTTACTCTTTTTTGAAAATTTATTTCAAAATCTCTGACTTTTCCGCTGCAAATACTCACTGCGTATAACGCTATCTTACAATTCCAATCTTCGTTATCATTCCTTACTCTGCTTACTGCTTCTTCGTTACATCTTTCTTTTTATGAATCGTTCTTTTCCTTTTTTTTTATGTGTTCGCTTATTCAATGCCTGCCACTCACTTTTTGCACGTCAAGAACAAGTATGCGAATCTCGGCAAGCTAGACAGAAACGAGAATATCGTTAGAAAGACTGACGAATCTCGAGATATTGACATGCGAGACTTTTAACGCTTTATTCAATAGCGAAAGATAGTAAATTATCGATGCAAACAAGAACATACGGGCGGAAATGCAATTTTTTTCAAGCAAGAATTTTTGTGATACATCTTGATATTATGAGTATCAGTTACTGATATAATATAATGTGTTTTATATAACGATATAATTATTATATTTAAAACACATACATGCAACTATAATATATCATTTATGAAATAGAAAAGGTCCTAGAAAAGAACGAAGAAACGTTTGACTATACCTAATCACAATTATAAATTCCAATCTCTTAACTAATTTATTATTAATGTTTTTAGAGAAAACTTTTTCTTTACTAGACAAGAAAATTTTATAAACGGTAGATTATAATAGGAGTTCAATAGAATGCAGGAAAATCAGCTTATGCAATTGATCGTGGAGGATAAACTGTCCCATGGCCAAAAATCTTCCATTCTTTCTCGTTTTTTTTGCTCTATTGAACTAAGCAAATCTTTCGTGCATCTTACTCCGTTTAGATTTGCTTCGTTCTTTCGTCCAGCCGCAATTCTGCCAGACGGTGCTACATTGAGAGGATGTGAACAAGCGCTTTTCGTACATTACCCGAACAGGCCGTGTCCTTGGCCGTCGTGCCTGCCGTTTTTCTGACACGAGGAGAGAACGAAGAAGAAGTCTGGAGACAAATAGCGTGGCTGAAAAAAGAATAAGAGCAAGGGTGGCGGACGGACCGTGCGCGTCTCGTCCAAACTTTCATTGTATCCTAGAGACGGCTGGATATTACGAGTGCGAGATGTTTCTGCCCCCTTTCTTCCCTATCTCCGTCTTTCTTATACGTCTTCGTCTTGTTTCCTGCATCCCTAGCTCGTTTCTCTATATGTTTCTTGACAGATACTAATGGTTCGCTAGAGTTTGCTAGAGTAGAGAATGCATGGAAGGTGCGGCGAAAGATTGCTTGCTCTTCTAACAATCTTTAGGTGAGTCGCAAAAATCAGATTGTTAGAATATTTGAATTTGATATCATTGTATATTCGTCTATGCGATATGTGTGTGTGTGTGTGTAAAGATTAATTGAAATTAATGCATAAATGTTATTTCCTCACACATGAAAGGAACGTGAGTATTGTACAGTATTGTCATCAAATAATTTTGATAAATGATAATTGTATATTTTGAAAACAATATACTTTTGACAATAATTTTGTAAGAGTTAACGGAGCTAAATTACATCGAATTCGTATTATCGAGCGTATTATAATTTTGCGAGAGGAATAGTGTAGAGATATGCGCGCAGATACATATCGCGAAGGATGAATTATTTGCACTGCCAATCGTAAAAAGAAAGACGTCGAGATATTGTCACTTTCCCGACGACGTCGAATCCCGATAATGATGTTTTATGATCGATCACTCGTAAAATCCTCTTGTTAGGTCATCAACTCCTATATGGGGCGTAAATATATTTCACGCATTTGTTCTCGAGACTCGACAAATCGAGATATGACGTCTACATCAAGAAATTGAGAAACAGCTATATTTCTCACTGTATGGAAAAGGCTGACGCAGCTTTACTTTTCAATTTTTTCGATCATGTGACACGATTTTATCAACAATAACAAATGTTTTAACAATAGAAGAGACTCTTGAAATATATAAATCAATCGTTCGTGAATGATATGGAATATCGATTTTTCACTGTGATGGATACATTTCATATCGCTCTCGTCCTACATTTCACAATCAGATATTATAGGATAAAATGGTCCAGCAGGTTGAAGAATTTATGGTTATAGCCGGTAGTTTTTGTTATAATCTCGCCTCGAGGACTCGCGAATGTTCTTGGGAAAAGAGAGGAGCGTCGCGCGCCCTCCGAAAAGAAACTAGATACGGAAACTGGCCGATGATTAAAGTTCTCATTTTCTTAAGTACTCGACGCACCGCTTTTCGTGTGGTACTATCTCAGAGAATGACACGACTTCTTCAGCGAGTAGTGCGGACTCCGCTCTTTGCTCTTACGATGTGGCTGATGGACCACGTACGAAACGTCGTATTTTAATAGGAATAGGAATCTTTTACGGCGCCGGAGTGTAAGTAGAGCCGTTTCCTCCGTTGAGTTGTATTTCATCGGTCTGATCCGACCCGAGTCCCTTTTCGCGCGATTCCATACAGCGAAATCTGGCAAAAAGGAAGTCTGCGTCTCCCCGGAGGCGTCAAATCTTCTCGTCCCGTATTCCCTTTTTCGGTTAACTGAGGAGATTGGATGAACGGCTCGTTGAATTATTACGACTTTCTCCCTGATGTCAACTAGGAATCTAATTGAAAGTACGATATATAAGATAATATTCTCTCGTCTTGATTGCATGTATTATCATATTATCATATTAGTATAACATTCTAGATGATATTTGCAAAGCTTGTCGTCAACGAGATATTATTTACCTCTTTATTAATCATTATATTGTGTAACTAAACGGAAAAAAAGATGAGACACATATTCCTTGTCCTATATTTGTTAGCTGAAATCTAAATAGAGAGCATTATGATGTGCGATGGAAACAATAATAATTTTGTTTAAGCATTTTTATTAAAATCATGGTAGAAACGAAACTGGAATCGGCTTGGAAATTTATACCTTTCATATCATTTACAGGTTTGCAGGCACACGACTATCCTTACAATTTTCGCGAAATACAGCGCGAGATGCGGAAAGGCAGCATTGTTCAGAATTTGTAAAATGATACGCAAATTCGTGCTGTATTTTTCCATTTCGCCCTGCTCTTTCTCGTATTTGTTTCTTTAGACTATTTTAACATTGGCACCGAAAAATGCGATTTTAAAGGAAAGTTAAAATATGTTGAGTGAGACGAATCGGCAGAATGGCGGCCAGTTAAATTTTCACTGTGCTTATGCTTCATGCATCTGTCTTGCAGTCTCAATTATTTATGCGTTGGCGTCGCCTTCGCCACATGACACAACGGAGTATTGCAAAGTACGAAGCAACTATAGGACACTACTTTCAAAATTGTATGTACGGTTTTGTATATAAGAGATTTTGTTTAACATTAATGTATGATAAATAAAACCTAAGAAGATTGACGTTAACTGAATAACAAAAATTGAAGAATATCTTTTATGCCAAAAATTTATCAATAATATTAAACAGGACAACATATAATGTAATACGAAAAACATCATGATAAAAAGAAAACAATATCTTTTCTTCATTTTCATAATATTTTCCATATAATATAATCTTTATACGCACTGACACAAGATGCTGTGTAAAATCCCAAAAGATATGCCGTAACCGAGGAGAGAAAACGTTTAGCGGTCGCGTCTCAGATTTTGAGCGGGCGACAACATATCAAATATTCATGTAAATCACGCCGACTGACGTATCCATTTCGTGGTTTCAATTATTTACGCGGCAATGTCGCTGCCGGTTTCGAGTTCTTTCCATGATGTGGCAACCGGCACTGCACGGCACATGGTTGTATATCGATCTCGTCTCGTGCTTCTATCAAGCTGTGCGACGTGAGCGTTTATTTTGGGATGGATATTTTCTCCGCTCGCATTCGAAAAACGAGAATAATGAAGAACCGTGATTGCCGACAGTTTCATAATCAGATATCCATGTGCTGCGAATAACGCAGAAATCCCGCGACTTGCTACTAGTAGCATGGCCAGATGATAGACTATGCGTTTCATAGTAATAGTTGGCGAATGTATTAAATTTCGAAATCGCTTTGTTACATCAAGATAAAGTAGTTACAGTGCAGCGACCTTTTATAAATACACATCTCGTTTCGCAAAGCAGTACAGTTTTTACGGCTTGTGTTAAAAACTCTTTATACATTTTTTTCATAGTTGTATTTTTTCCTAGTATAGAAAAATTTATAATTTGTAACAATCTATCTATACGATTGGAGTGAAATGTACAAACACGAATGTATAATTAATTAAAGAATGTAAATATTCACGAGATTCAGAAAAACATAGTAGAGAAACAGTTTTTACATTTTTTTTTAAATCATAAAATATCATTTTATATATATACATTTTCATATTTTATATTCATATTGCTTAAATATCATGCAAAACTTTGCATAATATTGATCGCTTGTGCGATGATAGCAAACATTTTTCGCGTCAAAAATTGTAAATGCTGCTTTTAACGATTGCCTTAATCAAAACAATTATGATTGATTTAAAAACCGATGTACTGTTTTTCCAAACCTTTTTCTGAATAGCAGACAAATTATGTATGTACCTAATTTTTGCATGTTATGCACGTGAACGGAAAACTGGGTCGAACGTAAATATTAAAAAAAAAAAGAAAGATTTGAAATCTCTCTAAATCGATAGGCGGACCGACGGATTTTAAATGTAACTGTATGCTTTATTTCTAGAACAAATTTACCATCATAAATTTATCATCAATTTGTCGTTGTTGCTTCTCATTCATTTTACATCGATGTGATGAGAATAATCGGCAGATCGATGATAAAAGCCCGGTCGGAGCTTTTACAAGATGCTCGTAAAGCCACGTGTTTCATCGGCGCTCGTAAGTTGTTCTCCGTACTTCGGCTAATGCGTCGCCGTAATTACAAGCAAAGGTGGAAAATGCATCATCCAGTCCTAAATTCCTCTAATATACAGGCATTACGAGCTAATTTAACGGTGCATTTTATGCTAGTATTCAGAAACGCGCATTTCGCCCTCGTGTTTCCGCGACGCGGCGGAAAGTCGCATAATTGCATAACGAAGAACGGTCGAAAAGGCGAAAAATTTGACGCGTTTAGACCTGGTACTTTTTTTTTCTTTTTACATCGTCGACAGCGCACATTAGCCGGACGTTAGCGTCAGCTGTTATTGTGCGACTCGGTTTTCTGAAAAATTTGCGGTGCGTTGTCGCTGCTGCGAGTAAGTGCCGGGGACTGCACGATGAAAGGTTTTGGTGGGAGGCGGCACGTATAAACCGTATTAATCCGCATAGCGCGCATCAATGCGACAATTTTTCAAATAAATCTTAACCGTGTTATCGAACATTTTTATATCGCAAAATCGGAATTTTTCATTCAAAGCTTCCAATTTTATTTCTTAAAAATTTTCATTTTTTTCAATAAGCAAAAATTCAATAATGAAAGATAAGTGTGAGATGCATGTAATTACTTAATCCACTAAAGAAGATTCTGTTCTATGTTCGGCTGAATAACAGTAATTGATGCAATTCACGTTAAGTGCACGGAATACCAAGACAATGACGTTCTCTTTCGAGAGACTCGCCATGGAATTTTGCGAATTTTTCATTCCCCGTCACAAGACGGACTGTCGTACAGAAACCTCTCCACTGCTCTTGTCCGTTCCGGAAGTAGTCCTCCTAGAAATGTGGCAGGCACGTAAGCGCGGCCTATGCACGTGATATGCACTTGTAAGGGAGAGATGCGCGTATGCGGTGAATAACCCTTGAAATATCACCGAGACCCTCTCTCTTCACGGGGACACGTGCGGAACACGGTCACGTTTTTCTGACCACGATGGAGGAGATGCCGCCGGCTGCAAACGCGCGCGCGACCGAAAGAAGTGCTTCGCGCCGTTTATCTCCCGATGCATTTATTCGTCGGGCCGATGTGTGTATAGTCCGCGGCCACCGTTCTCGAGGAGGGCCAACCCGGCGAATCGATTTGGGTCATTCAGCTACTGGCATTACTGGCGCTCGATGGCTCGGTTTAAATGGAAATGGATCCGCTACGGGGTTGGGCGTTGGATTTGTCAGAGGATGCGCGACTGTTTCCGCGAGGAACCGGATAGAAAAAAAATAATCTCACGATATGTGCTGTGTAAATTTGCAGACTGAGATTTACAGATGTTTAGATTTCGTTATATGTGACATTGATGTAAATATGGGTAGCATGTGTAATTAATGTGTAATTCAAAAATATGGACTCCCTATACGTGTAATCTTCTATTCACTTTTTAATTATTTTACATTTTCGCGTTTTCTCGTCATTCATTTACATTCTGCAAAGCGTCAGCCATTGACGTAATTCATAATTTAGACTTTTGAAATAGAAATGAGGTACAGACGCGCGTACACACATAAAAAAATATCTCTCTAAATATCATATAAATATTCAGATACGACAGAACTGTCGAAAGCGGTCGTAATTAATTCTGCACCTGCTTGCATTTACGGGGAGAGATCAACACGAAGAAACCTAATTCTACACTTCTCTACCCCCCCCCCCCGTGGGTATCGTAAACATAAGGTTGAATGAACGTGCACGGTAATTTCGTTAGCTTACAAACACGCGCGCTCATTAAAATACATATCTAAGCATGCGTCTGGCTATATGCGTTCGTTATTCCTTGTTCGGGCAGGAAAACGAATCCAAGTTTTCGCTGACGATTGACTATAAAATGAAGTGCAAACAAAGTTAATACGTGCCGACATAGAATATCATTTAATTTGACACACAAGGCATATCGTTAGAATTGTTAATGTACCAATTAGGCGCATACACATAATGCATCGTTGCCAATGTTTACCTATGTAAATTAATTTGCTTTACGATACGCAAATGTATCGTATTAGATCCGAGAAGTGTTAGACAACGTCGATGCATTGCTTCACACACACACACACAACAATCGCATTATTGGCATTAGACGTAATTTAGGAATTATTAATAATTTGATCATCATCAATTTTTCAACAAATTCGACCGTCGCACTATGCAGCTGAAAAACAGAGAATTATGTCTTTTACATTTATTCGTTTAAGTTGAACAGAATTGTCTGACTACCTGTCGCGCAGGAAAGTTGCGAAATTTCACGATCGGATAATCGCGTTCGCGGAATACTAATGCATTTAGCGCATTCGTCAGGGCGATCGGCTGTCGCGCGATCATGCGCGGACAGTGATGCTCAGCGTGACTTTATTTATGCGAACGGTACTGGGTCGTAAATTTCGAGCGGCCGGTATCGGGCTAATCGGGAATGCAGATGCGTACACAGATTCCTGTGTCGAATGGGGGAAGAAATTTCGAAATTTCGATCGGCGTTCACCAATGCAACGGCGGACCCGATACGTCTGTCGTCGTTCCGACTCCGCGCCGCGCATGTTTATTGTCGCATAATGCATAGCATTATGTAAATCGGCGTTTCGGCGCTTACGCCTGCACGCCACGCGAATAAACCTTGTCGATATGTTAATGTAACAATAACGCGCGGTGGCTGTCGCATCGGTCGCGTTTATTGTAAACGTACTCAGATAAATGAATCGCGAATGCGCGCGACTTTCGTCCGCTTCATGAATTGCATAATGGCGAAATATTAAGAGACTATTGTTTGTGCAATATGTAATATGCACGATCTATATTTGATTAGAATTCTTCACAAGTATAACAGAATACAACAAATCGTGAATTTATAAAACCTAACCTTTACCTGCATTGCAATAATTTGACGTACGATATTATTTAAAAGACAGATGCTGGACATTTATACATATTTATATTATCCGTTTTAATACGAAGATGAAGATAGAATTATACGGGATTATTGTCGTTACTAAATGGCAAAAATGAACTGTGAGAAACGAGTTAATAAATTGAAAAATGATAAAGGACAACCGTAGAGATAATTACGCTTAAAAACTGAATATCTGGGTTTAACGAAATAGAGTGAGATGAAAATTAGAATTTTAACACATTTTAATGAATGTGTAGAGTATATCCGAAGCAGAGAGAAGATAATAACCAGTTCGTGTACAGCGCAGACTTGGCGCACCTGTTACTTGTGGATTTCCAATTAAAAGTCAACTGAAGAAAGATATATGTCTGCATTAAATTATACATGTACTTTCTTAATTACATTCGTAAAAAAATTTGTAAAAAGTATATCATTCCCGCTGCATTTTAAAATCAATAATGGAGGAATAAAGTCCTTTAAATCGGAGAAATATTTCATGTCCTATATCGTTTTATTTATTATAATTAATATCAAAATTATATGTATGTATTATTATTATCTGTCAATATTGTTTAGCGTATATTTATTCAGAATTAAATAGTATATCAAACGGAATTCTCTTCCCGTTCTCTCTCCAAATATTCACTAATCATAACGTACTGGCAATGATACGATCGCTTTATTATACACACGTTTATCAGTATCATTTTATCAGTTAGTGCAGCATTATCAAGAGTCATCAACATTGTAACTCCACGCTCCAACAATTAATTTCGATTGGCAGCAATCGCACCGTCTGCCAATTTTATTTCAAATTCCAAAACTCATTCGACGTTCTCATCCCCTGGCAATGAGCAATCACGTTCGCGCCGAATGCAAAGAAACGGCCGGGCGTCAATTAACGCCAATAATGCAAGTGTCAACGTCGCGGAAATTATTTCTGAGGAGTTATGCCGGAAGACCACAGGAGATGATTCGTGCGATTTTTATTCCGTCTATTCTTGCGACTCGCGTCTCAAAACGACCGTGAAGTCACGTTCACGGGGTTTATAACGCAAGTTACCGTTACTTTTAGAATATTTCATTGCGTTCTCTTTCTCTCTCTCTCTCTCTCTTTTTCTTTCACGCGTACACGTTTCATCTACAAATGTCAATGCTTACACCTTCGAGAACCACCGATTTGAAAGCGATATAGTGCAATGTACGCAACACGTGGCGATATCGTTCCACGACGTGACATTTGAATATTTATCGAGCGTAATGCTTATCGAATATCTACATCGAAATGCCAGATGAGATTTATGACAAATGGTTAAAATTCATGCATTTTGTCGATTTGCATCTGACATATTTTACAATGATTGAAAGGGAACTAATCTAACGGCGGCACTTTTCGAGCCCTGAACTTTATTGCTCTTAATATATATAATGCTTAAATATTTATATTAAAGATATATAACACAAGTAATAAATATAAGAGAGTTTTAAGAAGTTGATCGACTTCTTAAAATTTAATTAACAAAAATAAAATTTTTCTCGTGCAACGTCAAAATTAATTATTTTGTTGCAACAACGTCTCGGTATGGCAACGTGAACGAGATCATAATTTCGTTTTACGTCGGTGTTAATTTCTGTTACAACGTATAGCATAATCAAACGACTCTCGTTACGGTCCCTTGTGCCCGTGACATGTTAATTACCCGTAATACCTCCACGATCTTTTCATGATTATGAACGGTGTAGGTTAATATTACAGCGCATTATAATAATGTACATAGACCCGCCTGTCTGTGGAAAGTGTTCACAAAAGCGACTTCGCGTCTGTGACGCGTGTATCAACACATCTGACAGCTGTTTCAGCCGTTTAGTAAAATAAAATAGATGATTATCGAAACGCCGTTCTAAACACGCTTTACACATTTGTGTCGCTAAATTTAAAAACAATTTCGCAGTTTTGAACAAGTTTTTCTTCAAACTATGCTTTCTATTTTATCAGATTAATATAAATTACGTTTAATATAAATTACGTTAGTAATTTTATCAATCGCAAATTAACGACTATTTAAACGAGATATCTGAATGAAACGTTTCATCAGATTAAAACTTTAATTTCCGAATTGCTGATATGAAAGATCTTCTATGTGTATTTAACCGAGCAACCGAGAATTGCACTACGGTCGTGAATCGTGAACTTCTCCTTAATTTGCATCCTCCATTTCTCTAGTTTATTCAGAGGAACTCTCGAAAGGCGTCACATTTCGCGTTACTTGTCTGGCAGTAGTAAAGCTGGCCATAGATGGTGTTGCCCCGCTCATCAGATTTCCCAGTGGAAAAAGAAATTCAAGGTGAAATTTCTTGATAACGTCTAAACTCACGACGCTCGTTTTAGCATCTCTCCAGATGGTCGGACGTTACTTGCCGGTCGGTTACGTTTTCCCGTGTCTCTCAGCGAGACACGAAGTTGTAAGATTGTCGGACGAAGGAGAGAGAGTTAGGGAGAAACAGAGGGGGGAGGGGATGATGGCGACGGCGTCGGCGGCAACGTCGGCGGATGAGATGGTCGAGGGTCGCGAGAAATGACTTTTCATCCCCTGAGGATACCTCCGCTCCCGGAAATATGGATATAGGCAATTAAAATTACGTGACAGCGGAACGGCGGCAGAGAGAGAGGGGGGTGGAGGATGGAGGATGCTATGAGGGGTGCGAGAGATGCAACGCTGCGAGGGAAAACGAAGGGTGTAATGATGGGGCGACGGTCCCTCCACTTCGAACCCACTTTACGTCCGTCTGCGCGAGGAACGGCGGAAGCGCATGATGGAGAGCGAAAAGGAGTCGCGGAAGGATTTATCGTCCCGGCGCACGAGGTACGCCGGTGTGACCTAGAATTATTGCTCTGGAAGAGTGTCGTTGCCGACAACGAGGACGATGGCGTTGACGACGACGAAGACGCTGAGGACGAGGTCGGACTCGACGATCGGCTCGATCCCGTGGAGACAATCCGTTATTTTCCGATGGCGAGCGCGTCGTTGTCGTTTTTTGATACGTCACGTTTTGCCCATAGTCGCCGGCTGCTCCGTAACAAAGTTTCTCGCCATTTGTGGAAAATTGTTTCTCCGGATATTGCTCGTATCGTTTTGAACAATCTTTAATCTACATTTTTATGAGGCGCATTAATAGAGAGCTACCGACACGTTCAGCTATCTTGGCTATCTTGTAGCGATAGCATATAACCGTGAAACGACAATTGTAATTTATAACAGAGAGAACGTGCCACAGAGAGAAAAAAAGGAATTAATACATTGTATTTTAGAATTTGCTTTCCCCTTTATTGCTGACCTCAATCTGTATGAATGTGGCATGAAAGGCGAAAATATTCGCGCGCCGCTTGTTGCTTGTGAAATTGTATTATCTGCGTTGATACGCTTGCTTATGGAACCGGAAAAGACGTGACCTTTGAAAATTCGGCGAAGCGCTCCTCAGAAAAGAATTCGTCTGACAAGTGAATTTGTTGAACGTTCAGTTGACGCATGGTCGTAATTTCTGTTTGGTGTTCCAGTCAATGTCCCCGGTCGAGAAAGCACGAGGCGCTGAAGCAACGCGAACTTTGAAGCTGTCGAAAAGTTTCTCCGGGATTTCCTACGAATGCCCCGTTCCGCGAACTACGACAGCTCGCAGTCGCGGATCGAATAGAAAGAGACTCCGCTTTGTTGAGAATCTGATGCAGACAGCAGTCACTCCGCCGTCCGGATGGAAAACTCCTTGAGCTTGCCGACTTGCTGACTCTAGCGATCGCGAGCATAAGCGATATTTAGCCCCGAGTATCAACTCCAAGTTGTCAACTCCGTCTCACGCGTCGATAAGCCGGAAGATGGAATTCAAGTGCGCGATACATCGCGAATTGCGCGTGACGATGTACATTACGACGATAAAAAGGAGGATTCCCAGAGATGTACTTTCATGCTGAATCGCTATTCAGCGGAGTTGCGCGAAAGGAATCATAGCATCCTCCCTTATCGATTTTAACATATTTCTCGAGGTCAGCCACGGCGAGATGTGTGTGCCCCGCAGCATCTCCCAGTCCAGCCGATGTTTATTGAATGTCTCGCGTTCTTACGACGTCGTTAACGATAACTCCTTCTCTCGTGCCGGCTATTTGCCATTTTACCATGCCATAGATGGTTATTGTATTATTATTGGCCTCCTTGAATAGCTCATTGTCCGACTTGTATCGTTCGTACTATTTTTCTTTTTAATATTTTATCTTGATGAACAATTTGTTGGAGCGCCGCAGAACGGAAAAGCCGTTGCATCTGAATTCCGCATGTGGTGTCCATTCGATTAACGAGGTATGGGACATGTTTGCGGGGTCATTAACATATTGATCGACAGATCAATATGTTAATGCCTGCACGTGTGTGCGCGCGCACGGAAACAAAGTTATCGCGAAAGTTTGCGACAATTTTGAAACAGCGGTTTTTTTGCTCTCCGGGAACGGTAATTGAGAGGTGGCAGGCAAATTGGCTCGATAGCCGCTAGCGCCAGATTATCACGCGACCGGTCTGCCTCGACGTAACATTTTAAAGCGGATATGTTCGAGTTTTGCGTATGATGTGTGGTACATCTCGCGAACGCATACGCGTTCCTTGTGCCGAATTCTTAATAGATTTAACAGGTTTTCATCGAATATCGGAAAATTGTTATTCAGAGTTTACATTTATTGCATTCACAACATCGGAGCGTGCAAAAGCAAACTTTTTTTATCTCGCTGCTTTTAATTTGACGTCAGATTTAGTTCTTAATGAATGATACGATAGCAATCTTGATGTTTTTTGCCGCACAATACTAGATGCTTTATTATGAAGATTTTCAAACGTATTTTACACCTGGCCCTCTGTCTGGCGTCTCAACGACAACGTAATTCCCTTCCTCAGAGAAAGCTTTGATGGCGCTGATCCGGCGTATTGATTCCTCCACCAGGTTGGTTAAAGGTTACATCGAGGACGGAAATTTCGATGGATTTCTGATCCACGCTCGTAAAGGTTTATTGAGACTCCGAGGACCGATAACGGATGAAAAGGAAGAAAGAAAAGTCGGTCCTTTTATTTTTTTGCGCCCGTGCATTCGTGGTGGGAATCCGTCATCCTTCGTCTCCCTCCTCATCATCCCATATTACTTTTTCGTCAAGCTCAATCTACGAATCTCGTTCTGTCCCGTCGACGTTTTTGCCATACGTGGAAATCAGGATTTTGAACTTTATCACTCGTGATCTTATGGCTATCATATGGTTTCCTTATGATCGCAACATGAGAAAGATAATAGAATAGAATGTAGTATTTCAAACAAACATTACGTTATCAACGACAGTATATATCGATTAGAATTTGGATTAGAATTTGGAATCTTTAGTTGTTCATTTTCTTATGCAGTTATCTCTATGATTACTGTATCATCATTTATGGATGATAACATCGCAAGAAAGCAATCATGCAGCTTAGAGCATGACTATTTAACATAAACATTTCTCAAGGAAATAGCTACGGCTTTCATAATGGCATTTATAATCGCAATTGGTTAAGATATACTCATAAAGCTCGTCAATTTCTCATTAATCTTATGAAGTCAAATTTGCTATGCACAAGTTGTTATTGTAAATATATTCTACTGTGCACGTGGTAGCTTGAATGTTAAAAATTTCATGAAAGATTAAGTCCACTTTAAATTGTATTAACATTGCGATTGTATTAACAAAGGGGCGCATGGGCGGAGAGAACGCGACGATAGAAAAAAGGAATGAAAGGCACAGGCAAGTCGCGAAAGAGACGAAATAAATCTGGAAACGGGAAATCGAACGCTTTGCGTTCCTGTCTTTCTAATTAACTCTATTCTGCAACAAAAACAGCTTCATTAAGAGAGAACAATGCAATTAAGGGTTTCCCCAGGAGGATAAATGCGGATCAACGGCAGGGTGGGTAGATGAGACGCGGCCTCGTCTGAGAGGCATTCGTCGTTCCTCCGTTATCGATCAGCAGAAAGGGTGAACACCCCGTCGAGAGTGCTAGCACCCCCTCGTCGATGAATATTCCGCATAAACAATCTGATTCGACGAATTTCACAGACGGCGTCTCAGCTCTCGTTCATGCTTTCTCTTTCTCCCTCCCTCCTCTCTCCTCTCTCTCTCACTTCCGTTACTTACTTTTCAGTTATTTTCTTTTTACTTTTTCGTCGCTAAACCATTCAATCAAGCCGATTTCGTCTTGAAAGAGAAATTAGACGTAAAAAAAAACAGTTTGAAAAACTGTGAAGTTATATACATTCGGTTCTTTTTCTCTAATCAAGATTTTCGAGTTACAAATACATATATTACGACTATCTTTGATGAAAATGATATAATATACATAAATTATTTATATATTTGGATTCTTATTGAAAAATATAAATGATAAATTAAAGCTATTATTAAATAGCTGTTAAATATGTAACAATATATGTACATATTGAATACTTTCTTAATGTTTTTACATAAACGAAAAAAAGAATGCTATTATGATTTCATTGGAATTTGCAATCTTGACACACAAAAACAACATCAACTATACAAATAAATATCTTTCGGATAGCATCGTGTGTTAGAAAGGAAAAAAAAACAGATAGGGCCAAAGTGCTTCCGCTATTGTATTCTCTTTCCTATTGAACGTTACACGAAAAAGTTCTACCAGTCGGTGAAGTTAAATAAATGCTGTGTGAGACTGCGATCGGACGTCGTCTCGCGTCGGATACCGCGCGAACGTTTCGGCAAACGCCGACGATCAGGCGGTAATAACGGCGCCGGCATAAATAATACAGCAGCCAAAGATCCGGAAGGGAAAAAAGTCGATCGAAGTTAGACTGCGTGGCTACTTCTTTCCGTAACTACTCCTCTCGGTACGCTTGCAGAGGAAAGAGAGGGATGCTTTTTCCGGTGATCTGCTCGGCCGTCGTTGCCGCTTCGTTCGCCGGCGGAAAAGCGATAATAACGAAAAGTTGGCCGTATAGCGGAGGCTCGCTTTCGGGTCGCGGGGGCACGGACGAAGGGGTAACAGGGAGCGGTCCGGTGGTTGGTAGACCGGCAAGGCGTCGGCGGGGGCGCTTCGGAAAGCACAGTGGAGCGTGGAAAACAGTTGAGGGAACAGAAGAACGGAAAACAGTTGCGAAACTGCTGCAATTCTTCCAAACTGCCGCCCAACCAAGCGCCATCGCCGCGCCACTCGCACGCGGCCATCGGTTTCTCCCCGCGCCGACTCTTCGGGAGGATATCGCGATGCGATCCCGGCTCGTACGGCTCTTCTACTCTCTCCTCCTCTTCCCTCACCACACTCCCCGGCCGGCTTTATCATCTGTTAATAGTGAAATAAAATCGGACCAAACGAAATTCATAGCATCGAGAACGCGGAAGTGAACGCGCGTATCCTCCCTTCCCTCTAGATACGCGGAGCGACGATAGATGCGTCGCGCCCCTTCGGCCGGATTCTCGAAAACTTGGAGCATCGCATTATGCCGAAATGCAGTCGTAACGGAGCTGATGCTGGGTTTGCTACTGCATCGGGAATTTTGGCAGGGCTCCGCCGTTCATCTGCGAGTCCCCGTGTCGTCGATGGATTCCCGAGGCTTTCCCTTTGTCTGTTAACGGTTTTCAGCTTTGCTATGTGCAGCTTTAATTAAATTTGTGAGATGCGAAGAGGATTATCCTATTGCTCCAGAGAGAGCCGCGCTTTCCCCGAAGGGAAGAACGGGGCTTCTTTTCCGGGCATACCGCCATTTATTAATTCTGACTTGAGGTTTTATATAGCGCTCGAAGTAAGTTTCTTAAAGCGGCTCTCGGAGAGATGTTCGGAGAGCTATTCATTCATGTGATAAGAAATGCTATCAGCCGCACTGACGTTCTCTCTATGGTACGTTACTGCTTTTAAGTCAAGGAGAATACACGGCGATACTATGGGGTTATCCCAGCTTGTTTTGTATTCTAGCACTTCCTGATCTCGTTTTGAGAAAGTCTTCGGGACCAGTGGTACATATGAGGGAATTCAATGTCCAAAGTTTGGGCGTGAATGCGATACTTATTGTCACGAATATTGCACTTTCATGCCCCTTGGGATATTTTGTGCTTTGTTTTCCTGCCGTTATATAATGTTTCATCTGTTGTATTTTGCAGAAAATGTAATTGAAGTGAGATTTCAAACTTTTAAACCTATTAAAAGATAATTTTAATAACTTTAACAGATGATTTAAATATTCTGTTGAAAACAAATTACAAAATATAATATCGTTTACAATTTTTTACAAGTTTTACAATTATAGGAGATAGATTGTTGTCTTTTCTATGCTGGTATTGTATTTTTAGAATCCACCCGCGATTATTTAAGTTTAATTAGAATTGTTGTGTAAAGCAATGTAAAGTGTAAAGTAATTGGATTTATTTTATTCACGATATATTTCATGAAATTCTCATTTCCAAAAAAGATTTTTAGTATAATAATCTACTTTTATCGTATGTATAAATAATATTCAACATTATTGAAAAATCAATAAATGTGTCAGTCGGAATAATAATTAACATTGTCAAATATGACAATAAGCTAGTTTATCGGAATATCAAGAAATAAAATTTAAAGTAAAGCTAAAATTAAAAAGTAAATTAAAAATATATAAATTAAATCTTTTAAGACCGCAGATGCGAAACACATACAATAAATTAAGCAGTCGGCAAAGTTATAAATTAAATAAATTAAATAAAGACACTGTTTATAAAATATATCGGAGTTCACAATTCACAAGTGAGTTGCTACGGACACTAAAGTACCACGGAATATCGTGTCACCTGCTTCTACCTGATCCTACGGGGACCAACGGGACTTGAAACATACCGACTGGACATGGAAAAGGAATGGGGATCGAGAAAAGAGAAGAGAGATTCGACAGCGAGAGGAAAACACTCGTATAAATCAAGTTACGGTATTTTACCTTTCTCTTGTTAGAATGAGCATTCTAACTGCTAGAACTCGATGGTTTACTTTTGTTTTCCGCAGAATATATCCTTTACTTCAAATAAAATCATGTCGCTGCCGTTTTTCCAAGAAAACTCCGCGGCGACGTGCGCGCGAACACTTGATTTCGGATTTTAATGACATTTAGGAAATTTAGCGTCACAATTGTCGATAGATCGACAGGTGGTGTCCGTGGAAGCAGCTGCGGCTCGATGTTACGTTGTAGGATTATTGGAATGAAGCAATCAGTGCGGTCACCCAATATGCACACTTCCATAGTGTATTTGGCATATTAAATTGTGTTAATCCATATTATAATTTAGCGGCTAATCAATTCAAAATTTAACCGGACGTGAAAACAGATTATTTGAATGACTTATGCACTTAAATTATATACGATATATACTTTCATGCGATGCGTTTAGGACACTTCAATATATTTCCCAATGTGCATTATACTGGGAAATCCTTCCAAATGACCACAATTCCTATCATATAGAGAAAATCTGTCGAGTCAATATCACAGGGGATCATCGATGGTGCATATCTCGTTTCGCATACTCCGAATCTGCATCGCTTTGCGAATAAAAAGCAAACGTTACGGTGAAATAGAAAATCGTGATTCTTCGATACATCCTATTGTGGAACGCGAAAAGAACTATCTTATGACGCGTACGTGCACGTGAGTCGAAAACACATCGGATCTCTGCGATATCAGAACTGCGCGTGCGAACGCACGTGCAGGATACGCGATGTAGTCCAGTAAATTCTCGTTCGACAGTTCCAAAAAAAAAACGCTATCTCTAACTGCGAAATCATTTTGAAATGTTCTTTCTATCGAAACGCGTATCCACTTATCTTTTTGACAGAGATCGCCATTTTGCTGAAATGTAACACTCTTAACAGCTCTTCGTATCTACATTATTGCTTCGCGATCGTAATAGTTTTAATGTATATATTCTTGACAAATGTAACGGAAGGAGAGGAAAGGGATGGTGTAGCTAAGCGGAACGGATTGAAAATTATTAAATGCGCGACAATTCTGCGTTAATTAACGTAGAGAAGGGATTATTTGTTTAGCTCTTAAGTCCCCAGGCAGTTACCAGATGCTCGAGATTGTCTCAGGAGCTATTTATTTATTCCTCTCCTTGAACAATGCCGCGCACCTCCGATGGGAATCGTTCGAGGGTAGAAATCGACGTGCTCCGCTGATTACGACCGAGTTTCTTCTCTCTCCGGCTCCCGCTGTCTATTTTCGACTCCGTTCCTCTGTTTCTCTCCATCCTTCTCTCTTTCTGGTTCTGGTTCCTATCACGCCCATCCGCTCCACGATTACACTCCGTTTTCAGTAGCAACGTTTCATTTCGATTTTCTGAAGTTTCCTGCTAGGTGTCAAATGTTCAGCTATTGGATCGTGCGAACGTTCTTCCCGCTGACTCCTTTTTTCTCTCGCGGAAGCAGCTTTGCTCGATTTCTTTCGCTGAGAAAATTCGCGTCGACCGCACGCTGATAGCGCTTCGTGACCCCGCGCAAACGATGCCGCTGTTCCACGGTCGACAGATTGTCGGATTGGCGGAGAAAGTCCGAAATTGTGCGCTACAACGTCGCAAAATTGCTTCCATGTCACGGATGCTGCGTATACTATCTCGTAATATGTGAAATCGATGAAGAGCAATCGGTTTGATTGCGCCTAGTAGCGATCATCTAGAAAGTTCACTTCTGTATCGTTGTGTTTCCTGCATTTAATATATACGGAAAATATCAGACATGCAATGCGATGCAGGTGCTTTCCTCCGTAGCTGATGTATTTCTATGCAAATATTCTTGTGCAAGTTGAGGAAGTATCTTCTCGCTTCTTTTCCTAAGTAACCGTGTGGATAATAAGGCGTATCCGTGCAAAGTTGAAGCGGACTAGGTAGAGTGCAATGCAATTACGAGACTGGAATGGCGCGACTGGCTTCATCTACTCTTATTTCCTTCTCGGATGATTCACGGCGCGTATCTTGGTGTGTGCTGAATAGGTGAGCTCCTGAAGCGGCGAAAAACTATCTTCGTGAATTTTCAACCAATGGAATTATGTTTCTTACAATAGTTGCATTTCAACGCAACCGGCGTAACGGAGGTCGAGCCGCCAAATATGCACCGATTTCAGTTAAGGATCCCGAACTTCTTGCGTTGAGAAAATTTTCGAGCACCATAGAAGAAACGCGATAGACTTTTGTTCGACTTTCGTTGCTCTCCAGTTGTTTTCATACAAGATAAGCAAAACTAAGCCAACGTGCCTTTTTCGTTTCCCCGATAAGAGTTAGCGCAGAAGAGATATCCTCTACAATAAGGAATAAACTGCACTTTAACAAACTCGACGTCAAATAACCTCAGAAATCGTGAGAGAGATTTATCTGAGATGGCAATTAATATGACTTAATAGTTTATTCTTGCGTCAATGGCTAAGAATATCAACAACAGAATAGGTAATTCAATTATAATAATATCGATGGCTAAATGGCCAAAAATGAAATGATCATAATAAACATATTAAATATTTAAACAATATGTCTCTATAGCAAATGTAATATTGATCTGCATTTACAATCTGCCATGATGGAAAGATAGTTGAGTGATGTGAGATGATAACTTCAATTATCAAAAAGTAAAGAACTCGTTGACTCAAACTTATATCATCACGTGTGCTATATTGTCGCAACTCGGGTCCCCGGTTGTGTACTTATATTTTTACTTATTCTCATGGCGTACCTTTAGAAGTTTTAGATATCCCCGTATCGTAACTTCCCACAAGCTAAACAACATTCGTGGCCAAAATTACTTTTCATTTTATCCACTGTGAAAAGTCTCGCCCTGATGCACGAGATTTTTAGCAGGAACTTTTAGTAAAACACCGCGTTTATAATGTACGCGCATGTAGAGTGAGATAGAGAACGAAATATAATGCTACACGCGTAATTAATGTGTAAACCTACTTTAATCCTGGCCGCGGTCAAGCGCCGAGTACGCGCAGTTGTCCACCACGTTTCATAGTTAATTCGTCCAACTTTAATCGCCTGTGACACTAACGACTTTCTTATGCACTTACTTTGTGATACGCCCAGGCATAACGGATGTAAAGTATTACATCGTCGCTCTATATTATAAAAGCTCTTAAGTCCAAAAGTGAATTTTCAGAGAAGATAAAATGTGAAGAAAGTACATTTCGTAAAAATTGTAGAGAAGTATGAATTTCGAATTATTCGAGTTTCTATTTCATGTGACGTGTATTTTTTGTTACCGGATCTTCCCTTTAACTGAAAATTAATATTTAAACAAATTTTTTTTACTACTATTATTTACTAGCAAATTGATAATTGCAATTTTATTTGAATAATAATTGTGAAAAGAAATTGTGTATTGAGATGTATTGAAATTAAAAAGAGTTGACAGAGAGGAGAAAGATAACGAGTGAAATTAGTAAAGTAGGACGACTTATACAATGAAATAAATATAAAAAAAGAAATGAATAAAACATTAAATCTAATATACATATACATACATATGTATGCATATGCATATACATATAAGAATATGTATATACATATAATTCCTATATATATGCATGTACATATATAACCAAGTTTTCCAATCTTCCAACTTTAAGCGAAACTGAGCTCACGGAATCGAAACACGCAACATTTCGCGTTACATTACACGTGAAACCTATTCTCTTTCCTATCTTATAACATACCATATATTTTATCGCACGCCAATGACGTATCATCCGATGGAATGAGTTTTACAGACCTAAAACAAATGTCGACCGCGATTTATCGCATACTTTACACTCTTGAATTGTGCCAGGAACATTTTCCTACGTTGGTTTTAGCGTTTACAATGGTCATCGTTCATTAAATGTAAACATTTGCTCGTGACATCGAGACTCGATCTGCTACAACGTGTTCGGCGACATCAAGCGCGGCCTAACTAAATATATACGTAATGTGGTTACTATTATTGCGAAATAATGTACTTCCGTGTGTACACAGGGCATATGACTGTCAAAAAAATTTGTAATTACATTCATGATACTTGACAATGTTTCATTAATTCCCCATTAATATTCAAATTATGACAGTTATTATTAATATACCTATTTGTTAGGTATATTAATAAAGTCTTGTTGCCTACAACATTTATTGTTATTGGCATAATTAATTATCTGAATAATTTACGATAATGTGCGATCAAACCTATTTCACATAATCTGTTTATCTAAATTTTAGATTTAGGTACATGGTATTTAAATGGATTTACAATCGGTAGGGGATAGAATATCTTCTATTATGTTAATCTCTGTACGAGATTTCGTGGTTGTGAGAGTACGCGCAAATCCGACGTGATATATCCCCATGCGCGGACGTTAATCAAACTTTAAGATGAAAAACAAATAGTCTTTGTCCTCTCATGTATTTTGCATCGCTGTTGGATGGACGTATTAATATCCGGGAATACGGCAACCACTATCGGTCCACTCGCGTGAAGAATTCATTTACTCGACCCAAATAAGAGCACGTGCCCCAGACTCAGATAAAACGATGTGCATAGATAATTAATCCGTGCCAAATTTATTCTCGCGAGCTAGATCGAATCTGGAACCGGTTCGATAATGTAGGTCAAAAGGTCTCGGTGATAAAATTGGGATACTACGATTGACGTAGACGCATGCGGAGTAACCAGCATTTCTAGATCTAGCCAACTATCGATTTTCAATCCGTAACTGAGTAACGCTTTAACACTTCGAAAGACGAGATAACGTACGTCGCTAAATGATCAAGCAGCAACGACGAGCGAAAACTCGTTCCTGAAATCGTTCCAAAACTCGTTCGACATTCTCCTTCGCCTTTTCTCTCTCTTTCTCTCTCTCTCTCTCTCTCTCTCTCTCTCTCTCTCTCCTGTTCAGCATTTCGAATGATTTCCTAACTGGCTCGTAAGAAAGATTGCGCCACTATGTGTAGCGATTTACGTCGTTTCATACTCTGGAAACGTTGCAGTGTCTATTAGATTAAATTTTTCTCTAATAGAATTAACAAAGTCGAGTTTTCCTGTGCGGCCACTGAAATTTTTCTTAACTTTTAAAATGCTTTCTTTCTATTAGGATTTTTTTTTAAGAGCGCAGTTTATTTTCATCAGCGACGAACAAGTAGCTAAGTAAGTCACGAAAGTTACGTTGTATATAGAGTGGGTCCAGATAAAATTTCCGAACTTGCGCTCGATTGACAAAGCAAAGACAGCCACGTTGCGAAAGTTCTCGCAGGTGCAAAGGGGCACGGTAACTTGGAAGAAAACTTCATCACTATCTGTGAATCTCCGAACCTTTCCGAGCAGAAGAGCTTTGTCACTCGCAGGCGAGCCTGTGTATCGCTATCTGCATCATCCGTATGACCCCGTGCAAGTTTCGAAACAATAACTGGATCTCCTCCTGTTTCCCGAGCACGAAGATAGAATCATTTGGAAAAGCTCTTGTCGCTAGTGTTTCCAGTCGTCTTATTCCGGTTGTATCGGTGCGCGCGCTTGACGTCGATATTGAGTACCGAAGCTAGAATTCTTTATCTGGAAATCTTTCAAACTCCTGAAGAATTCAACATTTTTCGCAATGAAGCGGAGCTTTTTCGTAAATTTTCAGATACTTGCAGAAACGAATCATGAACCGTTATTTTCCCGAAGAATTTTAAGCGTTATCATTCGTCCCACGCCCAAAAATACAATTTCCGTCACAAAAATAGAAAGTTGGCCGTAACGAGTGTAAACTGTGAGTGCAATATATAAAAAGCAACGAAGGGTTAAGTACAGAGTTGCAGGTGATTAATTAAATAAGGCGAGAAGTGTGGATTTTAGAAAGTTTTAATTAGTTTTCACACTTATGAGAAAGTGTATCCTCCTCTAGACGATAATCGAGAGTACGAACGCGGCATCAGCTTCCTGCCAGTCGCGCGTACCGAATACGCAGCCGATCGTAAATAAAAATTACTATAAATTTTTAACGCACGGCTATTTTGATAGCCGATGAATCCTGTTTAGTTCCGTTTAATAGAGCCAAGCCCGAATGCACAAACTGTTAAGGCAACTCATCTTAGATTATGCGGAACTCCGCAATTTTCGTTTACAAAGTTTCCAACGAACACTAGAGCCGCGGTGGCTCTTTTTGTCCCCCGCGAGACCCTCCGCTGCGCGTCAGCTTAATGTTAAGTGTTTCAGAAGGGGATTTACCCCGCGATGAATAAGAACGCCACTTAATATCAGGCAAGTATATCTGGCGCCTTCATTAAAATGCAAAATTCCCTGCAATTGCCTTTACTCCCGGTGCCCGCAATAGCAATACCCGTTTTCTCGCCGGCGCTCACACCGACATGCTTTCGCGCGCTAAGTGTGTGTAATTTTTTCGCGCGGAAGGGACGAGTTTATATCCGCGAACGAGTAAAGTCATTACCCGTATTCCCTTTACTCGCATCCTCTCTACCCCGTCCGACATTTTTTCACCTTGTCTAAATACTCGGGGCAACCGGGACGAGTCGCTCTCGCAGTTACGGCGCCCGACGCGAAGCTTTAGAGGTGCGACCAGAGTGTGAGAGTAGGAGGGTTCAGATAAGAGAATCGCCACTTACCGGGAGAAAAATGCACCGGGCTGATTAAAGAGTTTACTCAGGAACGGATTATGAATTCTTTCTCGCACCCGCGAGCGCCGCAAAAATTCCGCAAGTATTAAAACTCCAGTAGTTTTGCGCGTATATAAGGAATACGTTTATGAAGCGATTCGCTTGCCTCTGTATGCGTGTGTATGTGGGTACGTGCTTTGCACAACATGAGAAAAGAGAAATAAATGAGCAAAATAAATGAGTAAATAAAGTAAACGCGATAATGAAGTTGTTAAATAAATCTCGACATTAATTTACGTAATCTCTATATTGGTTGGAAGAATTAAATTACAAAGTTTCACTATCTTCGTAAGATACATATTAATTTACAGCAAACCAAGTTACGTCCCTGCGTTTCCCCTAAAGATCTTTTAAGACCCCCCCGTCTTTTCCTCTCGTGGCTCATTCATTCTCGAACAAAACTTCCAGTCGAAATAGCGAAGAGTGTAACTGACTAAGAGACCAGATAGCATGTGCAACAGACGAACTGCGCGACCGTTTTAACTGGTCACGAATCTTCTTTATCGTTCAAGTCAGCGCGGACGCCAGCAATGTTTCCGAATAAATGGTGTATATTGTATGTCTCCCTTTCAACCTAGACCTTTCCGCACAACCGTTCTCCCATAGTCCCTCTCTAAACTTGCCTCTTGTCCACCGGAATTAACCGACGCCGCGCTGCTAACTTTGGGGATGAATCGGGTACGTGGAGGGCATAAATTAACTTGCATGACGCCGACACGAGTTTAACTAGTTCCCAACACTTTTTACCAGACCGCGTCACGTCGCTTTGGTACACATTGTACTCAGTGTTGAGGTAAAAATAAAACCAGGGAAGGAAGGAGAAAAAGATCGATGTGGCTTTCTCATGGCGACATTTGCAAAACGTGAACAAGTCGAGACTCTGATGAGGGAGAACTAATAAAACTGGTTAACATTTAACATTTGTCAAGCAAAAATCAGATAAATTGTTTTTATTTAAATTTTATTTAAAATTCATTATATATTAATTAATTGCGTTATAATTGGTCCGATTTATTATTGATTTTAGAGTATTTAGATATTTAGAGCATCAGAGTGTAGTAAACAAATGATAGAATGATATATTACATTTAATTTTGATTTTGTAATTTTTGTATGCTTGGATTGGTGACTAATGGAAAGGTTAACTCGTGTATAAATGTGACTGCGCAATGGAGAAAGAGGTGAACCAGTCAGTTATAAATTAATATTTTGCGCAGTGGACCGATTAAACTAGTGCAATAATTTGATGAAATTATATAGTACTCTAATATTGAATATTAATGGTTTATCGAGAAATAGAGAGATTCAGAGATAATGCTTGGAAAATGCATACAGAGTATTTCGCATTTTAAATTTGAAATTATAAAGATACGAAGGCTGTTCAGTAAATAAAATAACAAGACCTTTCTCTTATCCGTGCCGGGACTGACGGTGTATCAGTGGAGCAAATGCTTGGACAAGTACAGAGATTGTGTGGATAAGTAATGTATGACGAATGCAATATTGATTAGAAATGCAGTCAGGTATAAACGAATATTTTTATATGACAAGTCTTGTTACCTTATTTAATGAACAGTCCTCGTAGAATTCTTGATTGATTACTATCATGTTCGAGGGTATTCATCTGCTGACAAATTACTTCTGAATACAAATCAAGGAAAATAAAAAAAGAATATAAGCCTCGATTGCAGATAACAGTTTATCAACCGTTAGTCAAAGAGCGGATGAATTCCTTCAAAAGGCGAAATTGGATGGGACCCACACAAGCCTTTCTTCATAGAAGAAACGAACGTCAGAAATCAATGGCGGAATTACGATTCTAGTTGAACCCAAAGAAATGAAATTTCTATCACAAAGAGACACATAATTACATTTGGCCCGCAGGTATTGTTTCGAAATCGTTTGAAAATTGTGATACGCTAACAATAAGTAAAAAATAAAGAGAATATTCTTTTTTGCGGTTCGCACAGCTTGCTGAGGCAAAGGTAGAATATAGATTTAACTTCTATTTGAGAGACACTGAGAATCTATGTTAATTCGACAACGGATATAACGCTCGTTTTAAAGTTTACGCTGGTTGGTTCGTTGCAGCCTTCAAATTCAAATAACACGATAAACTTGGAATTTCGACGACTAAAATTCCAGAGCGTGTAAGACACGCTCGATCGCGAATTCATTTCGCCGTGAGTTTATCCAGCTGGCACAGTTACAGCCTACAAATCCGTGGGCGTGTGCAGTGACGCCATCGCAGTTTGCGCGCTTCGCTAAGCTAAGTACGGAAAACATATCAATTTACTAATGCCGCACATTAATTGAGGCCCCGGTAAGCGTCGCCATAAGTAAGTCATACCCCTCTTCGTGAGTCGAATTATTCGAGTGCAACTACGTTCCACATCAACGTCCTACTTTCCAAACTTCGCACTTTACCAACTTAATCGTCGTAGCGCGATCAATTCGCAAAGCGAAAGAGCGTTTAAAAAGAAAAACCACAAAGGATCCGAATAAAATTCTGATAGGGAACCCAACGGGAAAGCTGCACGAAAATCTCGCTTTAGACTTCGTCGCACGAAACGGTAATTTCTCACGATCTTTCTTCGCTTCCTACGCGTTTTGATTTGTAATTAGGAGCGATCGTCCAGTCGCGAATGGACCGTCTCTTACTTTGAGGATGGTGATCCCTAACCCAGGAAATATGTTGGTACACGGTTACGGAACAGGGATAGTTGTACTGAACGCACGTTAACACACAGCTACTAAACACAATTCCATTACATGTAGATCGTTCCATTTGTTACGGAGCGTTGCGAAGCGCATCCCTGTACTTTTGGCGAATGCTGCCAACGGAGTTTCGTGAATTCCATCAAGACACGTAATGGCTCTCCTGACAATGACGTAGAGATCAGTAATAATGCCGCGTGTAGTTAGATGCACGAGAAAGGGACTCATTCAGCTGTAATTTTGAAATATAAAAGAACTTGATACATTTTGTTTTTAACAACAACATTTTTCTTTCATCAGTGTGAAAATATATTTGAGAATATACTTGAAAGCTTCAGTCTTTTGATTTCTTTCTGTCAAAAATATTATTTTATATAATAAATATAGTCGAATATAGTTAATATGCTTTATACGAAAACAATAATTAGTGAGAAAGACAATTTGCCACTAGTAACAGATGTAATTAACGATATCTAGCGATAATTAGAGGTCTCTCATTAGTGTAAGCTCTTGGGGAAACCCTTTTTTCTCAAACAATTACGAGTCTGTCCGATAAACCAGCTGGCGGTATCTCGCCGACTCGTGCAGATTTTAATTCCGTCGAGAGCCGTTTATTTCGGCTGTTCGTTGAACTTATAGCGAGCGAACGTGTCGCAAGCCACTACCGTCTCGTTATCACCGAGAGGAAAATATGTAGGGAGAAACACGAATGCCGTGACGTGGCTGTGATTGCCTCGCTGGCATCGTGTCTCCATGCGACTGATGGAATTCGTGAAACTACGGGCACGCTGGTCGCCGACCTTTCTGTTGATTTCGCAGTAATGCCGACTATGCAACACTTTGCATCATATCAAGAGAGATGTACGCTAGAAATGCACATATATGCACATATATCGAAATTGAGATATTACCAGGTAAAGTCATAAGCGAATCCTGAGATTCAAGTTTACTTTCACGTAGAGAATCTGGGACTCTTTATATTTCCGACAATGACAAGCGCTACTCTTTAAGAAAGATACACAGATATTGCAATACAGTATTTAGAACATTGTCATTTATCTTAGTCAAAGGTGAAAAATGAATTCACTTTTTATTCTGCGATTTTTATACACAATGCAAAACGATAAATGCTCTGTAACATGCATATGTATTGATACAGCTGAAAGCAGTCCCTTGTTTAACAACGCGCGTGCTTGCTCTTTTTTTTCATGATTCGTATTATATTATTCCATAAAAGTGAAATGCCGCGATTTCGCCATGGGACCAATTCAACAATCATACCGACAACGGGGGATTCGCGCTTTCACTAACAACTGGCGCTGCATTCATTCGCGATAACTTTGTCGATTATCCCGATACACAGTTGACAAAGCGGGAAATTAAAGCTCGCCGGATGCAGGTATGTACATCCTGAGTGGATCCCAGCGGAAATTTGCCGCGTCGTGCTACATATTTATGGAAATTTAATGTGTTACACACATCCAGCGCGTACGTGGACCACCGTGACCGCTTTGACCACTTCGACTATCACTCGAACGAGCAACCCGCAATTCATCTGTCGGCCAACAACTCGCAACACGTTCATCCGCAATAAGTTCGACGATTGCTCGGGAGCACGTTGGTTCCCGAGGAAATTAAAACTTGGCCAATTCAGCTGCCCGGTTCGGACAGTTGGCTTTATTAACCGCCGGCGCAGAGAACGAAAGAAAGCCGCCAGAGGAGAGCGAGGCTAATGAGAGAGGTGAAGCCGCCGGAACGAATAAACCACCCTCGTCGAAATATGACGAGCGCGCGCCGCTTTCTCTCTCTCTAGGGTAATCTTAATTCTCAAACTGTTGCCTTTCCTCCGACGCGATGGTGTGCATGCAACACGCCGAGTTTTGATCAACGTCCGACGCGGATGGATGAAAAATTCATCGCCGCAACGCGCAACTCACCCTCGGGGCACTTTATTAGAATACCTGTTTGCCAGGACTTGCAACCGCAGTCACGCTCAATTTGTCAGCCTTAACGAACTGATTTCTCATGTCGGTACTCTCGCGCGACCAATTAACAATGATTTTTCTTCATTTCGCTCGCTCTTCTTTCTCAAACAAATACCAAACGGATTCGCATATCCGGTTCAGTAAATATATTCTGAAATGTTTCTTCCTTTCCGAGCATTCTGGAATGTCGAGCATTCTAGATTTTGAGATTTTTGTATCGTTATTGATATTATTGTTCGAGCATTTGATTGCTGCGCCTTTGACATATGCTGCTTTGAAATATTATCATGAGGCAAAATCAGAGAAGAGAGACAGAACGATAGATCGATATAGGAACAAAATGCGTAACGCGCGTCAGATATTTATCCTCGTAAATAAAATTATTCAGAGCTAACGCAATGTCACGATGGTACTCGACGATGAATTAAAAATCGTGTAGGAGCCATTGTCCTGTTATTTTCATCGTGTATTAGCCAGCTGTAAATTCTCATAAATATTTCAGTGGTCAATAACCGTTCAACTGCCGCGAAATTGTGTCGAATAAACGGACGGTTCGCAATCGTTTGCATTGATTTACTTTGGCGATATTATCAATTACAATTCGACATATGCCTCTGATTTGGTTAATCATTGTATACATAATTCAGTCATCTGTAGTTTAGTGTTCTGTACATAAGCCAGCAAATATTGGTCAAGATCTTTGAAGTTTTATGTTTTCATATATTAAATATTGAATTAAACAAAACATCAAGTAAATACGTTGTATTTTGTTTTCGTAGTGAACGATAAAATTTCTTACTGTAAATTACTTGTAAGTATTGATTACTGAAATTATTGATTTATCTGTAAAAATAATACAAATTACTATTTTAGAATTTCTTCTATTTTGGAAAAATTATTGATTCAAAATTATTATTCTAGGAAGACTCCAAATGCAGTAATTATTTTTTTATAGAAGCGAGATTGAAATATACATACGCGTCAGGAATTATAAATGAAATCAAACTTGCATCGTAGATGTTATATTCATCGGAGGTTTTGATAAATCTATCTTTGAAGTAGCTTTATAGATAAAAAATGAAAAATCTCTACCGCTCATAATCGCAAGATGAAGCGACGAAGAGAGTGAGAAATTCTCAGTGTCCTGCACGAACTGGACAGGACCGTGCTTACGTTGATATGAATTAGGATAGGACGCAGTCCGCGGAAAAGCACAAGCGCTTGCGCTAAAAGCCACGACCCGCGGGGGGGTTGAAAGAGGGTAAGAGCTCGCGCCGGAGTAGGGAGAGGGTTCGTGTTGGAAGCTTCTGCGGGAAACGGAGAATCTGCGAGTGTCAGTGCAATTCGCGACGCGATGCCCTTCGCTCCCCTGATCCGTGCTTAAGGGGTGGTGAGATTGAGGGCTCGCCGACTACCCGTTGTGTCGTCATAGAGAACGACGGGGAGACTGCCTTCTGTGCGCGACAAGTTCCAAAGGAAATCAAAGTCTCTATTCATGTAAAGCTGCGGGCGGTCACAATTCGGAGCAGTCGTGGCAACGAGCAAATAATCGCGTGATCAATCCGTCGTTCCTACGGGAAATGACGAAGAATTGTGTTAGATGTGAGTGACAATTAGTAGGATTAAATCCGCTTACCCTCGAAATGAGTCCGTTGTTCGATTCGGCGATTTTCGTCATGGGTCGATGAACGAGCAACTGGTTATCAATTATTTGCGATAATCACGCGGATCGATGCGAGAGAATACTCTGGCCGCGCGAGCTCTCGTCGATACGTCGGTGGTTTCTATCGCGAGATTGAAAATTATGCAAACATAATTTCCGACACCGTGCAATCCGCGCCAAAGAAACGCCGGCGTAGCGACGTCCGATCGTGCGTTCGCCATTATCGGAAAACAGCGGCGAGGTGCTCGAAGTAAATTTAAGATACGAAGCATCCCTCCCGTCTCTCATCCCCATGTCATGCCTCTCAACCAACTCTCTTCCGCTCCCTTTCGTTTTCTGTTCGCCAACTTCTCGCGTAACTTCCCACTTAAATTGCGTTAGAAACTCGATTTGCGATGTGCGATAATAATGATTGAAAAGTTTGGCAACAGTTATCGATTAAATATAAAATGCAGCATTTTCAACTTTTATCATCTACTCTTTCTCTAATGTGTTTCGTTATTCTCGATATCTCACGGTTTCACGATTGAAATCTCGATATTGGTATAAATTTATTAAAAATATAAGACAGTGAGATATTCATAATTTCTAACTTTTAATAGTTATAAAAATGTTAGATTTTCTCTGAGAAATAAAATATTTTATCTGCGAAATAACACACATCGATCTTTTATATCATATGACAGAATTTTGTCAACGTTCTTTTTCTCGTGAGTTCCACAGTTTCAATGGAAATTACTGGCCAAATTGCACTCAGGACCTGATTCCATGGGGATAATAATAATGATCGGAAGCTCTTACAGCAATTATAAACGCAAGAACTTAGTGTAGGTGAAAGTTCGTCGCCCGTTCGCATTCTGTTATCAGAATTCCGATCTTGGGAACAAACGAGCAGTGACAATTAAATATGCCCCGCCTTAATCCAACTCGTATTTGTTCGCAAATCGATATTTAATTACACATCTGGGATCGTTATTGCTAAAAATGCGATTTAATTTAGTACAGCCTTAAATAACCTTTAGGTTAGCCAGCAAAATTTTATGTCAAATTTTCGCAGAAATATAAATTAATCTTGTAATGTAAATGCTGCAAAAAATAATTAGTAAATAATAATGATGAACTCGGAGCTAATGAGAGAAGTAAAATCGATATTTTAAAATACGAATCGTGACGCTGTTAATCCGGATATAATTACGCAAGACTGGAACGTGCTGTTCACGATTGGAAGTATTAGCTCATCGAGCAACTTCGGGAGAAGCAAAAGGATCATTAAAAGCGCATAATGGATCACACTGGATAGATACTAATTGATAAAATATTAGCAGAATTCAGTGTAAATGTATACCATATATAACGAGAACGTGATTAATTAATCAACGGGGGCACACACGAAGGGTTCTCGCCAGCATTGACGAACGGTGTGCGATTGGACAAAATTTATTGGTGAGTATCCATGTATATGTAAGATATTTTTTACGTTCCACTCTTTGAAATTCAAATTGCTGTTGCAATATTGAAATTATAAGCTAACAAATTATTTTGTTGGACATTACACGATACGGAAATCTTTTTATTTGCGTAAAATTATTTAATCAGCTTAACTCTATCGGGCATTATTTTCTTGTAATTGCCTTTGTTCCTACTTCTCTCGTGAAGTGTCTGCTTTTTCATGAACTGCATACAATAGTTGTAACTAATGGTAATTTAGGCTTGTGTCATATATTCCTGATAACGTATTTGCCAATTAACGGGAGGAGAAGTATACGGCGCTACCTTAATTTTCTCCCCTCGTCTTAATTCTCCGTAGTAATTCGCACTCATATTTTACATCGTTAGACCGGCACCGTAATAATGGTAAATTACGTGTATTGCAAGCAGCATTTGAATATCAGTCTCTTCTAAGATGATTCAGTGAAAATTGACACGAAGCATGCGATTCTATTTTATACATTCATGACGAGACCGCAAATAATTGAATCGGTTTAATTTAATGTCATCGATCATTCACATTAATCTGTTATTCATCATGTGTTGTAGAATTAATTTGCCACGACAGGATAGTTGATTACGTTCACTCGTTTTGAAGGATAATATACCGCATGACAAAAAAAAATTCAATTTGTTGCACACCCGTTAATCTGCGTCATCGATCGGAATAAACTAATAACTTTTCGTTATATATTTTATTTGTTAACACGACCGATATTAAGCAATTATTTATTACGCTAAACTTGCCAATATTGACTATATTTAACTATATATTTAATTATATTTAATTTTATAACTATTTTTTTTCAAAGAACTGCTATATAACTAGTATATGTGATGGTAAATATACTGACTTAATAATATTCTCATATTTTAACATTGTGTATAAAACATATCTGTCTGCGGATATATATTTTCTGCATTTTTAGTCTTTTTTTATCTTTTCTATATAAAATTATTTTTAATATTTGTTATTATTCTTGTCTAACATAACAATTAGTAACGAAAATTATAAAAAATTATGAAAAGAGTAAATTTGAATAATCATGTATATTTTTATATTCTTATATTCTTTATATTTTATATTCTTTTACTTCCTAATGTCCAAAATATTTTATATTATGATCAGATGTATCAGAATTGAATTGATACGCTACTTCTTTTCTTTTATTTTTACTTAATCATTGTTTATCAGTTTTTAGTTAATGTACATGCATATATGTGTGGTGCGATTTTAAATATTTCATAAAAAATTTTTGGCAACACAATAGAACGAAAGAAAGAGAGATTTCACTTTTTAAAACATAAAGTATTGTTGCAATGTATTCTAAAGGAAATAGCTTAATTAGTCAAGAAAAGTAAAGTTTTGTCATGATGCCAGTATTATCTTGTTTTCGTTGGGAAATCGTTAACGTCCGAGTGAAATACAGCGAAATGCACTAGCGTCGAAAAAGCCGCTTGCAAGCACCGTGTCAGCATTCCATTCCGCATTTCGCTGGATCCTGCTCAATAAGCAATACCGTCATCGTTGAAAATTCTAGAAAAATAAAATTACGGAAGCATCTGACAAGAAGAGAATCTATATATCATTCGTTCCATTATCTTCGCCTTCATGCTCGAAAAATAAATTTTGGCACATCGTTTATGAGATATTGTCTAAGAATTAATAAATATATTAAGAATTTTTTCTTGAAACGGAACATGCAATATTTATATGAAACATTGTAACAAGAAATTATTTAAAAAACTATCCAAAATGGCCGAATAAACTATCGAGTTTACATGAAAAACTGTTGAATAAATGTTTTTGTATGTTGTTTGGCAACGTAAAATCAATTCGCAAAATTGGTTTTTTGTGCGAACAAATGAGAACTCTAGGGACGAGTTAACTGTCCCTCTCTCGTGGGAGCTATTACTAATCAATAGTCGGTCGAAGCAATGGTTTTAATATGCTTGTATATGTATATCTGATACTATCTGAACACACTATTGCGATTTTTTTCGAATGAATTAAAAGATAAATTAAAATATCAAATTATATGCTTTCTAAAAATATATTCTAAATATAGATTTACTAGAAACATACTGACATAAAATACTTTCCAATAAAATATGAATTTACAACTTGAAATACGCGATATTTTAATTAAAAAAATGTGAAAATGTGACACATGATAAATCGTAAATAAGTATTAAAGATTAATTACTTTCAATCCTTTATAATACTTATTGTTAAAACACAATCCTTTATAATACTTATTGTTAAAACACAACCAATCTTTTGAAATTTGTATTCCACTAAAATTTCGATTAAGTTTGTTCAAGAAGAAATGTCGATCGTGGCCGTTCAGCATTATTATGAATTATGCATCATGACAACGCATCGAGAGCACAAACTTCTCCAGTTTTCCATTTATATTAAGCGTTATGCAAACTCGTCAGCGTCAAGTACCGAAACTTGAATGATTCGTACGAGCTTGCAATTAACGAACTTCTCTGAAAGAAATTTATTGATAAATCCTAAACAAAATAATTTATTCGTTATACATTTTAATGCATCTTTTCGTAAAGTCATCGTATTTAGGTATAACAAAAATTGTTCTTCCAATTAAGATACGCGTCAAAAAAATTTATGAAACTTAAGCAAATCTACAAGTAAATAAAGCGATTTCACATAAATTGAAGTTTTGCTTTGTTATTGTATATGTATAGAGATCGCTCTCAGTAGAAAATCATATACGATATGCCATAACGATTTGCCTTAAAATTTTATAGTTTTAAGAATCTAAATTTTGTAAAACAAACCTAACAGACGCTTTTTTGCGTCAACTTTTTCGCCATTTGTTGTTGCAAAATTGTGCGAGATATTTTGAATTATATATAGTCTCTCTGGAGTATTTTCTAAATTTATTACGTGAAATCAAATCTTTGCCAATATCAAGCATCAAGCAAAGCTTGTCAATGGATCAGCCTTTGCGAATGTCGGTGCGACTGCGTGATCTAAACTGTTTCAGTAATGGAACCTGTGATACGGTACGTTGCTCCCCGATACAGGGACTGTAATGAGCCGGCTCCGCACCGGAATGTCAAAGGTCTCTCCACGTCGCAGCGGTAGACCGTTCTAACTTTAGCTCATTCCTTGACGCGTATTCACGAGATATGGCAGATGGCGGATCGTACAATTAAACGCTCTCAAGGATTGGCTGGAAATAAATAGTAAATCTCGTCAGGCTGGACCGAGCTCAGGACATCGTGGAACCGACACGTTAGTTAATCACTCGTCGGATGTATGTTCAATTGCAATCGTGCTGTCTAGGAATTCAGGTCACTGAAGCTGTAATGAAGCTTTGCGGGTTAATAGCAAAAGGGATTGATACGCCGCTACGCACAATTCCATCGCTATCCTTAATCGTCTATGACGTTTAAGTTTGGACAAGGTTAACGTTATACCTAAATTGATCTTGATCGAAGTAATTCCTTTAATACACTTAAGAAAAACTTTGGGAAAAATTTTTAATTGCATTTTCCTGAATTATTTAATATTAAATGGTAAATAAAACTGATATTCTTTTAGTACTTTTTTTACTTTTATTTAGATTAAAATAAAAAAACAATAAAGTTAAAAATTAAACAAGAAACTAAAATTAAGTCCAATGTTTGCAATATTTCATATACATTAATATTCGAAAATTAGCGCCTTACGGGCAACAAAAGTCGAATGAGAATCTCACCGATTCTCTCCTTGTGCGCTTACGTCAACGCTCTCTCTTCTTCTCTCTATGGCACGGCGAGTACGGAAACTTCAAAAACGGGCAGCAGATATTGCTTAGAAGGTTCTCTGTGATTACGTCGCAAAAATCAGCCTACTTCTTTATTCATTTTAAGGATGTCTTGGATTTCTTTCAATTGGTAAAGTACCTCTCTCGAGTCGTTCTCTGCGAGAACTATTGCCGTAACTCATGTATCTAATAATTCTAAAATTTCTATAGCCACTTTCTAAATGAACAAAAAACACTACCCTCATAAACTCTCGAGACCCTTGGTCCCATCATTCGTCTAAAGATCGCATATCTAAGTATCATAAAACCCCTTTTTTGTTATCATCCATTCTTCCAAATACCTGAAATATCTCTGTAATTAATTTTATACCGTCCGAGTAACCCAGTTTTATTGCTATCAATATCATTTAAAAACTATTCGCTTATTTTTTCTTTTTGAAAAACCAATCACAATCTTCGTTGTTGTGACACTCTACGTTATTGGTAGACATCGCGACAGAAATTCCTATTTCTTTTAGCTAAAGATACCTCTTGAATTTTGCAAGTTCTCTCTTAGTCGTCTCTCGTAGAATATCTTGAGTTAACTACATCGAGGGTCGTATGTAACAGAACGACGAAGCGCTGTGCTTCTTCGGAAGCTTCTCAAAACAAGCTCTCGGACCAGTGATATTTCTCGACATTCCTCGTACATTCAGTACGAGAACCGAGTTTTTTTCATTCTGGTATGTTAATTTAGTTCAAAGATTGGGGTTATTTCTCGTCCTGTTCAGGCTCAAGTAAGTTTTCTAGCTTACTAGACTGATCTTTCGAACATTCTACAGCTCTCTTTCTCACAATTTATATCTCTCTCTCTTATTCAATTTCTTACTCTTCACTTTCATGGTGATAAATGTTGCTCGCAGATCATGGTCTGTTCTCGCCCTTGCGAGGCTCTATTTTTCGATCTACAAGTAGTATTCGAGCCTACAAGGGTTGGTTTGTGAGCATTTATCTTTAATTATCTTCAATTGCTCAATCATTTTTTTTAAAAGCATAAACTATACCTATAATCCAAGAAATATATGATTGATTTTCCAATTTTTTTTTATTCACTTCGTTTATATTCACTTCAATCAGTGTCTTTTCTCTTTCTTCTTTATTGCTAATTACAAAACAATTAATTAATTTTATATTAATTTAATTAATTTAATTTCTCTGTAAACTTTCGGAATTAATACAGCTGCAAGTAAGCTTAATAACTGAAAGCTGTTGACATATTGATATATTACGAAGTAACGCAATGAATATCGTATTACCAGGCACCAGGCAATTTCAACCACTGCTATCCGCAAATATCGCTCACTTATGCTGTCAAATAACCAATTGTTTAGCCCATATAAATAGCAACTTGGTATAACAGCGCAAGTGACGGATCGTTATCATTAATCTGACTAGTTTGATTAACTTTTGCCATAAATTAATCTAAATATGAAACGAGACTTTTCGGATATAAAGCAAAAATCTATCCTTTGTTGTGAAAAAAAATTGTTAATCAACTTAAATAAAAAAATTGATTTCAATAAGAAATAATATTTATAATATACAGTAAAAAAATTATTATTTTTCCATCATTTCTGATAATCACGTAAATGGTAAAGATAGAGATACGATAATGTTTTAAAGTTTAAAGTATCGTTATACAAATACATATTTTCTGCTTAACGAAAAAAAAACAAGATACAATGTCGAATTTACATTACAGAAAATCACTAAATTTTGTTCTTTGACTATTTGCTTCGTAAAATTTATTTCATTACATCGTTATTGGCACGAAACGATGTCGTTAAACTTCCCACGAAGCGGGTTGGGGAGCAGCAGCCTGTATACGTAAATATTTTATAGCATATGGCCTGTCATGTGTAAGCCGTTGACAGATAGCTGATGCCGAATTGATATCCATTTCGCGGTCTCTCTTGATAAGTATCACGCGCGCAAAAATCTCTCACAATGACTCGTATTTCGTGAGTAAACATACTCGGCGATATCGAATTCGATGGGCGACAAAGTTCGCGAACAAAGTTGCTTTGTTACAACGCGAATAGTCAAGATAATAATATTGCCTGTGAAATTGCGTTTGTTGTCGGTGTATTCAAAATTTGATATCACTCGTGAGATTGTGTGCTCACCTCCTGGCGCGCAGTATCGAAAGGAATTTGATTACACAACGTGCAATTATTAATTGCGACGAAACGCAATCGTGCTTGAGGCTTGAGCATAAATTATAGCGCAAGGTATCAAACTTGGATGGCCGTAAATGCGTTAAGGCTTGTACGAGCCACTTTGTGAATGCGATCAGAGGGATGTACACGAGGTCGGGGACACTCTTGCAATGGTACGGTCAACTACATAACCGCTTATTGCCCGCCAGTTCGTGTCGGTGACGCTGCAACGGGGCAACGCGTCCTTTGTGATTGACGTCCACGCGGTTTAATACTCGGCGCGTCCACGTCAATTAAAGTTTAGCGGCGTTGCACGAGCAGCCGATAACACGACGCACGATGCGTCCGAAAGCGGTCGTGATAAAAGCTCCGCTTGAAAAAATATACGGCTCGAAATTCTGCAAATGCAGACAATATCGTTCGGACGCTAGCGCACGGCCGGAGTAAGGCTTTTAGGCTACGACGGCTATACTTCAATCGTGTTACCTTGCGTTAAATAGATGGAAATCATAATGAAATTAAATTGTTTCTACTAAACGTTTCTGCGTTATCGATAAACAGAATTTTTTATTAAAATGGAAAGAGAAAATGAAAGAGAAACTTCTACATTTTTTTCTTTTTAACATACACGTTGTGTGTCGAAAGTTATACTTTTTTTTACTCTATACAAACATAGAAAATCATGTAAAATGAGTAAAATGAATGTTATTACGCTTCGCATTAATTTAAATAGAATTTTATTTTGATATACGTTGGTCAAAAAGGTATGGACACCGTTTTGATATGCCGCTTTAGGTAACGAAATGTTCTTTGAAGTAGTCTCACAAAACTGTTTCCATGTACTTTAGAATTAATTAAAACATAGCAACATCCTGATAGACGTGTTTAAAAGTTGTTCTCCGTGTATTACGTGTTAGACTGATTTTATTCCGTGTGAAACTCAATCCGCAATGTTTCCTGACAGGTTGCGTAATTTGATGCAGACCAATTAAATGTTCCAATAAACTTTGGGAATTTGTATCATTAATTACGTGATCGTCAAACATCTGCTACTGATTAGGAGCAAATTATTGTATGATTAGGAACATTCGTATCATAGAAAGTTTTAAACTTGTCATCGATTTCATATTATCTATGATGTTTTCATATATTAATAACATCGGCAAAGTAAATTTATCCAGCGTTATTAAAAAATTATTATTAGCAGAAGATGAAAGTTGCGTGCTTTAATAAGTCGGATTTTCTAAAATGCAACGTGAAGAAAATTTAAAAGCTTTAGATAAAATATTCATTGGAGATAATATATATTTTAGGAAAAGTCAGCATTTCTTTTCTTTAAACCACAGAACGAAACATGTTTCGGTAACTATGATCGCTACGCTGTTCGACCATCAGATTTGTCGAAAACGCGTGAGATCGAGAGTAAAGCGTTCTGAAAATGTCGATCCATTGGATTGTCACATGGAAACTCATAAAAGTGGCGGGAACACAGAATCGAGGACTATCCGACAATATGGCTTTCGGACAGGAGGTATATGAATTGGTGCGCGAATAGGACAATTCGACAGAGTCTGGTTGCAACGGGTTAATCTAATTTAGCCGCTGCGGGATTTGCGCGAACTATATCTGCGATTCGCGTGATATAGTGAACCGTAGTTGGTTTAAAGCCGTACTCGCAATGAGTTTGTCTCTCACAATTAAAATCAAAGTTCCATTATACGGCAGTGGTAGCACACTGTAAGACATTATGTGTATTGTAGATACCATATAAGTTAAAATTTAATTTCAGTAAATAGTAATTTAGAGATGCTAGAATGTCACAGGGAGCGTTGCGCTTTAATATATGTATACATATACGTAAATATATATAATGTCACAGAGCTTAATAAACGTTATAATCGAGAGTTTTAAATGCTATGTACTACATTAACCGTCATAGGGCACGTATACGTCATCTCTTAACTGCTGTACAATGCCGCGTGTTCCAATTTTGCAATGTAGCGAGCCTCGAAAACTGACCATGTCAAGAGAATCGGAACAGGTAAACGGCGCTGGCTGAATTATTTCACTATCTCCCGGCTTTTTCTACTCCTGTCGACATAAATGATGATTATGTAGGAAATTCTCGTTGCGTTTGAACGTAAAAGAGAGAGAGAGAGAGAGGAAAAAAAAGAGAAAAAGATCATCTTCCGCGATCTTTTTGCTGCACCGCGCACATGGAACGGCGTTAATTAACTTGGCGGACGAATCTCGTTCGTTTTTACGCAATAACTTATCATTCATTAAGCGTGTAACCACTTAATCCTGTCTTTTCGCGAATACAAACTATGAATTTTTATGCACGCACCGTTGGGATTATACATGTATTTTTTGTCGCTGGTAGTTTTGTCGATAAATGCAAGAAAAAGTGGGATACGCTTGCAACATTGTAACATGCATGCATATATCATAATTGCGCACACCAATCGATATCGTGTCCGACGGATCCTGGAATTTACGAATTTTTATACAAGCCGCGGATAAACGCATTTCCTTGCGTTTCCGCGAAAATCGACGAAGATATATTTCAAAGTTTCTCTCCACGCGCGAGACACGCCCGCTTCTGAACGCTCTCATGAAAGATTTATGCTTACGAAAAGTCCGCTAACGCACACGACGACAACGCACCGACGACAACGAAGAAGAAGAAGACGACGTCGACGACGACGACGACGACGACGACGACGATGAAGACGACGAGACGGCGGCGGTCGACGACGAACGAGAAAAGCTCGCCTTCGGGAATCAATTTGCGGGATGAATTCAATACCTTGAAACTGGAACTACCGATGTCACTTGAAAGTAAAAGAACGGTCATACGTTCTTTCCGGACTAAATTTTCAAGCTATAATAAAATAAAGGATCTCTACGTTCGTTTAAACTCGAGACCTTGCTTCTCACTTTAATTTAGCGTCCGCTGGAATTTCGAATCTGTCGGCGAGGAATCAGCGTCAGATAGGCGACAGTACGGCATATCTCGCATCGATGCAACGTGCGCGGACTGTTGCATCGCGCGAAGCACGAAAGCGCGCGACGCGGTAACTCGCAGGGCCATCATTTACCATCAAACAGACCACGCATGGAATAATATACAACGTGCCAGTCTTGCTCGCGCGATATCAGGCAATAATTCCTGCCCAGGTATCTGCATAATATACAGTCGACGGCGAGGGGTGAGATTCCCTCCATACAAACGTTTACGTTTCGGATACGTTCTCGGCGGACGTGCGCGCGACCATTTCGCTCGCTGCGAGATCTGTTCGAGCGATTCCGCCGATGTAAATCACTGTCTGCTTCGGCGAAATTTAGATCTTCGTCGTAGGTACGCAGGGAGAATCCGCTGGGGCTCGCGAGTGTCAAGAAGAATCATTGGATGCCCGCCGAGGCGGAGCTCCTCGATAATTCGTGATGTATGGAAGTTTTTAGTTTCCGCAAATTGGAATTCGGCATTTAGATCCGTAAAAGGTAAAAGTAATATTGCAAACTTTGGCCGCGTCAGGGTGGGCTTTCGCGTGTCGCTTGTTACATTTCCGGTCACAGTTTTCAACTGATTGATAGTTGCGGTGAAACGGCGCGGAACCGTCGTCACGTCGGTAATGCGACGTCGAATCGTCGTCGAACGAGTCAATGGCGATGCGCCCCCTTTCTTAGATAATGCAATTGCGTGGGTGAGTCGCGTAGAGATAATGAATTCCGCGAATGGCATTTGGAAGTCATAAAAGATTTATGATATGCCACAGTTGTTGTACGCGGCGGGCACGCGTAATTCCGCATCAGCCGATGTGTCGCCGGCGTGACACATCATGTAAATGAAACATGTCACACGTATGTGTATATACACGTCGGAATAATGCAGGTCGCGCAACGCGACTCAATGCAAATCGCGGCTCATGAGCGCTCGCTTCAACGGGCGATCGATCTGAGCCTTCGCGCGGCTGTTGCGAATAAGACCCCGGTGAGCCTTTTATCCGTACATGCTCCCAAACAACGTGGAATCACCCTTGCCCTTTTTCTACATTTTTCGCCGATATTGTGCAACACGTGATATGTGCGGGCCTTAATGGATTATAATTCATACTCGCGGAGTACGTGAAACTTTTCGTGCGAGATAATGCCAAAGTTTCCTGCCGGTTTCGAAGGCTAAAGATATTTAGTGGCAGTAAATCTTCCGAATTGCTTCATTCTATCCGTTGCGAGTACATGGACTTGCATTTCCTGACTTTTATTGGCGAATATGGATGTTTTACGGCACCACATGGGATTTTAATCGTCCGTGCTATTTCGATTTGTAGTCATCATTGCGATTCTATCGCATATTTAACGATCAAATGCGTTGTCATATAGATTTGTAACAATTTCGAGGGTAATTTATGTTTTACTTCTTCACGTTATTTTAGATTTCTAATTAAAATAAAAATTACCGCCAAATAAATTCGCCAATAAATAATCTGAAGATGTCTGTGACTAGTATCGCATTTTTTAAATTAGTAATCTTAGTAATTTTAAGCGGCTTCTAAATGAGGAGTGATATGTTCAAGTTTCTCTGATTTACATGTTATCGCCTCTTTGGGTGTATTTTATCAGCATTTCCATCCTTATTAATTTTGTCGTTAATCAGTACAGGAAACTTAAGTGCCGTTCTCAATTTCAGACGGAGGGAATAGCTCGCCGTCTGAAGAAGAGCTCTCCTCACGACACGCCAGTTGATTTTAATGCGCCGTAAGCGTAATCGCAACGTGTTAATCCAGCAAAGAGATCGGCGTACAGACGGAACGAACGCCGACAACGTGTCGTGAGGGAATAAGACGCGTACAAAATTGGCCTGATTAGATTTAATAAGCCCGTCGGGATTTCTGTGAGATACCGCGTCTGGTAATTTGCGAGGCCGTGGGATTTTAGGAGCGCCTAGTCTGAAACGCAGATGTGATTACCGTGCTGCATCAAGTCAAGTTCGCGATACACAAATATTGTTCGATCGTAATAATCACGTTTCGCGTTTCAACGATATCCATCATACGAATAATTAAGCTAGACTACAACATTTTAATTGGTTGTGTACTTAAAAAGGTTACTTCATTATTGTCGTTAAATTTAGAGAAATTTTGTCTTTCAGTACTATTGACAAAACGATTTATTGTTGATGAATACAGAAATAATCCGTAATTAATGAACGCTTTTAAATTTGAAGAAATATTAAGCGATTGTTACAAGCATATTAAAATTAATATAGCCAAGCGGTTGCTAATATTATGCTTCTCCACCGTAAAATAGCTCTCTGATAAGTAAAAATTTGCTATGAGCGTAACCGTAGCATAAAGTCGGCAATGCTTGTAACGCGCGAACGTTTATAACTCACGATATTAGTGCATCTTTATAACGCGCCTCTGTAGGCGACCCTCATTTCTTACACTTCGCCGCACTTTACAAGTATTACGAAATGTTCATCTTGCTCGTTCGCACATTTATAACTTTTGCCTTTTTATATGGGCAGTTCATATATTGGGTTCATCCTTCCATTTTATATTACTCCACTGCACGATATTCCAATATATTAACTTTTTTCACTAATATTTTCACATATGTATGCACGAATCTGCAACATTAAAACATCCGTACCTCTTGAATATAGAGCATAAATTTTCGTCTTTCGTACAATTTTCATTCGCTCAGAGGTTAATCAATATGTTTTTCGCAAAGTATTTTGCGCAATCAATTTTAATATTTTATCTTAACATCGCACTGTCAAAGGGAGGATGGGTTAAATAAATACACTCACAAAATATCCATTTTACATGTTAATCAGTTTTTCAGTATTCTATATTTATGCTTGTTGAAATGTGCATATTAGCGCTTCGAATCGATCTCGCATGAGAAATATATTTCATAAATTTTGAGTTCCTCTTTTTTTTTAGAGCTGCCGCTCTCATTACGTTAAATTCAACATGTTATTATTCTAAAAGTTAAATTCCACTCTTAATCGATTGTGATCGACAGCTCGTAAATATGAAATAAATCCGGCACGTCAAAAGAGGCATTTCGTTGAATTCTCTCTGACACAAAATACATACGTATTCGGCAAACATAAAATGTGACTGACAAATGACGAAAGGAAGACTTTGACGTGCCTGACAAGTACGACATTAATGACGATCGAAGGGTGATACGCTGATCATGATGAGAATGGGCGCGCAAGTACATACAAAAGGCTTTCTTATAGTTCACAGCGTGAATGATGGATGCCGATGCTTCGCATAAAGGTTGTTCGTACATTTGCGCGCAGCGTCAAGCATGGAAAAAATATCTCTACGTGTTGTGTGCCCGTTGAAGAGGCGAGAATAAATTATACGCAGGGAACACACCTTCCGGGGTGATGAAACCGATTGATCAAACTGGATCGAAGACTTTCTTGTGAGGCTAACACAATCTTTAAGATACGATTAAAATGTATCAATAGAAGCAATTGATAAATAACATGCGCATAAAAAAGATATATTTGTAAGTTAAATAAATCAGAAAATAACGCTAGATTATTTTTTATTAATGAAATATTAAAAGAATAACAATTTTAGAACAAGCTCACTTAAAGCTATCTGCTATTTAATAAAAATTTAATCTAGTGAAAAACAACTGCATTTAAAAATATTCTTGCGATAATTGTAATATAATTAGCAGTCGAAAACTCGCTTTGAAATATTCGCGAACACTGAATTACGTAAATCAAATTGTATGATTAGATGTATTTTTTATAGAAATTGAAAATAAATGCAGCCTGCTCCCGCCGCTTTAACGGCAAGAAGTTTTAATTGGCAAGCCAATTATTGTCAAGAGTGAGGGAGCAACTCGGAAAAGCTGGCTCTATTTTTTGAACTTTTTTTTAGATAAACTTTACTTCATCGCAATGCTGCTTAGGTTACAAGCATTTTGTTTCTTTAATTTTCACAACATTAAAAATAGTATTGACATAACATTTTAAAAAATTCTATATTTCATGCTCCGCTTTATAGAAAACAAATGAATGTAGATCATTCGTAAAATATAGGTAAAATACAAAATTTAATTAATTAATTTATATCANTATTGATAATTTATTCATATTGGTATAAAGCGACGTGTCTATAAAATGTTTTACATGGACAACGAACGCATAATAATTACGTTTTTACAGTCACATTAATGTTAACTAGCAATAAGACACGAAGAGTTCAGATCAGGCAAATTTAAGAGAAAGTGACTGACAATGAGAGAGAGAATACGCTGACAGAGCTGGCTAATGGAAGCCGAGAAAGTTTGGGGTTCAAATTCGTTTCGCCCCTCTTCAACTGAACATGCAGACAACAAAGAGCTATCGGATCGTTGTACTACACATTTTTCGCCTCCCTCGTCAAATGCCCGAATCCCTTCAAGGGACAGCCGCGGAAACTTGAGAGTATAAGTTAGGGAGGCCGGGATAAAGATTCAATTAGAACTTTTGTATTTACGACAGCTGAAAATGACGTTTATGCAAAGATGATGATTGGACTTGGTGTCGCATGCTTATGAGGTGCGCCCGATCGATTCCGCACGAATGCACATTTCCGTGTGACGTAAATTGAATGTTCTTTAAGTTGATAACGTTGTCGTTGGCATGTAACAACTAAATTCACGCGAGAAAATGAAATCAAAGCGTAAAGCTGGAAAATGCATCTCATTTCGAGCCGTATGCGACATTACACAAACACGATGACGGATGCGCTCTCTTTCTCACACATACACACGCGCACAGTTGCGCGAAATTCACGTTATGCATACGCGACGTTAATGAAATATATATTAACGCGCCACGCATTATCCTAACTCACAATATTAAAAATACATACGAAACCGTGGAACTGAATAGTCAAGTTGCATCCGCGATTTTACGTTCATGGCCAGTACGGAAACTCTACTTGGTAGTTTTCGAAATCTGCTCACGAACTCGTTATCGAGCCGTTCCATTACCAAATTACAAACTGGTCGCGCTATTAGCGTCAGCGTCGGCTCGATAAATCCAATGCGAGCCAATTTGCCAAATTGTTTATCGGACGCTTCCGTCTCTGTTAGTGGACTGTGCATTTTTTCACGGTTCCACGGTGCTTCTTCGAAACACACGAGATTTTTACGAGTGTCTCGTTAACGTATCATGTTCAACTTGAAACAACGATACACAATCGATTTTTTAAACCCACAGCGAATCGATTGCGTCGCCAGCTGTCGTTCGTCCGACAAACAAAGCTTTTACGATATTATTTTACACGATGCGTCTGTGTAATACGATTCCACAGCAAGAAACATCAATTTGAAAACGTTGAAATGCAAACATTTTTCTCGTTCGATGCTCGGATATCGCTAATTTATTGGAATTCAATTAGCTTGCCCGAGAGCATTTATTTTCTAAGTTCTTTCTCTCCGTGTATTATTCACAGTTTAAACAATTCAATAAGCAATGTATTGGATATTCTCTAAGAATAAAAGTAATGCATACGCTCGTAGAGGTGCCGTTGTATACAAGAGAACCGATCGATAACTCCAACCACGAATATGACGTTTCTAAAGAGCATCTCCAAGGGCTAGCGACCCTTCACTCTCCATAATCGCCGAGTGCATTTACGTGTTTTAGCGATCCAGATTTGTCTCAAGTGGCGACTCTCTCTCTCTCTCTCTCTCTCGTTTAGCCTCGCAATTTGTCCAGGGTCTTTCAACATGTCGCACAACGCGACGTGCTTAACAGATTGTGACGAACGCTTTTCGTAGGAAATGTGGAATTAGCGGCTGAACAGCGTGGACGTGACATTACTAAAGGTCCCTGTTTGCCACGCGTTTGAGAGTAGATCGATAGCGCGAAACCGTTCGCGTTGGATGTGACACGTTTGTGCGGATCATTGGCGGATTGGCCGCCTTTCCCGAGACACGACAGGCAACCGCTTCAGAAACGGCAAGCGGTTTATAGACAGCGGGACAAGGGAAAAGGTGGCGATCCGATCCGACGGGGTTAGAGGAGCGGACGCGACGTATCAGATACTTGGCCGGTCGTTTATCTCGGCTCATAAACGCACGATCTCACGGGCAATTTCGCAAATTGGAAACCCAGCCACGATCGCACGAACCCAAAACCATTTCGACCCTCTGTAACGAAACTTGTGGCCCTCATCGCCGACAGCGCGAACGGCGATGTCGGTCCCTGCAATCCTGCACGCCGCTGTTCTAAATGACCGGGGAACCTGCGAAAAAGACGAGCCGAGAAAGAGGATTACTTGTGTCTTAAATCGACTCCGGACATCGAAGCGAGAGACATTTCATTTTTTTTTCTCTCCTATAAGTACCGACGAAGAAACGTAGTGAGACTCATTGGACGATGTTCGAAATTAATTCTATCACGGATATAAGTACAGTTTTTATTGCTTGAGAAGTGTATTTCAGAAAAATTAATAATATCTTTTTTCCTTTCCCTCGGATTTTTATGCAGCGAAAAAAGTTTTACATTTATTACGAAATCAGTCTATTTTCACGTATAACGCGATATTTCGTAATAAGTCAGTAAAATTCGAAAGTTCCACCAATTATGTCATTCATCTTCTCTCTCGTAATTCCTTTGTCATTACATTAAAATCTCTCAAGCGTATCAGAGCAGACAGTTTGATATTCTGACAGATTTTCCTATCTCGCAAAATTGTAACAATAAGCACGCCATCGCGTAATAAGTCTCACAACTTCTCGACAATAGTATTATTCTACTACTTACAAAATGTATTTCGCTGTTTACACGTTTCATGCTGTTTCATAAGATTTTAGCTACCTCGAGTAAAGTACGCTCGGTGATCAACTTTAACGCCGCTGTTTCCACGAATGCAACATTTTGTGTCTGAACATCTTAAGCGGACAAAGCATCAATTGATTCAGAATCTTTCTCGGTAATATAATCATCGTGGCGACAACGCGAAACTACGTAATATTGGCAATGTTGGTTAAATTGCAATAAAAATTCTATCACGCATGACGCAAACAAAAAGCGGTTTGCATTTTTTCCCGCTTTTTACGCTTTTTATGGAAAAATTAAATCTACCTTGATGTAAAAAAAATAAATAGAACATTTTATCGTTATCCGATAGATAAAGTCGATTCAACCACGCGAGTTATGGGCCACGTTTTTTTTTCGCGCACGGACAAAAAATGACGCAAACCCCATTTTCTGTAGTACGCACATAAAAGCATATTGAAAACTACATATTTTCGAAAAATAAACATTTTTGTGTTTTTTCTCATATTTATCACAACAATAAACGCCATGATAATGCTGTACATACCTATTTTTTTTTACATTGTTTAAAATGTTTGTAGACCATTTTGGGAAAGTCACAATTTAAAACATTAATCATTTATCTAACATTCAACATAAAATATATTTGCAATGAAATTAAATTAATGAAATGTTTAAAATATGATAATGGTATATTTCAATAATTATATGTACTTTTACGCACGAGTTCTGTTTAATTCGATAAAAAAAATCGCGGCACGATGACGAGCTGAAGAATTTAATACGTATCTGTCAAATCTGATTCGCTGAATTATTTCAAGCTCTGCCGCTGCAACGTGATATTTCAAGCTGCCATCCATCTGTGCGGCTTAGGATCCACCAACAGAGACCTACGATAGATGATGTAAAACTGTCATGTCGCTTCGTAATCCTCCTCGGGGAGATACGGTTTATTGAAATATTCATAATCATTTTTTTTTACGTCTCCAGAGGCGAGACTCCGTAATTTCGCGTTTATCCCTCGCAGACGCGTTGCGCCCCTCCGCCCCAGAAACACGATAACAATGCGAATCACCCTGAGCCGTGAATTCACCCCTCCAACAAATCGAGTTACGCTAATACAACTCTGACACATATCTTAGCATATTTTTATTAAGTTCGTATAATTTTATTGAGTGAAATAAACTGGAATGCGGTAATATTAACATTTATGATAATAGATTTAAACTTTTATTACACCTCGCGCTTCTCCGCAAATTTATCGGGATGAATAATTGCAATTGAATTAACTCTCTCGTTTCTTTTACGCCGCGTTAGAATTTTCAGCATTCAATTCGTAAGATATTTTACATTTTAACATTTAAAACATCTCGTGCTTTCGGCCGACACGACGACATTGTCTTTTTTATCAAGCGAAGTTGTATTTTCACCATTAATTTTGATCGCGGAATACGGTCGTTTGGCGTCATTTCGCGGCAGATTCTTTATAATTTATCGGGAGGGCATCGTTTCGGCGCACTTTGCCGTTGTTCCTCGGCCCCGGTCATCGATCGATACCGGTTGGCGTACACACGCGCAAGAAATTAATTTCATATGCACCCTTCCGCGTGAACTGGGATAACGAGCAAGTCGCAGAAGCCATCGCGACCACCATTATGTGCATGAGGTTGCATTTTCTAAGTGATTCAATTCACGCGCGATTGTCCGAGTCGCGATAAATTTCGGTCAATGTAATTCGTACGTAGTAATTCACTACGTAGATATGAAAATAAAAGCATTCATCATTTTAGTTTATACAGTCTTTCCATTCCGATTTTTTGCAACAAGACATATTTATCATTTCTGCAAAACTTTATTTTGTAATTATGCATTGATTTTTTTGTTAGAAATTTTGTATTAATGCAATATTAAATAATTAATAATAGTAGTATAGCATTTATTGATTTCCTTAGGGTTACAATAAACATTTCACGTCTTACAATATTTGGACTTATCCTACCTTAATCTAGCCTTAGTCTAATTTAATCTTACAATCTAATCATCTTACAATCTAACTTGTAGATAAATAACTAGATAAATAATTAATAATATATTGTATTATACTAAGTATGGCGATCGTATGGTAATTTGATGTTTTGAAGTTAAGAATTTTATTACTCTTTTTATTTATTTATTTGATGTTAGCAATCGTGTTGCTGCTAGAAAACTATAGCCAGAGACCGTATCATGATCATAGTCGAAGGAATTCGGATTATTTTACTTGGAGTAGAGAGTGTGCCATCGGAGATTGTTAAGACCTGTTTCTCTACCTTCTGTCGCACTCATCTTAAATATCGGATTACCCGTCCTTTTATATGCAAGCAAAGAAAGAAAAAAAAAGGAATGCAGAGCAGGGAAATACGAACTACTGGACTCTGCTCGTGCAATCTGTAAGCAAATCCGTTTCGATTTGAAGCGTTAATGCCACGCTCGGGAATAAAATTGCGCTCTGTCTCGAGAATCCAGGATTTCGCGCTTTAGCGTTTTTTATATGTATACGATGAATAAGTCGGACAAATTATATGAACTTCTGGCACATATTAGACAACCTATAGTTTGAATATTCAGAATAGAATATTATTTATAATTTCATAAATATGTATAGGTATATAAAATATATAACAATATAACTTTATTGCATATATTAATAATTATATAACATTTTAATACGTTATTAATATTTATTAATATTTTGTTAACATTAATTATTGATATAATATAAATAATTGTTTAATATTAAACGTAGTGCGCGTCGTGCGTCATTACCGACGCGGCGAGTCACACTTCTCACCCCTCTGAATTTGCAGCGGAACCGCGTCCGGGGCCCGCGCCAAGTTCACGTTTCCTAGTGACGTAGCCGCATTATGGTCGACGAGCCGCGTCGTCGCCTCGCTCGTGCGATATCCGTCGAATTTCGCGCGATTTACGGCTTGCCGGGAGTGTCGCGCAAGATTGTTTAGTATTCGTTCAACAGATTACGCGGAGATATCGGGTGTGTCGAGCTCGTTGCGGTGTCGCGTCGTTAACCCGGCTTAATCCGTTCGCGCGGCGGGTCGCCCGTTTTCGGTCGGTGACGTCACGGCTGTGCCGACGCGCGCGTCTATAGCGTCGTCGTATTCATTACCTGCCTCCCGCCTGCGAGTCTTTCTGCCAACTTTGGAATGATCGATAGACGAGTAGATGATTCATCGGCTCGTAGAAGCCTCGACGCCCGCCCCGTCCCGGTAAGTCTGCCTTTGCCTTATTCGGCGTAGCTACCCTACGAGAAATCGCTGTTAACTCTCAGAGTGGAGGGGAAAATGGCGGGGGACCAATTTAAATGCGTAGTGATTTTTTTTTCCGGAACGAATCTCAAGCGGATAATTTATCCGCACTCGAAGAAAAAAAAAAGAATACCTACTAGAAACGAGAAAATTTAAAAGAGCGTATCAATTATGTGAAGTAGATATGTATGAAGAATGAATAAACTGCCCGAACTATAAAATATAACTAGGAAATATAAAAAAATATTAATTATATATATTAAATATGATGGGATGGAATATAAGAAAATGATAATTTAAAGTAAATTTAGTACAATGTATTATTGATGCAAACAAAGTCGTTTTGGTATAATGAATAAGTTTAGAAAGATATTTGCCTAAATCGAAAAAAATATAATTATCATATATAATAAATCCATATAATTATACATTATAATTANTATAATTATATAAATTATATAAATAACTGGATCAATATAAATTTCAATTAAATAAAGAGAAGTGCCATCTTCAATTGAAATAAATTTTGATAACCTAATAATAATATTTTTGTGTAAATTTCTTAAATTTAGTTAAATATACTAATTTAATAAAAAGGATACCTATCAAAAGCATCAAAAGTTAAATCAATTAAACAATTTAAGTATATGAATTTATTTTTCCAACGGATAACTGCGTTTGAAGACCGATAAATAATCGTGCAGTTTGCTGAGTTGGAAAAAGTATACAAAATTCACATAAAAATCTTATTATTAGCTACCTAATTATGTATGTTATCATGATTATGTTTTGATAGTTCTCAATTCCATTTTCATTTTTGTGACTTTATAAAACTCGTAGCGAGTACTTAAATTTCAAAGTCGTTACATTATAGACCTGTTCTTTTTAGCTGAACTGACTGCACTAGTTCAGAGGTTATTTTTTTCCCTCCGTATTGGAAGGAAAAAGATAAACTCTAAACTAGTGCAGTCAGTTCAGCTAAAAAGAACAGACCTTACAATTGCCAAAATTAGTTTCTCTGACAATGAGTATACATAAAAGTAATGTTGAATGGCATAGTATATTTAATTTTTCGCCTATAGCCTATAGATTGCGAGAAATATCATTCGGTTGTTGAAGAAATGTACGTAAAAAATACAGTTATTCAAGAGCATTCTTGAGCAAATGACTTTTAATCAGTCAGTTGAGTTTGTATGTAAACTATTTTAAATGACTTTTAAACTGCCTTTGGTCGGCGGCATTATCCTCGAGAAATGATTCCAAATATCGCAGAGGCGGTACATGACTGCTAAGTCGCAACCACAACGGAGGCCGTATCGAGACAGCGTGCCGGTAGCACGGACGATGATGGATGAACACGTAGAATAGAAAATCTTGGCTGCGAGCGCAGCGTACGGTAGCGTGATATTACGCAGAAGGAGAGGGAGGCCGGGGGAGGGGGAGAGAGCAAAAATGACGGGGGCATGAATTATTACTACGCACGCCGAGGCTCTCATATTTCCCGACGCCGCCGTGCCACAAAACTAAGTAATCGTATATCGTCGGCTTCGACATTTTTTACATTTATTTCGGGAACGTTGATAAAATCCGGTTAAAAGCCGCTCGCGACGTTGCTTTAAGCTAGACGGTGAAAAATTTCAGGGCGCACAGATACGCGCCTCATGTAGGTGGAGAGTTTGTCTTTTCCGGTATAAATGCGTGTGACTCTCTGCTCACACATACGCAGATCTCAATGCAAAATTTATTCTTATTTTACGGAATGATAAAGAAAAACGGCACTCATTAATCAAATTATTATTCAGCAGCACTTTCAATAAGTGCCGTAGCTTCATTTCGTGGCTGCGAATCTTGCGTATCAACGTTTGTCGTTATTGCCCAAGTTTTCTTCTCCGCGAACGACGATAGGGCGCCGCGACGTCGACAAAGCGATGTTCGCGTCTGACTTTTTAATGCCGCAATCGCGTTAGAGGCGTAGATCGTAAAAGGCGCCTCGTTGTCGGATTAAGCGAAAGAGAACACGTCGGCAACACCCGGCGGAGACACAAAAGCGAGCGATGAAACGCGCATTCGCGCCCGCGCGCGCGTGCACCGAGAGTTAATTAATCATATCGCGTTATTTGGCCACCAAGGATGCTAAACTCTTTAATTCGTTACCGTCGCTCCAGCGAGCGAGACGGGAGGGGCCCTGAAATGTTCATTAATTAGTCACCGACGCCGGGCCGCGCAACAGGGACGTTCGATTAAAAAAAATTTTTTTTTCTCACAACATTTTGATCCGCTTAATGCCGACAACGCACGGACACCGACGCGCTCATACACACGCACACATTTCACACCTGCGAAATCCTTTTCCCGACGCCACCGCGCTGCCGCGCGATTAAAGTATTAAATATTTAATAAGAGCGCGATGCGTCACCGCGACCCAGCGATCTGCATGACACGTGGGTAAATATTAATAAACGTCGCATTGTCCATGTTGTTTGTATATTAATATCCGAGTATGTGTCTCATCATGCTCATATGATCCAAACAATAGCTTTTAGATCACGTGCATACACACGATAGAATGTACTTCTTAATCCACGTGTCGGTGTCACGTATTATTTTTATCATATCATAATATAGTACAGCCAGACAAAAGCAAGGTTGTTCAATACATATATATGTATATATTTCCGAACTAAATTAAACTTTCCAGAACGTAACTAAATAGGAGAGGCTTCTTGAAGGCCCGTTACAAGAACATATAATCAATTTTCCTAATATTATAGAAAATCAATGTACACTCGTATATAATGTTGTTATTTCTCGATTGAGGTAAACGATAGTTAAATTACGACTATATTGCGAAGCTCGAGATCGAGATAACGCGTATGCGCTCGTTTGCATGTTTCGATATATTAAATACATTCTGGTGTATGTATGAATACATGTGCGGGCAGATCGATGTTAATTTCTCTAATCTTATCCGATTACTAATTCATTTGACCAATCGCGACCTACATGCTAACAATTAACATTCAACTCTCGCTGGCAGTTATCTTGTTGCATTGTACAAGACAATGTATTAAAGCACACGCGACCTGTTACCTGGAACAATAGCCAAACACGTAATCGCTTATTCATAGCAGTTAGTCACTGCGTGAGTCACGAATAGAAGTGTGTTTATTTGATTTCACCTAAAAATCAAAACGAACTTTTTACCCAGTTCTTCATTGAATCGTAAAATTTTTTGATATTCCCATATGTAATGTGACTTTAATCTCTCTCATTATCGCCATTCTTACAATATTATTTTACGGAGTTTTGAGCGTAAATCCGCTTGGAAATGATGAAGAATTCCGCTATTAACCAACTATAATCTATTCACTACGTCTTCATGTGTGCGCAGTTTCAATATAGTCTCGATCTCAAATAACCCCGTAATTAGGCGGCAAAGTAAATGTTTGCGCAGGAAATTCTGCCGTGCTCTCATATAACGTCTTAAATATGGCTGCGGCTATCTGATCTTCCTCTTTCGCAGGCCCGACCTTCCAAAAATAATAAAGCTGGCGGGCTCCGACTGATATGCGCCGCAATGATAAATTAATCGCGCGACGATTAATTAAAACGTATTAAAAAGTTGCGCTGCGCGTCTCGCGGGGGCGTCACGTGACACGGAAGAGAATGTGATTCATCACGTTTTACGTCGTCATTGCCGCGCGTCGATGATAATAAATCTTTGTCGTAGTAACAGTCTTGGGGGTCAAGCCTAGAAAATGACATCACTGCACGTGCAATGACACGCACGTGACGAGATTACCGTACCTCTCGGTACCTCCTCCTGGTTTCGCCGATGCCATTTGCGCTTTTTCGAAGTAAAATTATCACAGCATTTTCCATCTTACTGTCGTGGAGAAAGCTATGCTAAATAATGATCTACGGCGTCGTACACCTCCCGCGGACCGCGAATATACGGCGGTGTAGCGGGTATGTCAGTCGCAAAGCCCATTTACCGCAAAACGGCGGCCGTCGTCGTCCGTAATAATTATTGCAGTGGCCGGCGCGCGCGATTACGTACCCGTTTACAAGGAGTGTTTTATGCCCGACCCGTAAATTTCCGCGGAACACGGCGCACCGAATCACGAACATCGGAATTCGTTTTAGTCGCCGGAGACAAATTGCACGCGGTAAAATTATTTTTGCCACTCAAAAATCAAGCAAGATACACACGATCGTCCTCAATTACTTCGGGTAAGTTGCATCACTCGCTAAATTATCGCCGATGCGGTTCACGGAGTCTGTAATTATGTATATGAAAATATTATATACATATGTGTATAATATATGTATACATTTTTTTTGTAACGCTCCCTAGGGAAACTCATGAATCAACTGCGGTAGATCCTTCTGCGCGTTAATTATCCCGACTTTCATCTGGATTTGCCGAAAAATCCTGTCCTCGAAAGAGAATGAACGGCCGCGCGGAATCGCTGACTGTGTTGCTCGATAACGCCCGACGAAGATTCGATTTGCATCGATTGGCAGTAGAACGCGATCGGTGCGCGTGGCCGAAGACAGAGAGAGAAAGCCCTGCATTGATTTTCTGCGCCATTTGAAAAAGCTAGCCCATACTTCTTGGCGGTGTCTCCCGGAGCGAGTGTAATTTAATTTTAACGCCCGCGTGGTCGGCGGCGCACAGGTATCGCGGGCGCCACACGATCGATCGATACCGGTCGCGCCCGCCAACGGTATTATTCACGGGACAGACAACGGAAGTTTATAGTTGACCGTCGCGACGTTTTATTTCCAATAAAACTCGTTTATCGGCGCGCCGATACTTTTCGCACTCGTTTACCCGATAGGGACCGGTAAGTGCGCGGTGGGATGAATGGGATTTGACAATCGCGGTTCTGTGTCCGGATAATCGTCGTCGATCATAAAAGACCCGTGATTCTCTTCTTTCCATCGCAAGTACCATCACATTCAATCGCGAAAATTCGTTGCGAATAAATAGCGATTTCACGATACGTACAACATGACGTGTAAACGATATTTTACACACGATAAATGAAGGGCTCTATGTAAATGACGCTTTAGCGACGCAAATAAACGATAAAACTTTATTCTTCATTTCGTCGCGAGCGTATATGTGAATGTACGTACGCGCAATATGAGCGGAATCTCGTTGAAACAAAAAAAAATAAAAATTACACTGGATCAATCTATACAGACGCGGAAGATCTGGTGCTAGCATCGCAATAAAATTACGTCCGATAAGCCGCATGACCTCGTTTATAGCATGAGAGATGTGCATACATGGTTGTTATAGGTCGAAATTAAAATTAACCCCCTCGCTAGTATCAGTCGCTAAACGTATGCCACAATTGGACGCGACAGCACGTACGATAGCATGTATTCCCGTAGATCGGGGTCGATTCTATTGCACTCATCAGAATATTTATGTACAATTCGCTACCACGAATGCTGCAAGAATAATCACCGGCGTGCACGCTCGCGCGTTCACACGTACATACACGCACACGCACACATGCGATAACTGTACGCATTTATTTATCGCCCGGTAGAACACGATCGATATAAACTCGATCTTTGCATACCTATAGATGACCCGATTTTCACGAGGCTCTCGACATCACGGTAATCTGGATAATTGGTTACTAACCGCCGAGATGTGTATTTAATCGAAAAAGTAATGCGCGATAACCGGATATTTGCAGAAATGCTTTTATTCACATTTCGGCATATATATTTTGATAAATGACCGGAAGCTTGAAAAAGATATTAATAATAGTTAACGTTTATAAACCGCAAACAAAATTTGAGTAAAATCAAATCATTCTATATTCTTTTTTTTAAAAAGCATTTTTATTTTCGATATTGCCGTTGCACAAATCCTGATCAACGAGAGAGTTATTTTAATAGTTAAAAGAATTATTGCAAATCCGCGGATGAAAGAGAGAGAGAGGGGGGGGAGAGAGAGAGAGAGAGAGAGAGAGAGAGGAAGGCAAACTTTTTTGTAATGTTTTAAAATGTACAAACTTAATAGTTGAACAACGTTGAAAACTATTTTCTTAAAGTTTGCATAAACAATGCTTTTCCGGCGCTTTATTACATTGTATATTAATCTCGATAGTCACGATGCTATAACGCCGGTTTTATAATCTACTTTTGCTACAGATGAGCATGCTTCTCAATGAAAGTATAATGAGTCTGTGATAATTGACATTCATGTGTTTACGATGCTACAACGGCGACTGGCATGATTACCCAGTCAGATATTCCTTTACTGTTCGAATCGAACTTCGACAATTACAGCGTCTGTTCCATGATTGCCTAACCGAAACGGCTGGTATCATCCAAATTGCATCTCCAAATCTCTCGGACAATTTCTGCTGCAAATCAGTGAAAATAATTGCGTCGTACCGGCACTCCTTGAATAACAATTGTAAACGGAAACTGTAATTGATTAGTTTGCTGTTCACATATTGAATAGTATGGTATAAAGTAAAATGCTATAAACAATTCCACAGTAATTAAATTTGACAAAAATTTGTAAATATTTGTCTCTGATACTAAATGAATGAAAAAAAAATGAAAAATTACATGATGATTTATTTGTAATCTAAATTAATGCTTTCATTTAAATATTTTGAATCATATTTCTTTATATTCTATATAACAACAATTTATTTTTATCGCAAAGTATTTAGTTAGCATTTTCTATTTAAATGTTTGATTGTGCATATATTGTCTTTGTATTTAATTTACGTCGCTTGGATCATTATATTCCGCCTATACGATCGCCTGTCACTCCGCGTTTATCTTGCGATTTATATAAAAATTATCCATTCTATATAAAGTAATTTTAAATATAATCAACTAGTCCAACAAAGATCGTTTTTACGAACGTGTATGCACAAAAAATGTCTCTTTTGTCATTAATATAACTGAAAGATTAAAACGATTTCCAGATATAATAGAAAATAAAAATGAATGACCGTCTATTTTCCAAACCCACAAAATCTAGTTTGAATGCTAGGATAAACGAAAGCTTTAGCTTTCTGTAGTCGCGTGACTACAGAGTTTTGTATGCCCCATGAAATGCATTCTCGAATACAATGCGCTGCTTGCAAAAAAAAAACCTGGTTGTACTATAGTTTCAACCCTGAAACTGCATTCGAATATTCGTGCGCGTTGAAATAAACTCGAGAGAGTTGGTTCGGCATAATCTTCTCGCATTGCATAGCTCGAGGGTACATAGAATATTGTGGAGTCTGTGTTACATGTCCTATTTAATTTCGTCCCTCTCGTATCTTAAAGTCTCGAGCGAGCTTGCGGAATATATCACGACTGTTGTGTCTGCCGTAAGAAGCGAATGAAGATACACGGCAAGTTCTCGTAGTTGAATTGACACGACTCAGTACACCTTTCAAGAGGAAAATATTGCGTTTCCGTTGCAGTGACTTCCGTATTCTCGTTCTTGAAAGACGCCTTCTTTCATTACGGCCGGTCTTACTGTGGGTTCTCTGACATAGAACAAAAGAGAAGTACAGAAGCGGCGGTAAATAACACTGATAGAACTAACAGAGGTGATGGAATGGAATTGAGAAAAATCGAATTGCACGGAAGACTTTTTTTACTTTTGAAAGATCACGAGTCGTCCTTCGCAAATAAAATGTATTTTCTTTTTCTTAGCCTCTGGTAATCGTACTTTTCTCAATTCTGTGACACCTTTAAAGAAAACATAATAAACGCGCAAGAAAAATCTTTACGCTTTTTAGCGCAAATAAAATTTTCTTTTTACATTTTTTACCATTTATTTATTGTCTAAAATAAAAATACTTCAAGTTTATTTCGAGTGTTGCTTATGAAATCGCTTTGTAATCCATTATACCGGAAATAACAAAAATTATTAAGAAAAAAAATAAAATCATCACCTTTATGTAATATCGTATTTCATCAAATAATCAATAAACTCTGCACAGAACGCAAAATGCTATTATGTACGTAACGTTCTACACTAGATAGTTCTCATACATATAAATACATTTATATCAAAATACTAATAATGTCCACTTTGCTAATGCGTAAAGAGAAATTCTGTACTTTCGTTGAATTCATACGAGAATCGCGATGCATAAATTTACAAATGTAATGCGGCAGCGTGGAACGATCGTCCCTATCGGCAGGAACTAAAAACTCGCTGCGCCCACGCGAATAATAAATTACCAGGTGACGTGAACCACTTCTCAATTCGGTGTAGCGTAGATGCAGAGTGCAACGTTTTGTAGGAAGGAAAGCGTGGCGCAAGAAGTTACGATCGGTCGATCTGGCCGCTCGTTTATCATCGCAGGTCAGTTTCCTTCGGCCTCGGCGCCCTGCATATTCGTGTGCGCGCGCGTCAGGTCGAACTGGGAATCACGCGTGTCGCTACTCAAGGTCCATAATTTACTCGACGTGCTGGAACTTCCTACTCGCAGGATAGGACTTTCACGGCGCGGCATGGAGCACCTCAAGTGGAAGGAAATGTTTTCCGGGTAAATTCCTCCGCGAGGTCGACAGTGGCGGCACACTTGGGGAGGGAAGAAATATTTCTTTTGAAACTTTCGATCCACCTGACAACTCGGAAGAACGATTGCGCGAATCTGTGATTCGGTAAATAAGGCCGCCGTGAGTTACTCGTGTTTCGTTCACTTGCAGATCGATGGGGGATCTCGGCTCGACGGTTTCGGAGCTTAAAGGATCTCGTTGCCGACTTTATTTTTAGCGGAAACTGACTGGAAAATACAAGGAAACTCATTGATTGATATCGACAATTTATGTATTACTTACGTAGGAAAAAATTTTTAAAAGAAAGGTCATCAAGAACTTGTAAAGCTAGGCAATAATTATTCAGCGAAAATACATTTGCCGTGATTTATCCTAAGAAAAGCAATAATTGTGAACTCTAAAAACAAAATGAAATCGTCAGTATGAAAAAAATATTATTTTCGCGAAATATAAATAAAACATTAAATAAAACGAGAGAATTTATTTTATTCAATAATAAAAAGGCCAAACTTGATTTTTTATTTTTATTTTATTATATTATTTAACCAATATTTCGACGCGAGTATTCATTATTATGCTAAAAATTCCGATTTGACATTTAAAGGAAACAATAATTGTGAAAAAGTGCTACAATAAATCGGCGCATTGTAGCAAAAGAAGGAAATTGAATCTCGGCAAAACGGACTGAGATGGATTTTCGAAAGAAGAAAGAGAGATTCTTATATGCTTCCCATGCATGTCACGGAAGATTTGAATAATACACAAAGAATGTTGGAACTGAATATACTGGCCAAGTATTAGTGAGTCGAAGAAATGCAAAAGGAGAGCATTGAAAGGTTCTAAAAGAGCGACATGTGACAAAAGTAAGAAGCAAAAGAAATATTCGTCTTTTCTATTTTGCCCTTGTCAGATGTAATATTCGAGGTTATACGAGTTATGAGGAAGACAGGATAAAGTTACCCATCTCTCCTCGGAGATTTTATGTCACGAGCTCAGATGCTCCATCACAAGGAGAACCGTATAACAGAAAAATATAGAAAACATACCGGGAAATACATAGTGCACAATGGCAACTCTGATACAATATACAAGATAACGTGTAAAAATCGTAATAATATGTAAATCATTTACGGACAGTATAAACGGAAGATCCTTTTATGGCGATTTACTTAATTTTTATCAAATTTATATTAGTACAAGTAGCAAAAACATGAATGTGATTTTACATTTTATTTTTTTTAAATCTAATATTTTCTAAACTATGTTTATGAAATATTTTACTCTGTATATTGTGCAATTGCAATTTTTTTATCCTCAATATAATTTCGTAATTATATAGACATACATAAATTGTAGATATATATATAGAAGGCAATAAAATAGCCACGTAACAATTTCGTTTGATGGTTTGTCCGTAATTCCATGCCGAATAATCGAAGAACTCGTAACATAGACGAGTCATATCTTTCGGCCATTTCGTTCGGATTTGCTGCCAGTGTTTCCTACGATCCTTTGGGTACCACTCAATTTCCCGTATGCCGAAGACTCATCGGTTGCTCATTTACGATGCTCGTACGCGCGTTCGTATGCATTATAATGGAGCATCACATATTCGAATATCGCCGCGTATTCCAAACGCAACTTTGCCTAACGGGGAATGATGCATCCACCTGATGATGAGCGGGAATAGTGGAGACGTAATAACGAGAAGTTGGATTAATGTTCCGCGGCATTCGTTGTAAAATGAAATACGGAGACCGATGAAAGCTGCTCGTGAACAAACGCAAATATTTACCGATAATCCACGGATATCTTTTTTCATGAGATGGAGGCTAATGGAAATTTTTTTTTTATAATTTACCTCGTTGCTTATGTATATTCTGATTGCAGTCCGCTTTGTTTGTCACATTAATTCTCCGTTACTAACGTTAAATCTCATTTGTCACGGATTCACGTACTTACATATAATTTCATGGATGCGGGGATAATGTAAACATTGTAAGTTCACAAGTATCGCGATAATCTCGGCCATGTCCGCGAAACAATGGTAAATCATGTAAAAGTTTGTTTGAAAATTATTCGCAATTGTTATGATAGGAGTAACTTCCAATGTGTATGTACATACATAATCCAGAGGAAACAATTCGCGCTTATGTTATTTTTCCAAATTGATAGTCGCTGTCAATCGCGCGTGCACGATGTTGGCACAAATTCACCAGAATCAGCCAAATGAGGCAGAAACGTTTTATCGTTTACCATCGCGTAAAATAAAGTGGCAAAGCAAGCGCCACGTGGGACGACGATGAGAAAGAACGTCGTTGATTCGTAAATGCGCGCCGTTGTTCAGGATTTTATGTAGTCTTAAATGCGTGGGAACGATGCCGCGGTAAAAGCACGCGGTCGTACTACTTTCGAGGAGGAACGATTATCAGAACCGAATCGTGGCTGTATTATCGGGAAACAATAGCCGTTCGCGTGGGTAATAGTGTGCTTTCGGAAATCCTTGTATGTACGTAACACCCCGTACATTATTCCTTATCCTTAAATGTACACGTAAGTACATCTTGGTGTTACTTAATGTAAAGGCGAGAACAAGAGAGTCTCATTATTCTTTACTTGATCATAAAATTATAATATACAAAAAGGAAACCTTCTTAAATGATTTGATCACGATTTAATTAAATTTCTTTGGAAATTTACTGGCTTTACAAAGGAAAAATATATTTTCTAGTAATATATTTATCACATACTTGTACATACTTGTACATTATATATTAATATACATATTTTTCTTTGCTCCGAGTATGAATTAATAAAATTATTTTTTACATAACATATTTTTATCCTTATGATATAATGATATTGTTTATAAATTAATATCTGGGACACACACGCCTTATGGAGAGAGAGCGCTCTTTATAAATGTATGAAATCCGTAAGCACAGTCAATTTTGTAATAGTGAGTAAAAGCTTTTACGTGAAATACAATCGCGAAGGCTTTCGCCATTACGAGACGAATTATATGTATGTAATTCCATATTTGAAATACAAAACACAATCTTTCCGGTCCGTCGCCTATAGTCCGCTTGATCCGGAGTATCCGTTCAGAAACGATGAGACCGCGGCTATCGTTGTCGTCGGCAAATTCGCGGCGATTGTTTAATTGCTTTCCCCGGCCTGGCGTAACGCGCGGCATCGCGTCGCATAATTTAAGCCTTAGCTGTCGCGGATAAGCGAAACCCTGCGCGAAGCTCGGCTTGAATCCGGAAATTCCCGGCGGATCGCACGGGTTACGGGTAGTAGGGCGAAGCAGAACGGCGCCGGACCACACTAGAGAGATATTAACATACGTAGATCGTCCTATACGAGTTAGAGAATGAGCACAAGTCAGCTCCACATGTACACCCACACATGTTCCCCACTACTCACGGTATGCCGTCTACGTGCAGTGGAAATTTAACGGAGATATCCTCCACTGGGCGCAAGAAGCGCCCGTAATTAACAGATAACGGTCAGTAGGATATTAGTTTATCCACGAGTGCGCCCTGACGCTGAAGGCGCGGGCGATATATCACCTTTTTGCCTCTCATAGAGCGATTGTTCCCGGTGCTCGTTCGCGACATGGGAAATTAAAGTTCGTTTCCGAAGGTGTACCGAAGGTGTTTCGAGAATGGCATTGTCATATTGCAGAAAATAGTGACTTGTTAACTTGTATCCTCGTATCGACCGTAAAATTTTTCACGCTTAAGCGAATTAACTTTTATATATTTTTTGTGCAATCGCGATGTTATTATTTCATGTTTCATGTGTTTAGCTATTTTTTAACAATATATATATATATAAATATTAAAAAATACATTAAATGTTTTTCCTGAATTTAATTTATACAATTGGCATGTGATTCTTCTAACTGAATTCATTTCGCTGTTTTAAATTCGCTTGACGCAAAAAAAACTCATTCTCGCAAGATAATGCAGAAGTTTTAATAAGAGCATTGCAACTTTACAAAACATTAGCTTTTATTTCTAAGATCTTTCTGGTGTATCTCTCTTGATACAAAAATTCTCTCTCTTTTTACAAAAATTTGTTTTAATGGCAAATTAGTTGAATTATACATAATTGAAGTAAAGAGGTGGCAAACTGAATTTAAATAAACTAAATTTAAATTGAAATTATTTTTGAATGTATATAAATCGACATTTTACAGTTTTAACACCTCTGAGCGCCATGTTAGAAAGTATTTTGATGCATATCTGCTTAACTTTTCCGCTTTCTAGCCTAACTTTATTGGCACCAACCCCCATAACTCTGACCCGACTCTCTAGTCAATTTCGTTAGAGGCGGGATGCATGAACGTGAAAGTCTGTACGCCACATTTGCATGGTGCAACACACACGTGTAAAAAGCAGACTCCGATCAAGCACGGGTAATTTTATGAATCTCATAAAAACTAATTTTTTAACTCATATTTTTAAAAAATTGATTTCGGATATGATAGTTTTGATTAATGGCTCTAATGTCTTTAGATGTAATTCTTAAACAAGAACACATATTAATCAAGAAATGCACAGGGAAGTAATGGCCTGTGACATTAATGGCGAAAGTAGAATATTACTGTATTGATTTACCATCTGGAAGAACCACTCAAGGGCGCCGACTCGCTTAAACCAGGCCTATGAAAAAGCCAAGTGAGGAGGGTCAGACACGAGCGATCAATCTGACAGCGTTCCCTTCCGAATGTACGCAAGAGTTTAATATTATTAGCGTTGGTACTCGCCAGTCAGCCTGTTAACTGACAGAGACGGCCGAAAGAACAGAGAGAGATATGTGTGCATGCGGTCTACATGCCGCGTAAGTAAATTAGCCCTGGCGCACTGGAATGGAAATGGGGCGAATGGAAACATAAGCTGGATAAAGAAACAGTTTCATCTTTGCTGGCGTGAGACGCCGCGGAAAATAATTAACGACCATGTTAAGGCGAGTCCTTTGTATAATTAATTAGTATTCTTTATGCATTCGCACCAATTTCTGACGTGAGAGCTTTTGACAAGTGTAAATAGCGGCGATAAATGCGAATTATAACAATAATTGCCATACCGTGAAACTTGGTAATTGGTCACAAGGAACAACGTTTTCAAAGGTAAACGCAGTAACTTTCAGGGCGCGATCCTTAATGAAGATCCTTAACGAAGAAAAACACCGTCTCGAAAACTGTGATTAAGTAAGTCATTAGTCGAGTAAGGAAAAAAATTTCCCGTTAACATCATGAGCTGCAATTTACGATTAGATTGAATATGGATAGTAATATATCAACCTTGCTGGTGTATAAATCACGATGTCGCGAAATGGGATTTCTAACGAACACCGTAAGACTTTGTAGAAAAATTCGCGGTCGAGAATTTCTGTTAAAACGTATATTATTTCTTGTATGTTTCACACACAGATTTCGGTGTGCTTTTAATTTTATTACGCGATAAATTTCTACGATGACATGATGTAGGATATATCGGGAGAATATTCCACTCGCTATATATACATTCTTGGCAAGTCTTCAAATTTCAAAGAACGCGTATATAAGGATATAAATCTCACCGCAGGAGAGAGATTTCTCGTTTCTTACGTTGAATCGAATACGTTTTGTTCTCCAAAGATGAATTCGGGATTGAAGAAACTGCATAAGAGAACTACATTTTCAACTACTTGAATAGAAATCAAAACGAAAACATTGAAGACATAGTTAACGCAAACTTGATTAAAGATGGACCGCAAGTCATCATTTGATGGAGTCAAAATAAAAGCAAGTTACGTCGGAAATTAGAGAGTCAGTGATTCCTCGGTTTAATTCAGTTTACTTAGCGAAAGAATATCCTCGAGCGGAAGGTGGTTGGTGGTTTCTTCATCCTGCAGGCATAATTGAACGCACGTTCGTTTATTTCCGAAGGATCATCAAAAGTTAACGCACACATTTACCATGCCCGCCTGCAACTTTCAAACTAAATCTTCCGCTATAGATGCGCTTTAACGAAACTCGCCCTATACAACCAGTACGTTCTCTTCCTCCAATCGATATCCGATATAGCGATTGCCGCAGAGACCTGTAACCAGACTTCACGTAATATTTTCCTTTGAAATACATTCTATACTGGGAACATATATTTGATCGAACGTCAAAATGCTTATTTCGTAGTGTATTGACACAATACAATCCGTCTCTTTATTTTTGCTCTCGAATAGATATCTATGAGAAACCATTTTGTAAGAATTTTAATTTAGCCAAAACGACGGACATCATTATGCATGCACATTTTGCTTGTATATATAACTGATGTAATTTATCATTTCATAAAGTAGGATAATGCTCGTAACTTCCGTATAATTACTTCATTCACCTAGGCTAAAAGTTTACAATGGCTTCTTGCCGAGCTTGCCAATATTCCAAATACTTTAATGACTAAGGCACTTAGGACGCGAGACAACTTCCCTACACTCATATCGATTACTTTAACAACGAAAAACAGCACGAAGGTATTTACCGAAGGGTAGTCCCCCGAGAAATTTCGGGAAGGGATTTTTATCCGGGGCCGTTATCGTTTTTGCGACGAGCGAAGTTACCGATCTGATAACAAATGGAGGAGAATCCGATCCTTTTTCCGGGTTGTCACACTGCGCGTACGTACACACCAACGCGTGTACGTGCATGTGTATGGATCACGGACGGGATATAGATCGGAAGCAAGGACCGAAGTCCTTGGCTCCGCAGTGGAATTCGATTAAACTGGCTGCAGAGGCGTTCGAGTTTCTTAGTCGAATTGGAAGATTCCACGAGCTCTTCGGACGACAAAGCGTCGCGGGAAACTCGTGGAAAACGCTCGTTCGTTCTTTCGTCTAAGCCGTCGCCGCAGCGTTCCATGACTTCCTCGGTTCTTAGCCGAGCGGCCAACTCGTTGGCCAATTAGAAAAAACTTTGACCGGAACGGGATTACTTTGATCCCGGTAACTTCGGCCGCGACACGATTGTGTTACCTCGACGTCGCGTTAGGATTATAAACTTCATCCTGTCGGATTTTAGAAGATATGTAATGTCACTCGCGTGCTATCAGCACTTAAAAACGTTTATTCTCGAAGTCTATTCGTGAACCTAGTCGTAAATGTCCTAGATCGTAAATCAGATTTTTCGTAAATAAGATCACAGACTATTTCCACCGATAACGTTTCAGGGATCGTCGGAAATGAATGCGTTTTTCTCGTATTTTTATATCCAATCGCAACAATTATCTTTTATATTTTGAGAAAAATAGCGCAAATTTTAGATCTGGACGCTAGATTATCCGCAAACAATGACCCGTACTCGCCAAACAAGACCATGGATGCGAAAATACGTCTGGTTCATTGAAACATTGAAACATACGAAGAAACGCGATTGAAATCGCGTGCAAAGCCGCGGCTAGCTATGAAAAAGGTTTACGACAACTGAAATTCCGCGACCGTCGCGTATATACTGTCTACGTTACGCTCGCCGCCCGGATAGAGTGGAGTAGCTAAAATATAGTAGATACCGGCGCATTGTGCCACCCGTCTTTCGCGCCCGCGATCCTTACCCATTTATTTGATATACGCGGCGGAACAAAAGGTGGGGTAATGATCTGATGCTAGTGCTTCATACTGCCACGAGCAAAAGAAAAACGAATACGAAATTCACGGAGATTTACGCCTATTTTCGCGACTGGCCAGATATTTTTTAAAGCGCGTTTCGTACAATGAATATCGCCGTGGCTTCGGCAATACGATAGAAATCCACCCTTTCTCTCAATATTTATAGCATGGCCGTCTTTAATTAAATTGAAAAATTACTCGCAACGAAAAAGATGAGGCTCGTATATATTAATCCTATGATGCAACTGATACCGAGATATACAGTATGTGCGCAACAAAGCGACGTTTATTAAAAACAGTCGAATATCCTCCAGTCTCGTATTGATATATAGCTTTTTCCTATTCATGCTATTAATACAGATTGCAACGCTAAAATCTCTTGCAAAAGAGATGTATTCATTACGCTTTAACAGAAATTTAACAGAAATTATTTTTTATTACTGTAATAACATGACTTTAAATATCAATAGTTACGTTTACGTACACAATTTATAATTAAACGTCAATAAAACAAACCTGTTTATTGTATAATTTGTTTAAAATATATTTGTAATAGCTTGATCGTACATGCAATTAATAATTATGAATCGCTAATTTATATAATAATTTATATAAATTATAATTTATAAAAATAATCGTTAAAATCTTCTTTGATTAAGATAGGATTTTACGTCTATAAAGCTGGCACAGCCACTTCAGCACAATCAAATAAAATTTGTATAGAAATTTAGTGCTAATTTGTTGCTCTATTTCGGATTTTGTTGCTCCACCCATTTTCAAAAAATCAATGAATAAACAAAATTTGGTGGCTGTGCTGCTGGATTCGATTCAAGAATAAAGTACCCTAAATAAATTTGTTGTCCAATATATAGCCATTATTCACCTTGTCTTGTTCCAATAGATTCCTTCCGGACTTCAACTAATCAATAGCTGTCTGCACTGAATGATTTAGATTAGGCTTCATTATCACATATCTCGCGAAGCAGCGCTATTATCGATACGTGTTTGTGCCAGACCGCATACGAGCGATCGCTTTCGCGCATCTGCCGCGGCACGAAGGAAACGAAGTTTAATCCTTTGGCAAGAGTTTCCACGTATATACACAAACAGCAGCCGGCGAGAAAGGCTCGATTAATCATATAAGCAACTTTTGCCGCAGTTCTCGAACGAGACGGCGTGTTCAGGAGGGTGTGATGCGATGGCGAAAGCTGCCGCGCGCACAACGAGAGGATGCCGTGGGGTCAAAGGGGATAGGGTGGAACGGTGGCTGCGAAACGGGTGCTCCGTTCGAAATTGTCACGATGATAAATCGCGTCGGTATCGTATATCTTGGTGGCGCGTCTCCAAGCACTTGCACACGGCCGAAACTATATTTTTCCCGGATGCGGATACGCGAAAACGGGGGCTACGTGTGGGAAGTAGAGCGTGAGGGCCCGGGACGGTGGGAAGAGGGATGGGGCACGGTTACGAGCCATAGATATGTGTGCATTTGTAGATTTCAACGCGTACTCATCGAGAGAACGCATGCCGCAACTTTGTCATGCACGCTCGGGGAACAATACCCGGCGCTTGCATCGCGGGAAAAAGCACAGATCCACAATCAAATATCCGAGAACAAACTCAAGAACGAATGTTGAAATATCTTCTGGGAATACAAAGCATTTTTTATTGGGATTGAAATTTATATTGTGAAATTTGTAAAATATTACTCTCAAAGTATGATTAAAGGAGGAATTGGTGAGATTTATATAAGAGACAGAATATTCATAGCGTTAAATATTGATACTGTATGAATATTTAGAAAAACGATATTAAGAAGTATCGTACTTTATGTATTTTATATAAATATTTTTATAAAGTATATACAATAAATTATTTATTTAGTTGTACAACTACAATACCGTAAGAAAGATAAAAATGATTGATGAAAGGTGCAGAGAGCGCGATAAATTGCCATAAATAAAAAATTATCCGTATTATCTTTACATGGATGACAGCAAATGATTTCGTCAGTTTATATAGGAAAGCAATTGAGATAAGAGAAAAAAAGATGTAGAAAATATGGCGACGTAGAAACGAAATATTATTTTATTTATTCGTTTTAGCATAGCTCTGTGAGATATTCGCATTATAGCTCTGTTCAGAATCTGAATTCAAAAGATTGGAGCGGAGAGAAGAAACGTGGGATAACCATTCTCCTTCCGTATTGCCACGATTCGAGGCAGACCTTTATATTTTTCTCTCTTTATTTTCGTTGTAAAATATCGTGTTCTTGGCAACGTAATCTCGCGATGGAGATAATAATTATCAATACGCCAGACTTCTCCGAAATATACTGCCGTGCCGAAAAGAGAAGTCTGCATAAAATAAGAAACTGCGCGCGAGAAACATAAAGCAGCGTTAAAAATCTCCTCCGTAGTGAACTTTTAAAGATCTCCAAGGGAGAATCTGTATTTTTCTTTATAATGGAATTGTTTCAAAAAATATGAATGTAACTTTATATATGCTACATTCAAAAATATCTTCCGCTGAACTGTCTTCGCAATATTTGCGATATTCGCAATATTTGCGATTGTTTGGTCAAGTATAATATTATATTATTAAAAAATTTGACAACATTTTTTTTCAACAAAATTTAATTTACAGATTCGATTATAACACACCTCGCTCACGAATAAACATCATTTCGGTAAACACACACGAGACGTTCTCTATCCTTTTGGTAGCTAGTTCGAAGTTCTACTCCGGCAAACAACGCGGCGTTACGTTTGCCGTAGTTGTTGGAGTGAAAAACAAATATTGTCTGGTGCTTGGACTAGCACGAGGCAGTGCTGCGACATTTCGGACGAAGGTTGCTCGCTACTGCGGAACGAACGTGTCATTATCCTTAGTCGCTAAGCTCCATTAGAAACTAAATGCACCGCGTTCCGGCTGGCAAACATGAGACCACTGTGAGAAACCTGACTGATTATGGAGACGCAGTAATTGTACAGTCGATGGTATATTCTCTGGAATGGAGAAGAAAAGGATAATCAGATAATAAAATTCAAGAAAGAAACGATTAATCCGTTGATCGATATTTTTAATGAAACAGATATCTATAATAATGATAAAATTAAAAGTACGATCGGATCGATTTTAAATATTGCTTTTCAAAAAGTTCAAAAGTTCAAAAGTTTCTTAAAAGGGATATTTAAATTGAAGCAGAGTGTACACATTCGTCTAACGACAACAAATACTGACGTTTGAATACGATGCGATTACAGCCGTAACTAGAAGGCATCAACGACGTTTAATGTGTGTTTCTGCGAAACAGCGAGTATAACTTGAGTACATCCTGAGAAGCGCTTGTGGAACTATAGTATAGCGCGACATTCGCTATAGAATTCACGCTCGGTCTGACCTGAATATTAATGCTTGATGCATATATCTTTATCATACAGTCTTATCCAAGAATATATCTTCCAACTATAACAGCAAACCACAACCAAAGCCGCAAGCACATAGCTGCTTCTACTTTACATATTTCAACAAATACTAGCGGAACATGTTAACATCGTACAATTTTTATGATGATAAATTAGAAAGCTATAATTGTAGAAAATTTATAAAGTATACATAATAATTATCGAATTAATAATTTCAATTAAAAGTTAAATGGTTTACTTTTTATCTTCTATATCTTAGAATTAAAATATATACAACAGTCGTGACTTTGATACTTACAAGTATTATTATATATATATGTGTTAATCTCAGTGCAACGCACGAATGACTTTGCTCGTTAATTTGGAATTTACAGCTAGTACCCCGCAAGAAACGTCACTTCGAGTTGTTTGATCGGCAGGGTGGTCAGATGATTAATTATACTATGAAACGCACAGTCACCTAAAGCCACAGACAATCGGGGGCCGTGATTGTGGACGTGCTAAGATACATTCTGATGCTCAGTTAATCGATATTCCATCTAATTGATGCCTAACTCGATTAATAATTATGACGGTTCGTCGCGCATTCAATAGCCCTGCAACATTTACAACAGAGATTAGCAAATTAATTATCATCAACGTTATGATCTTTACTGTCGCAAGATATAGCAGATGAAAAATTATTACTAATATCTAATTATTTTCTTCCCTGTAATAATATATGTATTCACGGTTATAAATTCATTTCCCGCGTTTTGGTTTAATTCGAATTTTCGCAAGACACAGGAAATATTTGGTACTATCAAAAGCCTACCTGTGCGAGAGAAACGTATACTTCATAGCTATTATATATTATTTATACTTTGGTAACCCTTTCAAGTCGAGAATGATTGAACCTAATATAATTCTTTTCACCTTATTAAATGAACATTTAATGAACGTTAAATTAAATAGGCAGCGCAGGCGATATCTCTACGAGAGATAGCGTTCCTTTAATTAAGTCTCGGCCAAAGAACATATGCTTCACCTTGAAACGAAAACGGCGCGCGCGCTGCAGTGCTTGTAGATGGACGCGGAAAACGCAGTTGCAGGCTAATTTGCGGCGGTGCTAAACGAGGAGTTGTTAGGGCATCAAGAAACAGGTCTAGACAAAGGGTTGAGGAAAGGAGGGAGAGGAAGCGCGGCAAACTCCAGACATACGGTGTGAACTCGTGCGAACTGCGGCCCGAGTAATTATCTTTGCAACGAGAAATGTTATTTACTCGTACCTATTTGCCTCTTCGGACATTTGATCTTCCCTATGGCGAACTTGGTCATTTAGTCTCGGCATGAACATTAAATTTTACTGTTTATTTCGGCGACGTGCGAAAGGTGCGCAATTACAACTATCGAAGCATTATTTCTACTTATTCATGCATAGTGAAGCGTACTAAGCAAGGAGACAATTCGGATAGAAAACATTTCCAAACGGAAAGCAAATTGCAGATTGCAAAGGAGAGGTGTAGAAAGGGAGAGGAAGAGACAGAGAGAGAGACAGAGAGAGAGAGAGAGAGAGAGAGAGAGAAAGAGATGGGACACGACTGACCCGGCCTTTGTGTCGTTGACATTCTGGTAATCTGCTGATTCTCTTTCCATCGAAAGCCTCTTTTACCGTTTGGTCGGTTTTATCAAATGGAATATGACCGTAATTGCATGGTACAATTACAAGCCACTTGCGGCTTTCTCCTTCATTCCTTTGTACCGACTCCAGTTACATGTTTCTCCTTCTATTTTGATCACCGTTCCTCGGCTACGCGCCCAATCAGCATCTGGATTAAGTTAACTGCATCGACACCTTTTGTATGGACCTATTCATAGCGGCAGTCGCTCCAATAGAGATTACTTAAAAAAGAAAGAAGAATAAAGGAACGTCATTCTGGAGAGGAAATACTTGACTCGGTTATGACGGAGGCGTCTGACGAAAGTGGTGAATTGTAATTGGAGAATCATATGCAAGAAGCGAGGAGGTTGTTGAAAACGAGATCGCCAGTATGAAATAGCTAAAGGTCACAATACTACTGTAGAATTATCGAAGCGAGCTATAGAATCTCCGACATATTATGATTTACAATATGTGTTTTAACTTAACGAAATATAATAACGATATAAATAAGGATCGATTATGTATATCGAGGCAGTAAGCAGTGACGAGACAAAAAATAAACAGCTGCTATTATATCTTTGTTATGATCTGTACGCTCCCGTATGTCTCCTTTAAAGAAGCAAATATGATTCAATCATTCTACAGTATGATTCGAGCCAAACATGTTCAAAAATAGTTTAATCGAATAAAAATATCATTTGTGTTCATGGAAGCGATAAAAAATAATTGGAAGTATGATAAAAAAATAACGCTGCGATAAACATACAATTGTATCACAAAATATGCCCCAGTAGATAAAGTCAGCATGTGGTTAGTCTGCGTAAAAATCTGAAATACAACTTCTGTTCATTTTGGCGGAAAAAGGGTAATTTTTATTGTCCAGTGTTTCTCTTGTTTCATTTCAGTGTAGTGTAAAAAGAGACATGAAGGACAGAAAAAGGAGAAAAGAATTTTGTCCAAACGAATGAATGCTGGATGAAGAAAAAGGAAAAGCATAAAATGCTGTTATTTACGCAAGTTGAGTTTATACACTTGAAAGAAATGTTCTTAACAGAGTTACTTTCTTCATCCTGAAATGATACGACGGCGAAAGTTGCAAGTTGCTCTCTACTTTGAACGTAATCGTAGACCGGAAAATGCTACGATGTAAGAAAGTGTTCAGGAATCTCGGTTAAAGCAGTGTTAAGAGCAGTTAAGAAGATAGTGCGAGCTAATAAGGCGGACGAGCGATAAGTGCATAGTAAAGGGTAGAAGAAGAGGAGGGAAGAACAAGTACCTAGTCCCTGCAGCTAAGTACTCGATCGTCCACCGATGCGCTATATGAGCAGGTGTATAAAGGTCGTCCTTGCAGAACGCCGAGTGGCTTTCATAACTGCTGGACAAGTTCGTGGTAAAACTGGCGACGATAGATAACGACGAGTGAATAACACTCACTAGCAAAACGACAGGATAACTTCGGCTTGTCGCATTATGAACGACTGAATCGTCGACCTCCCTCTTCGTTTCCCTCTGGCGTTCATCGTAATGGGGTCGTCATCCTCTTCGGCCTCCAAGTCCTCGCAAGCGACCTCGTGAAACATTATGGGGGAACCATGACCTCCGACTTATGCATCGCTCGTCGCCTCGATGGAGATACGCTAACGAGACATCGACGACATTTCCAAGCAGATGAAAATGCAAATGCAACGCAGCTGAGTCCTAGAAACTATGCGGTCCCTTCTCGCTCGGCGCGATATGAATTTCATTTCGATTGAGACGTGACGGAATTAAAATCGCGCGTAAGATAATTATTACGTGTGGTGTGTCATGATATCACATTTTATATTCAAGTAAATTAGATAATAATGATAAAAATTGATGGGTGGAGAAGAAGTTTCCCATTTGATAACATTTAAAAATTTTTTAAATAGATATACATTTTCTGTCTTACTTTCTCGCTATCTCTCTTTGCGGTCTACTTTTACAAATTCTGTATTAATATTGTACTTGTAAAAAATTGATAGGTAGTTGAATCAAAGTGCGTTATTGCATTATTTTAAAAAACATATTTAAAAGTCAATATATGTTAACACACATGTATTTATGATATAATTTATCAATGAATTTAAAACGGCTTTTTATATGTAAATAATATTATTGCATATTTATGTTCCATGTATGCAATCGTAGAATTTTTATTTCTCTTTTTTATTGTTATCGGAATAAAAATTCTACGTGAAAGCATTATTTTATAATCAAGCGATAAATACTTCAATTTAGAAAAGCCGCTTTGGCAGCAGTGCAAATCTGCAGAAAATAGGTTCCAATGGTTTCCTTTAATTTTGAAATTTTCCACAAAAGTTCTTTGAGTTCTATTCGTGCTTCATCTCTTAATGATCATCCGTCAAAGGGACTCTTCTAATGAAATATTTTGCTATTTTGTTGCAGGGATCTCGTGAGAAAAACCTTTTTGATCTGGGCAAAGTCATTGAAGGATTTAAAAAGATGAGTAAAAAGTCTACATGCGTCTAATTCCGTCAGGGAGGAAGATCAGAGTCCGGCAGAAAGATCCGAGGGGAAGAAAAAAGGTGAAAAGTAGTGAAAACGTTCTGGCACATGTTACGAGCGTAAAAAAAAAGAAAGAGTAGAGAAGAGCGAGGGAGAACGAAGGCCGTTACTCTCGCGATCGCCGTCGGTAGAAGCGATGATTGTGTCTTCATGTTATACCCGAAGGAGCGGAGTAATACGTTCTGAGAAGAAGGAACGTGAAGTATAGGGTGCATAAATCAAGACTCGCGTAGAAATGAAGATTCTGTCCGAGAAGAGGAATAACGGCAGCGAGAGTGCAAAATTTTACGTGACATAAAATCCTTTCGCTCAATGACGTGGAAAAAGTGCGTCTGACAAACAACGGCGGACGGCTGTTTTTTGATTCTAAATTTCCATATCTGTCAACAACAGCGACATAACAGTATACGTGTTAAGCATTAATTTGAGCGGAAACGCGTGATCGCGCTTAATTAATTAATTTCGCTGCTTCGCGAGTCGATTATATTGTATCGTCGTACTCGACCGTGACCCAGAATTCACAAGATTAATTACTCACGAGCTGAGTAAAAACGCTCCGCTCTTTCTGTTCAATCACCGGCACATCTTGACATCTTCTCTATCCGGAGCCTCAAATTAATATCGCTGTTGAATCTTCATCCCTCGACAATCCATTCGCATATCGATCCTTCACTCCTATCAATACGCAGACTTGCTTTAATGAAATTCCTCTTTCGAGAACTCCTTGATTGAATTGTGTATAAATATTATGCCTATAGAAATTATGCAACAACTTTTTCTTATAATTTCCTTCGAGCTACCATCACCGTCGGGCGACTTCGCATCGCAATGATATGAAAATACCAGCTATTAGACGCGACAAGATAAAACGACGGCAGTATCGAGAGTTTCGTTCGATTGCGTAGATATTCAACGGCTGTGACGTATTGTTGTGCGCCCGCGTTCAAACAAAAATAGGAGGGAAAAAAGAGGAACGTGCAGAAGGAACGAGCGTAGCGAACAAAAAACGGAGAGGAGTAGCGGAGGCATGTTAGAGAAGATGATATCGAGGCGGAGAACTGATTGAAACGAGAGAGAAAAATGACAACTATCGAGGCCGTTAGTGAAATGAGTGCGGTACGTCGGGCGGTATGGTTCAGCGCCGTGTTATTCGCAGCGACTCCCTTGGCCTACACTCAAGTAACATGGACGCCGATCTACGTGGGAGGATACAGTGAGTACAATTGTATTTACTATCGATGCAAATGATGCAATGATAATGACACAATGAAATAGAAAGGAAGTTAGACTGTATTTTTGAAAATTGAGTTAATATTTTCTAGCGGCTTTCGTAGTTTCAAGTATTTAAACATTTTCGGTTCATAAGCGGCTTGGCTTATGACAAAATTTAACGGAAAAATATGAATATTATAATGAAATATAACGTTAATGTTAAATTTGTTAGAGTTAAAACGTAATAATGTGTCACTAATTCCTTGTACATATGACTTATTAATGTCATTTATCATTCCGCATGATTTGCCCGCGGAACATGCGATATTTGCAGTTGTCACGTACACTAATCTTCATTTTCATATGATAATACATTATGATAAATTATGCTTCGGACCACACTGCGCGTCGCTTCGTTACGAGCTGAAAAAACATGTCAAAACGAGCGCACACGCGTTTCTTCTTTTTTACGCGACATATTTTCATTCGTCCGACGGAAAAGCGAAAAAGGAAGGAAAGAAGTGGTGCAGTAAACGATGAAATATTGCGCAGCATTATTTTTTCGCGTTTCTCCGAATCTTTTTTAACGACTCGAACTTTGGCAATCAGGGTTATAGCGCCAACGACGAACGGCGAACGCGAAAGTGTGCTTCGCGATAACCTACGTACGAAGGATTGATAGTGTCAATTAACGAGCCACGACTGGCTGAAAGTTCACAAACGAGTACAATTAATGGCGCATCAGCTTTCTGCACGGCAATTGAGAAAAGAGACATCAAAGTGAAACGAAGCTATCTAAAATTGGGTGGAATTTCTCAAACGCTTTTTTTATATATAATATATATATAATAGAACGAAATGTTAAAAGTTATAATAGTGAATTCTTTAAAATAATATAATAAATAATTATATCTACTTTAAAGAACTCACATTTTTAGATTTTTTTTAAATTTTTCAGAAAAGAATTGAATTAGAAAGATGTAATAAAATAAAAATGATACATTAGATAATTTAAAAAATACTAAATACGATAATATTACTTAATATTATTTTAAAAGTGGTTTAAGGGAACATTTTAATCCAGATATAATGATATACTGGAACAAATTAGACATTGCTGTGAGGATATGTTTCATTAATGCAATCGTAAATTATTTTAATGATATTCCTGTGAAAAAATGAGTTCAAAATTTAATCTATTGCTCGCGTAACGGAGAGCGTCAAACCGGGAATGATGATAAATGCATAAAATACTCGCTTAAGAGAAAAGCAATCTCACGAGTATTCAGATCTCAACGGACATTAAATTTTTATAACCCGGGACATTTATCCGTTAATGCCGTCACTCCGCCTGATGGACGTCGCAATAATCGAATTACAGGAATGGTCCGTCACATAATTTATTAGACTGGACGATTTTAATATATTTTATTGTTAATTATCACCGTCGAAAGTTTAAATCGATAGCTATTATCATCTATAGCTGTTTCACTTTACGATCTCATAACTTTTGCGTATATTAATGAAATTGTATCGTATAGATGCGTTGATAAGTAGATTCTGCGGTCCATAAACTCACGTAATGCGATATAATGCGGATGCATCGAAATACGATATTGCATGTCATACTTTCCTAAATAATCCCATAGCAAATATGGCATTTATTTAAATTTAACCAAAATAATCTTTATATTATGTATTTGAAGAAGAATGTATTTGATATTACATTATTACAAATATTAAAGATCAAAATGATAAAATGTAACATGAAAATGGACCGACTGTATTGGGTTGTCGATAGACAGTATTTTATCCTACGTACTCTCGAGAGAAAATGCGGAAGATCTGGAATCAGTAACAATGTATCTACAGCGGGATCAAATTATCGCACACACAGAAAACGATATTGCAAGAGAGTTTAGCCGAAGTAGAGTTTTACCGAATGATCATTCGATCCACGTAGAACGGATTGAAAACCAATCACGCTTCGCTCTGTAGAAAGATATAAGGCCCCGCTACCAAGAAATCAATCTGAAACGTGCCCGAAGTAACTCAATTTTCTCCAGTTATGTCTAAGGTTACCATTGCAGGCCGCGTATAAGCTGATATGAGAAGGTGAGCGTCCTTGAGTTTGCAACTTCCGCAAAGTCTGATCGCAGTCTTAATCACTAGAACTTCATCGTGAGAAATTAAGCACTACGGTTCTACAACTCCGACGTATCTTACCTTGTTTGTCTTAATGAACAAGTCTCAAAGTTGCGTCTCCCTTGCTTTTCCGAGATTTATTCGCTAACATCTGTAATAGGAAACACAACGAGCAAGTGATATCTCTAAAAATTAAAAATTACATTCCCAAATTAGAGTTATACTCTAATACTTTAACGTTTCAATTTTCAAATGTAATTGTTTAATTTCTCTAGAGATATTACGCAGAGTTACTGAGTATTTCCACCCTAGATATAATCCGTTATATCACGTCAAGCTTCTGTTAACAAACACAAGTGCGGAGCAGCAACTTACAGAAATATACTCAACATGTAAGCATGACGACGCAAATGTAATATACATTCGCTGAGCGGAATGTCGCCTTATTCAAAGTCCGAAGTAGCAACGCATAGCATATCCTAGGAACTGAGAACTTACTATCGCACGCCATTGTGGAGCATCAATCTTCTGGATCGTTATGCGTCCTCCGTCCATTTAGTAAGGTCCCTCCAGTTAGATCCTGACTCCGTCGTAAGCGATGTCGTCGCGGTAACGACTGGGCTAGACAAGCAGATCCTTTAAAGCGCGATCCAGGGTTGCGTGTAGATCCGCCGGAATAATTCAAGCCACAAACATCGTGCTCCGGTGATGGTGGATCAGGCGGGAGAGAGCCCCGAGTGAGTTTAGGCGAAGGGGAAACGAAGTGGTGGAATATAGGATCGCCGCTCAAGACTCTCCTTTGCAGTTGGTTGTCACCGGTAGCAGACTGTACTCTAATTAACGGCGGGTAACAAGGGTACCCGAGAGAGACGGAGGATCGTTGTAATAACTCGCGCCACTATGAAGCGATGAAGGAAGTGGAGGAAAAGGAGAAGGAGGAATTGCATACAAAAGAGAATGGGTGGGAAGGCGGTATACGAAAGTGTGAGAGCGAATCGGTATCTCGAGTATGCCCGTCTTAAAACGTTGTCGATTAATTAACACCTCAATACCAATACCAGGCGCTTGTTGTTTCTCGGTGTGGAAATTTCCAACTTTCGTGACGTGAAAAGGTTGAAACCCGGTTGATGTCTCCGGTGAATATTGCGCGATACTGAGAAGACTAACTACTGTAAGCAGAAATCGGAGATGGATAGTCTCTCACGTTAAGTCGACATAAATGGGGCCGAAAGTCATTTGTCATGCAGCTCTGTACAAGTCGACCGGTTTATATCAAGTTTCGAATAGGTTTCCAAACGTTTAATGAAAGAAATGAAGCTTTTTCCAGTTTTTCCTGTAGGAAACATTTTTTGTTGCGATAAACTTTTTAATTTAATATGATGTTATAAACATGTTACTTCATAATATTTAAATTTAAAACACGCAAAGGATATGTCTCTCTTGTATTCGTTAATATAACATATATTTTTCTTTATCTTTTGAATTTATTATGGAGAACGAGATATAAAGCGTAAATTGATGCGCTTTATTCTTTGAATTTCGGTGCACCACAGAAAAACGGATCAATGGCGCGATATCTTGCGTATTACAGCACGTATTATAGATAGCACGAAGATTGCATTGTGAGTCAGACATGCGTACTTAATTCACATATTACTCACACACGAACTATGAATACACGCAGCATGCTGCCGGTTACGCGCACCTTGTCTCATTATTCGAACTTCAAAAGGATCATACTTCCATTGTAGCATAGCAGTAATTATATTCCTTTCATGCACGTTATTATGTTACGTTCGTCATTTATGACGAACTGGTCTTTTTAACAATAGGTGATTGATGTCGTCTAGGTGGCCAATATCGTGGATCAATAAATTATCCAATAACACTGCCTCATGGAAACGACGAGAGTGATTTAACGCAATACGGAATGAAGCGCGTCGGTTTGATTTAATCTCAGATACAATTGCTCAAGATGATTCTTGAATCGTTTTACTTCTTTAAGTTATCCACGTTATTTCTTAATAAAAGACAAAGAAACGATAAAACTTTTTTTACGCGCGCGTCCAACTTGGCAAATGGAGTCAGGAGAGGTTGTAAAAAGACCTATGCTCGTAAAGCCGCGGTGAGATTCAAGTTGGATGTACGCGAGTCGAATATCGCGATCAGTTTTCAAAGATCGCGAGAAAGGGTATACAGAAATCTCTCGGCATTTTTTTCCCCATCTTTACTTTCTCGTTTCGCACCGCTTAATCTTATCACGCGCGATGCGGACTCGGGCCGTTCAAACTCCGACTGTTACTACTTACTGTCCTGAAGGGTAACTTGGTTCACGAGCCAAACTTCCTCTCAGTTTTTATTGCGTCGCTTTATTAACAAGACCACGGGAACGTGTTACGCGACGCGAATTAATTACTTTATGTTCGAACTTGTTTTGTTTCAACAAAATATATTCAACACAATAATAATGCGGTAATTTCTACGATCAATCGTGAAATATATATTAGAAGCAATTATTCGGTTAAATTAACGATGATAAATTATTTTATCGCAAAATCGTTCACTTAAAAACATATTCTTCATGATTGTGCAGTAGAAATTTCACTTCCTCGGTGATAAATGGTAAACATTGATGTCGTCCACATATATTTCAATATTTTTAAAATAACCGGATTATAAGAAATCCGATTATTAAAAAAAATATGGGGATTTCTTGTATATACATATATACATACATACATACATACATATACACACACACACACACACACACACAAGTTCCAATAATACTGCTGTGAAAATACGGCATTGTACGAGCTATAAATGCGTATCCGTCGTATTGATTTATAAGTCAAAATGTAGCGTGTGCTAAGGGAGGACGTGACAATCTCGCGCCGTGCGTTTGAGGAGGCACGAAGCAGGCGGCAAAGGACGGGTGTACGGAGTGCACGAAGGCGAAAACGTTTGCTTGGACGAGTAAACAGGGGCGATTCTGTTTGCTTTTCGAGGAGGAAGAGCACGTCTCGGCGTATGCGTGGAATCAGGTACCCCTCTCCCCCGAACCTCTCCCCCCTCTCTCTGCACGAATGACAATTCAATATTGATGCTAACCTTGCTTTCATAAGCAACTGCTGTCCACCAATTTGTGTGTTCACAACAATAAAACATGCTTCCAAACCCAGAAAGCGCTCTTTCAAAGTGAATTGTAAACTTCGCTCAGACAACCTTGTTTTCCTCGGTAGACGGAGATGCTCAGTTGATATTCCTCACTGAGATTGTATGTGTGCTCTCTAGTTCTCTTATTTATTAACTTGATCTCGCTTGAAATTTTGTTTCCTCTAACAAACTGCACCGCGGGGAGAAATATTAATTTATTCGAAATATTAATTTAATTTCTCTCGTTATTACGTAAAGTGATAATTGAATTACATAAGAATAAATATCCAGATATACACAATAAGGTAAAAACATATTGTCGCAAAAATTGTATTCGTGATATTAATTATATTTATAACAAATATTGTTTTAAATACCTTTTTACCGTAAATTTTTCCAATCTTGAAGAGCGCAATCAATAACGGCAAAATTATCGCGAATACATCGATGTTGTATTGCCAAATCATTCAACAGGGGAGCAGCTGTAAAAAGGTGCTACATAATGAGAAAAGGGGTTCTGTGTTCCGTCGATCTCACAATTGCGGCGGCGCATTGTTACAACATATCGGGACCACCGCGAGCGAGCGAACTTGAAAAGCCACCTGCGCGCGCGGTGTGCAGGTGCATTGCAGTTTCATAGTCTTCGAGCCCCTTCACCCCCTAGCCTGCCTCCCACCGCACTGTTACCCCGCCCGGTCGATGGACGGGGGACCGTCGGGCAAACTGTAATCCTGTTTTCTAAATGTAACCCAACTTCGGCGAACATGTGTATGTCCAACCACAAGCACTGTTCGACAATTTGTCTCCGCGCCGCTCCGACGCTTCGCCGCATTTCTCTCTCTCTTTAGTGCCCCTCCCTACCGCTCCTCCGGTCTAACTGCATTCTCCTTCTCGTGCGTTCAGTATCTTCCCCAGGGGCAGGGGAGGCGCAGGTCCCCTGCGTGAAACTATATTTTCTTCGATACTTGTGCGTGTGCGTAATAAATGTACGTGTTGAGAGAGACAACGCGCGCTTACGTGTTCATTCAGTTACATATATGTACATATACATATGTATATATATATATATGTATGATGTTTGTGCACGTGTAAGATGTAGGATATATAAAGTACATAGGGCAGTTGCCTATATACGTTGCACGACTGTAAGTGTGCATGTATCTGTATGCATTCAGGTTTTTGGATGTAGTTTAACGCTCCGCTCGGTCTTCGACGTAACTTCCGCGGGAAATTTAGTCGGTGTTGCTCTTCGAAATTTGTGCCGAAGATTATCGAACTACGATAAACCTCAACCACCGATTACTAACTGTACTACTTGTAGTTGATTTGCGAACAATTTCTTCTGAAAGGCATCTTGCGCATTTCTTGCAATGGACTGTGCCTATGTATGTTAGTTATTCCATTTTAAGTAATGGATTAAAATAATAAGTTATTATTATATTGATATTATTATTGTTATTATTACGTGATAATATGCAACTAATAAGAAGCCGTAAATATGAAATATTAATTTATTTATGAGAGATGTAATAATATCAAAATACTTTCTATAATATGATACGTTAACAGAGATACGTTATTTGCTAATGACATGCACACTTTAGTCTGCAGATCTCATTTAGATTATATGTAAATTATCTGTCCATTATACAATGGCTGACAATATTTATCATTTTATTTCTGAGAAGAATCGCTAAATTATATCGTCAGATTTATTAAGCCATGCATGTAAATTGAGTTTGCTCGACAAACGATCAGCGGTACATACCATCGAAATTCAAATTTCTCCATTCGAGTCACTCGTCATCGTCCAACGAAGCTCGTAACATAGCAGTTTAGCAAGAACAATTAACCTCGGGCTGATGGCATTTAGCAATAGCAGTCTAATTCAACCGTCGTCAGATCTCGCATACCGTCCCTTCATCCGACTCGTATCTGACAATCGATTCCTGTTAATCCATTCCGTGCGGCACACACAATCACCAATCTCGTTGCACCGGAATGTTTTATACGAACCTTTGTTCGCAAATTCACGAGTAAGCGGCAATGGGAAAATCGATCTTCTTTCCTCTTGCGTCGGCGAATACGAGTCCCGTTGAAATTCGACGCCGATAGCAGACTCGTGTACAACATTGTCGAATCAGCGCCGATATTTTCATGATGGCTGTCTCTATTTCCTTATCGCGATATCACCAACATATATTTAATGGGCATGATATATATTCCAGCTAACAATCCAAATTATAACCGGAAAACCTTTTTTAATATATAAAAAAATCTCTACGTCGTTATTAGTTGTCGCAAAGATAAACGTGAAACGTTTTGATATCTAATTATATTATTTCATATTTCTTTCATCATTTTTCGTGCGATTCATGTAATTTTACTAGAAAATCAGTTTTTCACAATAATCATTGCCGAAGTAAATTGATTTTGTGTATTTGTCTAACTGATGATAGCGAAATATATGTGCATGGAAACATTTGGTTAAATGTCCACGGAAATACTTGGTTAATTAGCCTTCGAGCATTGTCAGTAATTGCCATCGCTACGTATACTCAACGGCATTTTAACGCAACGTCGGATGATCGTCCGGAAATCGGCCGTGATCGTTGCTCACGGCAAGCTGAACCGGAAGACCATGTCGTGTGCGAATTGTCGATATTCGAGAGAGCGGCAATCGCAACCGCTCGTCATCGCTCAGTACGGGGAGAGAGCGGCTCGTAACTTGCAGCAAGAACAATTAGCCGGCGGGCCTGCCGGAATTGCCATGGGCGGTGCAGCCGGCTGGCTGCTCTCGCACTCGTCACGAGTGCTCTCCGCGCAATCCCTTTCGTACCATCCCTCCGGGTTCATCGTGTCCCTCTACCGTCGCTACCGATTCTTGTCGCACTAAAGCAACCCCGACGTGAGTTACAACCCTTCGCCAAGTTTCTATGGCGGCGGCGGCTGCTACAGTCTGCCAGTAATATTGTTCAAAATATCCGGAGCTAACTCCAGCACGTCGCGACGCTGTGCATGCTCTCGAATGGGAGCGCTTCGTGCTTCAACTTCGTTCTTCTTGCGTTACGCTGTCCGCGACCGGCGTCGTGCGGAGAGCGAAAGTACTTCCGTACATTGGAATAAGTAATGTCGCGATGTAAGTTCCGAGAATGCTGCGATTCGCCAAGGGCGTAACATGCGTTACGACTAATTAGATCGTCATGAGATGCGTATAATTTATGCATCTCATTCGAAAAGTGGAGAGAAAATGCGATTTCTGCGAAAGATAGTCTTATGCAGATTCAATGGGCGAATTTAATGAACAGTCTTAGCATCTCTACACTTCTAAGAATTCTCAACAGAAAATGTTAAACAAAGTAGTGTATGGCAATGATGAATATAAACCAGCTGGGAGTTAGATATAATTAAACAACTTGGGTCATTATTTATCTGCATTACAATATATCTACATGCGATTGTAACTAAGCAATACAATTAAAACTATGTTAACCAGTTTACGTTGCTTGTCATTCTGATTCGAGCGCGTGTAGAACCAGAGAGAGAGAGAGAGAGAGAGAGAGAGAGAGAACAAACGGTAGAGCGAAAGAGAAAGAGAAAACGTTAGACAAACCTATCTATTTAATGAAAATTAACTAATAAAATAACTAACAGTCGCGTATCGCGCGAAACGTGGCGAAGTGATGAACTTTGGAATTAGGGCGAGATTAGGGCGAGTGTAGAGAACGCAGTGGATTATATTTCAATTTCGAGTTTGGTGGAAACACGCGCATGATAAAACGCTCGGCGCGCATCTTGCTAGGCGATAAAGCCGCGATATCTATCCGCCATAAAATGCAAAATCCATCTTAGACGAGGACGTGATCTGGGATACGAGGTATACGATACGTTGCACACTGTTGGCGCAGGACTTCGAATGACTAGGAGTGATCCGCCTTTATCTGAGCACTTTTCGATACCGGCCAAATGTTTCTGAGATATTGCGTGTGCTGTGAATTATGGTCGTAAAAACGACTTATCTCTCGAAGCGCACGTACAAAATACATATTTATAATACCGTTGTATACAGGGCTAGATAGTAACTGTCAGGATAACTTTGTGAGCAAACAGTGGTATTATTTAATCGAAAAGTAAAAGTTTATTAGTTCCTGTTTATTAGTTAATGCTGATATAGGATCTTCATTATCGAGAACGGTACTTTAAATCTTTTGTACGTTTTATCGCAAAATTACTTACATCTGCTGGCTCAGTTTAATTCCATTTTACATCACGATGATATAAATACATCAAAAGTAAGTGTGCTTTGAACACTTTTAATGCAATTCTCTTAATTACCTTCGCTTATATTAATTACTTAAATCCGACCGCGGAAATGAAATTTCACGAATGCACGTGTAATTACTCAACTACTGCGTTAAATTAACACGGTGCGAAACTATGTACGAGATATAATGTGCTTTCGAACTTACCGGAGTTAAAGAGAAATTCGTCGTTCGGAGTGTTTAATCAATTTTGGAGGAAAATGCGTTTGTCTACTAGTTGTCCATTAATGAATTGTCGCGGATCGAGCTGATATTTTCAGTTAATTAAAAGTGCATTTGGAACATCGAATTTGCAGTTTAACGGAGCGAGATTTAATGCTTATAGTTACGGTCTGAGCTTTGAACGAGGGATTCTCAATGAAAAATGGAGATAAAAGAAATGTAATCCTTTCATTACACTCAACGAAACTATTTAAATCTTGTTGCGGAAAATATATTTTTCACACAAATTGTAGAAGGATTCTCGTTTATTCCAGCATTGCGTCAATCAATCTGAAAAAGAATCACATTTGCAATAAAAGGATTCATCAGAGGATGCTCATCGGAGATATAAAATATAACAATATTAATTGTCTGTCATCTCTATGATTTTCTTTTTGATATCGTTTATTGATTTTTATTAAAAAGTTTAAAAATTAAAATAAAATCATGCCACGTATGTGTAATTAAAGAAAAATATATTTTAAACGTAAAAATTCAAAAGTAATAACAATAATTTAATTTACATAAATTGCTAAATGTAATATAAACTTTTTTTATCATATTATACATAAATTTTAATTTTGAATTTGAATTTTTCCGATCATGAGAATATAGAAGATACATTTTATTTTGAAATTGTTAAATATTAATATGCGATGGTAATCACATTGAAATTAATTTATCATGAAAAACAGAATATTTGGCACATATTCATCTTATAAGGTGTCAAATATTTTTTATTGATAACGAACTTTGGCGGCCGCGCGGCGCTCGGTGCGTAGCATTGTGTGTACAAGGTCGACGCGCTGTCATTGGTACGGTGACACTCGAGTCGGAAGGTAGCAGCGCGAGCTGCTCCGCGTATTCTCTGAAACATTATTCTCTCTCGAAACGCATTTGCGGCAATATTACGAGAAAACATTATCATTATGAATAGTTATCAGACCGTATGTGAATTATTCCCGTGATTTATCTTAACGCATTAAATATTTCCTCGTGCCAACAAGCAGACTGCTGCACAATGCTCGGCAGTCGCTTTTTGCGATGTGCAATATGCGTATGCGGCTTTTGTAATATTTACGAGCGATAATAACGCTTAGATTCGAGTATATTTTGCATCATAGTTTGCAAATTTCATTTCGCGAATCTAAATATAACATACCTATTATTTTCGAATCGAGTAAATTGCCGGATTGAATGATCGAACGGAAAGTGATACTCCACCGTTTGTTAATAGTTAATTTGAGATACCGTGAGATAGAATATTCGATAAACGTTTATTTCAGTTAGTACATATTATATATATTTTGTAGTGGTAACAAATTGATGAAATACGACGTTCCGTGTTTGTTTTATTATAGAGTTCTGTTGTTCGCATCAAAGTTATTTGCGCTTCGAGTTTCAAGTCGGCGGGCAACAATCATGAGCTGCTCTGTGTCTTGTTAATATTATCTCTCAAAATGCGATAAGTTTCAAAGAAAACGCAATTATTCCTTATTATTTATGATTAACTTCTATGATCAATCATCTTTAAGCGTCTTCGTGATGGTCGTTTGTGTAAGTTTTTTCTGAACAGTTCCGGCGTCTTAATTAACCATTAAATATGACTCAAAATATGGCATTTTTAATCGTGTTGCATCGGTATTGCACATCGAAAAATCGCGACTGTCGAGCAGTATCGTGGCTTCGTATTCTTTTTTTCCAATAGTTCGCAATAGAATTAAAGTGTGCTCGATTTCGGAAGTGCCGTGTAAAATATCGCGTAATTGTAATTAATTACATGATCGTGTTTTCGCGAGTGAGTGATGTGAATACAACGACGGAATCTGAGAGGAAGTGGAGGCCTAGGAGGCCTAGTGAGGCGACAGTGGAGCAACCATGAGGTAAGTAACTTATTTATTATTTTATTTCCTATTTTTTCCAGAATTAATTATTTATAATAATTTTGTAATTATACGCGCAATTATATTATTCTTTGAAATATTAATTATGTTCTGAGAATTGTTATTATTTAAATTTATATTTTACATTTTTTAGATTAAAATTTTAACATAATCGCAACTCCGCTGCTGCGCATCGTGTATCGGTAAGTAATAAATATTTCATTTTAATAAAATAATGGATTTTTTTAAATTATATATACGTACGTAATAATTATATTAACGTACATAAGATATATGTATATAATATGTATTAAATAAAGTATATAAAAATGTCACATATCAATATGATATTTCATATGTCTATTGTCGTAAGATGAATGAATTAAGGATAACATTGTATAACTAATTAATATACTTAATATAAATAATCAAAAAAGGAAATTGCATATTGATTACGGTTCAATAAGAGCCAACGGCAGAAGCATGTTACGAGTCGAGTTTTTAATTCGGCCTCGCGGGAAGACGAGTACCGTCCCATCCTACGTTAAACGATGGCCCAATAAGAAAACGAAAGATGCTGCAACGCGGGCGAGATTACTTCTTTCCGCTAGGTAACTCCCAGGCCCTCTCTCAACTCGCGATATTCGAAAAGTTGGTAGTTCGCTGTACAGTGGCGAAGGAAAATTGCTTACGCTTTTTACGGTCTCGCAAATATACTCGCGGCTCGTGTTTATTCGCGCTGCTAACCGGCTGTGCGATCTGTGGTAAACGATTTTTACCGAACTTACACTTCCGCGGATCGTGAGCTCTGTAAGATCGTGAACTTTAATCTCCATCGTGAGAAAGGTGGTTTTCTGAGAAAAAAAGAATTGAAATCATGAAATCGGAAAAAGAAAAAATTGAACGATGAGAAAATCGCATTTTATATTTATATGCGATGTATCTAATATTCCGAAGATGTAAAATATTTATAATAGTAGTAAAATAGTTTTTACGCGGTGGTTTAATTTTTATGAGTCAATTGTTATATTATTATTGACGTAAAATATTATACAATATTCGAGTCCGTATTGAAGTGTGAAACAAATTGAAAAGTATGAGTAAATATCGCACGTGACACGAGAAATAGGCTGTCTGCCTTCGAAGAACAGCAATTTTCCTTTCACGGATAAGCACTCACGTCTATTTGCTCGACAGTTATTGATGTCAGTGTCACGAACAAGCTTTTTCTCTCGATTCTTAAGTTCTATGAGAAAGTTCCATGTGATGGTACTGCATGCTTATTTCGTTGTTGCAGCAGAAAGAATGAATTCCAATCTCATTTACCATTTTACTAAATGTAAATATTAATCTAATTTGTTTCAATATTTAAAAACAATTAGTTTAATTTATATTAAATTCTTATTAAATTCGTGTATGTTTTTAATCTATTGGAATCATTATAAATATGCAAATGAATATCATATTTGATCGTAAATTATATTTTATTATGAACTGAAGTTATTACACTCTGTAATACAAGAGTTTAATTTTTAGTTACACAGAATTGTGTATTTAAATGAAATAATTTATTTTAAATATTTCTTGAATAGACTAAAATAATACTTATTTATTATTGTAATCTAACCCATTTCTATAAATTTAGCTTTAATGATTAGCAGCAAATTTAATTCGCAGATTTTTAACGTTGACTTTCAATATTTTTCCGTTATATGTTCATGTAATGATAGATTTACGAATTTAATATGATACTTTTTCGCATTTTCCATTTAATGGATTCTCGTAAATCAAAATATTAAAGAAAATCATCATAACGCCCGCGATAGAAATTCGAATCCCGTCATGGGAGACGCTTATTTGAATTACGTTAATTGAGTGAAAGACCGACATTTTGAAAGTCTGTTTTGAAAGTTTTTGTAAGTTTACTTGTAACTTCAATATTCTAAATTATTTCTATCGAATTTTACACGAGCCTGTAAGCAGCCACTAAACTTTTCTCTCAGTCTAATACATATTCGACATCACGGTTCCCTCGTGTATTTCTCTTTTTTTCTGAGTTTTGTGATAAACGCTGCCAGAAACTTTAAGGATTTTGTCTGCTAGAAATAGGGTAGAGATTTGCCCTGAGTGGATCATAATTTTCCGTCCTACCGGTTCTCGACTCACTGCCTTCGAGCAGATTCCGCCTTCCCGTCCGACATTTTCTACTTCTTGCCACTTCGATGTCGGCCGTAGATCGACATAACAAGCTTTGTGGACTTAAAGGTCTTAAGAAATGCCGCATGACAACTGCGAGAAGCGCAATGCGATGGAATTCATCGGAAATCGATATTTATGGATAGTTTACCACAGGCAGCCGTGGAGATTCAACCTTTCCGCAATTGCGAACCTAAATACACGCATCCGACGGCTTTTCATTATTTTTTCTTCCGTTTAACAACTTCTCACGTTCCAACTTCAACGTACAATTGATAAATTTTTGTATATACGGCATTAATAGAATTTTTGTGCGTGCGAAATTTGCGGTGAAAATGGAATACAAATGGAACGCTCGCGCGCGCGAGCAGTTTTCACAAAGGGCACCATCGGAAATGGTATCGCACAATTCCTTTTCTCTTTTATTGGAATAATTGTTATGCGGAACTCACTGCAAAACATCGCGGCGAAAATTCCATTGGACGTTATTCCACATCAAACTCGAATGTCGATCACGCCTCCATCAAACACTGTATTACTGAACGCGAATATCAACATTATGATAGGAAAAAAATCGTCAAACAACAAAATAGAATTGTTTGTGGATTCTCATTTTCAGAATTGTTACATAACTTCTGAATACGATCTTTAGTAATATGTTTCTATATATAGATATAGCAGAACATATCGTAATTAACAACCGAATAAAATATTATACGAAATGGAGAACTACGTGAATCGTTATTGGATCAGTTTTCTTTTTATTGCTTTACATTTTCTTTGGGATTTTTCAAAAGAAAAATTGATTCCGGACCATCGCGGATCAAACTTCTCGAAGTTCACGCAAATCAAAGATTTCCGATTTTTATCGGTATTACGGTTTTATGGTAACGTTATGGATATTGCCTTGTAGATATCGCGAAACCATAAAACTGTAGTAAATTCCTTGTCAATGTAGAACATGGTGTATTTTTCTAGTTATATTGGTTGAAACAAACTTTTTGTTTAGCTAACAAAATACCTCTATCGATTAGTTCATCCATTAACCATTCGAAGTTCGAAATAAACTTAGAATTTTTTAATTGATAAAAATTCGAATACAAACACTAATTGGCTGAGGTCTACATTTGTAGTCACATATATGCATATTTCTATTAACACTAGTTAAAGAACTCACTCATCCATATGCCGGGCGGTTATTTCTTCAGCGAATCAATAAATCACACTAAATTTTGGAATATATAAAGGGTATTAATGCGAAAGATTAACTGCCCAAAAAGAAAGCTGCATTTTCAAAGAAGTGACGTATAATTATGCAAAATTCCAGCTTGCAAGTAGTCTCGCGCCGGAGGATGAATAGTTAAAAGTATAGGAAAAGAGGTAGAAAGGAATGAAAAAAAGGTAGATGAATCTTGACATGTCCTGTGAACGCATTGCGAGTATTTTCTCTTGCCGTTCCAGTTTCTTCCTTCAAACGTATTCTCATTTGTCTGATATCCTCGTTACTTAAACGTTCATTCAGATAACACCGCGGCGTCATAATTGCGCAAAAACTAGTTCATTTTAATCACGCGAAATTAAATGCGCGGCTGAGAAAAACGCTTCAAATTATCTGCTTTTCACAGTTACTGATACAAAGAGTTATGCCCGTTATGAATTCCATTAATATTTATAATCTTCTATTTTATATCTTCTATATCATAAAAATTCATTACTTTATTAAAATGCGTCTCTGCTTCGTAGTATTATTAACATTGTAAACGCCGCTACTGTTCATCGTTCGTATACCTTCCTTTGTGTTCTGAAAAATTATGAAATTTGTAAGCATCGTAAAAATGTTAATATATTTTTAGACTAAGATTTTTAAAGAAAGAGAAAGATATTATGTATGTATATAAAAATTAATCTATTTATTTAATATTAATATATAATAGGTATAATAAACAGGATAAATATTAATTTAGTCTCCAAGAATTATTTATTTAACATTGCATATTACATTATTCACAAATTCGAAAAGCATATCGAACGCATTATTGGAAAACTGTATTTCGTTTGGCGTTCTCTATCATGGATTACTTCGACACTCGAGAGAATCATTGGATAAGTAGCGCTCTTCACAAGATTCCTCGAAGAGCTGCCTTTAAGTCTCGTAGTAGCACTCAAAGCGAAGAGATTCGTCGAGTCCTTCCACGTGGAAGAGCGTCATCCTTTCTCTTCATCAACTCCGTGCTCCTTTCTGTCCATTTGCCACCCAACCATCTTGTGAAAATACGAAAGCAACCATAATGTAGATGGCCATTCGGGTATCGGATCGTGTACAAAAGAGTGATGAAAGGCCTCTGGTACTCGAAGGGACAAGAAAAGGAAGATGCGCTGGAAGGAATTGCGGCGGACAGTTTGGCGTGGAACCACCATATGACCTTGTTGTATATCTCCGTGAAAGCATTGAAAGCTCCGTTGACGATGGTTGCTCCTTCTAAAGCATGAAAAGGAAAGTTATTGAAAGAAATTGCAAAATGCGACAAATAGTTCAGTTAATTTCAATGAAAATTACGGCGAATATAACGAAATGTCTATGTTAAAGAATCGCATTTAAAACGGCAACTAAATGTATTAAGATGTAATATAAAAATGCATAATTGTGTATATCTTATTTTTATAAATTATTTTTATAAATATTCCGATTAATTGACGCATAAAAATAAAAGGGAAAATGAGAAATTATCGGAAAATGAAACTGTAAAAGTTTTTCACAGAGAAATAATACGAGCGCCGGAGCGTTGAGTTTTTGTCAGGGTGGCGGAGAGAATAATTTTTGCACGATGACGTGGTTAATAGATAGATGCCTCTCTCTAATTAATTTTCTAATCAATATTTTCCATTATGTCTTTCCGTCGTGAGCACTTAAAAGAGTTCGCCGTGATTGAATCGCAAACAGGTCGCTCAGGGCGATACCCGTCGTCGTGACGAAATGATCCGATTATAAGAAGGATAAATTAGGAAACGCAAGACGGTTGCCGCAATGTAGATCACTCGCCATTGAACCGAAGAAGTAAATTTGTCGCGGCGGAATGAACGGAAAGCGCCACGGAGTTAGCCGCACCCGTCGCTAAGTCAAATCGTTTTCCGATATTGCCGAAGCCCCCGACTGATAATTAGGAGTTTCCTTTAATTGAGGCGATTCAATCGGTCCCTTACCCCGCTCCTCCGCCACCCGATCATCAGGGATTTTTAATCTCTCCTAGGGTTCAGCCAAGGTGGCGCGGACTATATTTGCATGTATAATTTCTTTCGTATGAGAATCCCATAGAATCCTCCGCAATTTATTATTCAACGCATTAATTCACTACTCGAGGTCGTAAATGCGGTTACTACGTGTTGTGATGTAAAGGGAATAGCTTAGAATTAATTTGTATTAGATTAATTATTAAATAATCTATACGCGTTATTAATCATAGTCTTTGATGAAGCTAACATAACTGAATATATATATATATATATATATATACAGGGTGAATTTTAAGTTCCTTGACACCGGCCGTGGGGAGATAGAAGGGACTGAGATAAACCAAAATGTCCTGTACCATTTTGCGATGTTCGCAATAGTTAACGAGATATTAATGATTAAAAATCGCCGTATTAGCCCGGCCTACCGCCGAATACAAGCGCGCGGAGAGATGCGACTGCCCAGCGTCATTGTTCCCAAGATCGCGAGAAGTTCGATAATCGCTTATAAGCGATACTTTCGATATTGCATCAAGAAAGATAGTTGTAATTATAATTTTTATAAAAGAGCATATTTAATCTCGCTTAATTTACATGCTGACACCGTAATCGCGCTGTCGAGAATTCTAATCAGCGATGCAGAAAGAGAAATTCCTTCGGACGAGATGTTTTATTTTGCCCGTAGGATAAAAGCCACGCGGTCGTAATGGCGCCGTCGCATAAAATAGCTGCGATTTAAGAGTGGCGTAAATCAAAATAACACATCCCCGAAACATTCCTCATCGCCGGTGCGCGCCCGCTGATACGTATGCGTCGCGCGGCCGCGAATACAAACGCAACATAACGCGGAATGAAACCGGGAATTCTTGGGTATTTTAAATCCTCCATCTGTTACGCGGCTAAATGCGATACACGTGAATGAGAGTAATTCTCTTTTGATTATTCATTGTTTTACGTTGCTACGATTGTTCTACGTATTACATTTGGATAAACCAAATATCCTCTCTAATTTTATTTTACAATTTCGAACGCGAGGAATTCAATTCGGATGGAAAGCTGGGAAATTGCGAAATCGAGAAAAGAAGTTTCCCTTATGCGAACGCAATCCGAAACCATCCAGTAGTAAATACATGCGCTGTACATTGTGTTCCTTTAATGCTACCCGGATGTGCAATAACGTCTGAGACACTGTGTGGCCGTAGTTTATTTCAACCGTAATAAATGGCGTACGATTCCGTGAATGCAGTTACAGATGCAAGATGTACTGCAAAACTTAAATTGTATCGCGCCCGTATCCGATTAGAATGGCTGTTTTGTTTCTACTTTTTATCGTACGAAAGATAGCGACGCAAATCTCGCAAATATATTTGACGAACAATTAAACAAAATTGAATTTTCGTGTTAGGAACAATTTAAATTTCACCTGAATATCATTTTTCACAAAATATATGTTAAATGAAATACAATTTATTATTTATTCGAGTAATTCACGTGAACGTGTTATTATTTAATATAAAATATATAAAAAAGGGTTTTGTGTATAAATGAATGGACAAATATTGAATCACCTCAATTAATGAAGAATGAAACCATAAAGAGAATGCATAATTATAGAAGCAGTTCCATGTTAGCTCAAATGTGAAAGAAAATGTACACACGTATACATACAACGTTCCGTTGTGCACATTCCGCGGCTGCATTCAATTGCCGAAACTTTTCCGAATGCGTTTTTTTTTCCAATATTCAAACCACAATCTTACCATCGGATTCGAGCAACACTTGCTGCGAATCTGGCGCGAATCAACATCGCGGAAACAGTACCTATTTTCGCGGAATCCATTTTATTCAGACAGCATTTCGCTTGTTGCTCCGACATCTGATGGAAGGAAACTATGCTTTTTGGAGTAGAATAAAGTCGGGATTTGAAGTGATGACTACAGAAGACGACTATTCATTTTCTGACGTGTTCATTGCGGAATTTGATATTTTATGATTTTCTAGCCGAATGGATAAATACTCGAAAAGCAGACACGCAGAATAAATTTAGAATTAATTAATATTAGCATTAGCAAATTAGTACGTTAAAAATACGTTTATTGTCGGACATTCTTTAAATTATATCTGTAATTGGGAATACTTTCTATATTAGTAATATAATTGGGAATACTTTCTGTATTAGTAATTTGTGGAATATTATTATATGTCTTTTGTTAAATTTTTTAAATTATATTATCGGTCGGAAAAAGATTAATTTACCCGGCAAAATGTCATATTCTATATATCAATACGTTCGTTATATGTAATGAATGAAGTACCATCAAATGGAAAAAGTTCGATATTCCAATGCTAGAAATATTCCTGTCAGTATCAACCAAATTGCAATACTCATCCGAGTAGAGAATATTTTAATCCATCATATGTTATTTTTACAAAGGTCGTTCACCGTTTGTTTGATTATATTTCGCTTTGCCAAATAGATAATACGCGAACTGGAAACCTTTGATTTGATTAAATGTTATTTACCGCATTATATTAATGCAATAATAGCGTGGCGAGATTGTCGATATTTTATCATCGCAATATAAAGAAAAAAGAACGAGTTGTGATTAAAAAAATCTTTCCAAGCGTAATAAACTACTGCTCAAACGAACATTGCTGTAATTGCTATAATACGTTTTGATTTCCGCTTTATTGCAGTGTACTTTATGCAATACAGCAGACAATGAGATGTATATTTTTTGCGAATTTACTATATTCCGGCATAATCAATTAATTTCACGTAAAAGCGCAGTGCCAGAATAAACACTAACACTTCCGTTAGGATTTCTGTTACTCTCATCTGCTGATCCATGAATAAATTATCATTGTAAATAATTAAAGCCCTTTCTACCGCAATATATTAACGATTTACGGGAGCGTATTCAAAGTATTTTGGAATAAGCTGCATAATGGCCTACATTTGTTTACGCGCAAGTTATTTTGGAGATGTTGTCGCGCACGTCGATTTAAGGTATCATGCCGGATTCGATGGAATACAGATTTTACCGCTATTGCCGGCAATATCGGATCGATATACGGCGGAATAGCGGCGCGGCGCCTTGCGAAATAAGACGGTTTCGAATGCCATTTCCCTCGATCGCTGCGAATCGTCGACTAGCTCTCGAGAGTCTCGCACCGGTACCCACCGAAACATCTTGGCAGACTTTTCGAAATGGAATTTTGCCACGAGGCCCCCCCTACATCTCATCCGTTCCCCGTGTAGCGCGTCTAGCGACGAAAAATGCTCCGACCGGGCTTTGTATGTTTTGCCGGAGCTTTGAAATCCTTGAGGAGCGAAACGAGATCTTACTCCCGCGCGCTCACACATACACGCGCGTATCCGACCGTGCGCTAATCTCAGCTGGGGACTCGAATCGTGAAAGCCGACCGCCTACGCCTGCGAGCTTTATAAGCTTCTCGAGTATCGGGCGATGCCACTTTTTTCTGACTCTCCCGCGGGAAGTATCGGAGATATGAGACGGCCATATTAGCATTATATGTGCCTTGTAATATCAAAAGAATCTGCTTCAATTTTATGCATTCCGCGCTTTGATTTGATGCACTTGTATTCGAAAATCAATATCTGGGACCTTTGTGTATACATTGTACCTTTGCGGATCAGTTCAAAGCCAAAATGGCTATTATGCACATAACATCTGACCAAACAGACAGTGAGCAATTTCAGCTGGTCAATATGGAAACATCATCCTCGGCATACGAACCTTCCGCGAGTAGAGATATTCGATCAACTTGGAGGATCAGCGGTATAATGCCCGTTAATCCTTCGAGATGAGATGAAACGGCAGACCAAGTCCGGCGGAACTGGAAATGTAACCGGAAGTTCTCTATCTTGTTCGCGCATGGACAGAAACAAGTTCGATAATCTATACCGAGTTATACAGTTCGCGCGGGAACATTAAAGTTGTACGATATGGAACAATATCGAACGATTTAGAATCATGCATTGAATGCAAAGAAATATCTCTTATTTCTAAAAATAATTTATTATTAAGAATTTATTATTTTACTGCATAAATACATATGTGTAAATAATGTCATGTTCTTCTCTGCTCTTCATTGAGATGACAGACAAGACGGCGATAGATGCCTTTTATCCTTTTTTTGTTGCGAACGATTGAACCCGTGGCGCAAAATCAAGTCAAGGAAAGTTTTCATCAGATATGATCCTATAATTCACGGCACAGCTGCGACAACGCGCCCGCGCCCGCGCCCGCGCCCGCGCGTCTTTATTAATAACGAGAATACCTACTTTTTCAACTGCACACTGAAGATGCGGACCTCTCACGGTAACGCAAACACACGTACACATACGCATGAACACCATTCGCAGCCAGCGTAGTGTCGCCGACGGCGTAGACTTGCAATTAGCGGCTTAATAACTTCGCCGCTTTGTAGGAATTAATTGGAAACCAATGAATGCGAATGAGGTTGCGAGAACGTAGAAGTTTCATGGCGAAGGGAATCTCCCTATTGTCTAGCCGGCAGTCCCAAGCTAAGCCAATTATCGGGCGTCCGGAAACGCCGAGATTTTGCGAGACTAATTTATGCTGGCGGTCTTGTGACTCTGCTCTAAGATCGCCGGCGCATACTGATTACTTGAAAATCCATGCAATTGTTGAAAAATTGATTCAACAAATAGCAATCGGGATGACAACGAAAGCATATCACATATGACACATATTAAGCTTTCGAACTACATTATCCCATGTAAACTGAGATCATGCCCGGGAGAAATGTAATAAGAGATAAATAAACTTATGTTTAATCATCTGAATTCCTTATTCTGCTAGATATACATTCTCTCTCTCTCTCTCTCTCTCTCTCTCTCTCTCTCTCTCTCTTTCTCTCTCCCCGTTACTATTTTAAAAAGAGTAATGTTTCCGACAAAAGAAAAGAGAAGATAGAATGTATATATATATATATATATATATATATATATATATATATATATATATATATATATATATATATATATATATATATATATATATATATATATATAAAAAACATATATATATATATATATATATATTCGAAGCGCAGGTAATGCATCCAGAATTGGCTCTGTTTCCGTCAGGAGATCGGCACTTATGTACGTTTCGACGACGAAAAAGATCCGATGAAGTCACCAGATACATCAGTGGAAATGGGAAATACTGGAAGCGTAGAAATTGTATTCTCATCCCTTCTCGATGAAAGTTCATAGATGCGGGGTCGTTTGAGTTGGCTCGCCCATGGCTCATCCATGGCTGCTCTCGTCTCACCTTTTTATCTCCTCACAAAAGAGTATACTTAGCCCTTAATCCTCCCCCTTATCAAGAATACAGGGGGAGTAATGCGGCAATCTTAAATGATCCGGGAACTTTGATGCCGGTTATACCACAAAGAGAATTCGAAAAACTTTCCGGACGACAGATTTTTCGAGTAAGAAACTTTACGAATCTTGTTAGCCAATGGTTCAAACTTTCTTCACACTTTTTCCACCCTGTAACATAAAAATAACGAGATAATCAACCTCTAAGCCTGTATAACATTTTTTCAGTTTTATTCAGGATTTATATATGCATCAAATATAAAATAATTATTGATATAATTATCTTCAAATTAATTTAACTTTTTCATTCGTAATTACAATACGATGTTATGATCTTACTTATTACTAACCAAATATATTCAGAAAAAGATTTAATTATGACAAAATGAACGATAAATTTAATAAGCTCTAAATAAAGATATGTTGAAATATAATACTTATTTTGTAGAAAATTAATCTATTAAAATGTCTTTTATGAAATAGGATAATTCATAAAATATTATTAATTAATTAAATTATTTAATTTATAAAATATTTTAAATTTGTTTTTTCAATATTTTTCTAAAATAAAACAGTATATTATTGATTATTGGAGTCTATTTTTCAAATATTCTTTATTTATTTATCACGAATGTAGAAAAATGAAATGTGTATTTGGTGAAATGAGTTCAACTCTCTCACAATAATGATTTTATTCAATATAGTTTTCCACGTAAGAATAGAATACTACTCGTTTGTACTATATAAACTTGCTTTCTATTTTAAACTGCGTGAACTTTTGCCCCCGATGAATTTGCCGTTATACTTTAATCTAATTCAACGATGTTGACACGATTATTGACCGTGTCGAATCGAATTAAACCAGCGCATTTATCAGCCATATCACTCCCAACTGTTAATTTCCATACATTTAGCGCCTCTTAAATTAGGTACATAAAAACAGGAAACGTGTCGCACATTTTCCTGGAATATCTATTTTAATAAGCAGATCATACAAGTATCTGCATATCCCTCATTTATGTGCATTTTATTATCAAACACGTATTATCAAACACAAAGTCAGATGTGTTTATCATTTATATGCATCTACCCTGCAATATGCAAATTAAATACATGCATATACAACGGTACACTTTCCAGTGTATTTATATCAGGCTTTAGCAGTATTCTGTTCATGCTTTTTATGGCAGCGACGATAATTATAGTTTATTCATATTTCATTATAATCGCAGTAATGTTATTGTTATGATTAAGAATATTCATTATTAAGATAATTGATTGAAAATATTTTTGAAGCAAGAATACGAATCAAGAATATATAATCAATTTAAATTTAAGATTTGTGTAAAATCTGTTTTCTGTGATTCTCTCTCTCTCTCTCTCTCTCTCGTCTGTTATACGGAAAATATGAGAAATTACAAACAAAGTCTATTAATCTCGTTTTGTAGACGACCAGGATAATGTAGTACACAGGTCTATCAAGATTTTAATATCAGTAGAGCGGGTAAAATCTAAGGACGGGTAAAGAAACAGATTACGAGAGAAGCGAGGCCTAAAACGGGCCAGCCTAGAAAATGACTCGTTCCTCCATCTTAAGCAGCAAGATAGAAATAGAAAAAGCTTGAAGAAAGAAGTTAACCGCTCTGAGCGGTTCGGCGATCATCTCTCGGGGAAGATTAAAACTTCCACTCCGCTAAACTCCACTTTAACCTCTAACGTCGAATGGGATGAAGTCCCTTTACTCTAGTCAGCCTATCGAGACCACTCTTTCTCTTATCGCAATCCTTTTGCTTTGAATAAAAGCAGCGGTTCTAGATTCTTAGGTGTAATCAGTAAAAACATTTTTATAACATAGCTAACAATTTAAAATTCACTGTACTAACAATATAGACAATCAACATAAATGAAATTTGGAATTTAATAGATAATTTATTCATTAAAATCATAAAGTTTATTTAAATTTTTATTATACAAACGTACATATACATGATGTTAAAATGTTTAACGAATATTTTCTATGTTATATTATCTCAGGACGTTTTATTATAGTTTATTATATTATTGTTTGTTCGTATGTTGAATATAATAATTTTAAATAATTAAAAAAATATATATATTATTAATTATAATTTCATATTTAACATTTTGTATCTGAAGTAAAGATCGAGTAACTGAATAAACTTAGGTGTGGAATATGATATGACGAAATGGATTATACGAGTTTGAGTTGAGAAAAAGTAGAATACATTGGGCTTTTCTTCTTCATGATTGATGAAACATTCTTTTTTCTTCTGGCCACTCACAGACTTAATTAATCAGACGNGTTAAGGATGGTGTTAGACCTGAGAGAGAACCATAAACTTCTGTAATGTGGGGATCGCGAAAAAAAGGGTCTACTACCTGAATTTTCGCCACGATCCTCTAGAGAAACACGTACTTCTAGTCTCCTAAAACCAGTCCTTCGGTGGTTAATTCATAAGGACGTAAAACCTTTTTTTGTCGAGTTTCTTTAATATTTAATATATCTATATAAGGTCTTTCGATAAAATTGATTGGAAAATTTATATATATATATATATATATATATAAAGATATATATTTTTTTGCACAAGAATATATGATAAAAATAATTTTTATGTGAGACAACTTAGCGAATAAAAATCATATAAACATTAATTATCACAAAGATATTTGAGAAATATATGATCACAAAGATATTTGAGAGATATTTGAGTAGAAAGATCTTCAACGATTCAATGACGTTACTAATTTGTCTTGCAAAATTACGGAACGATTAATCTCACTCGCGGACATCCGGTACGCGTCAGCTCAGCATCCCAAAACTCGTTAGACCAGTGCTGTTAATTTTCGGATCTTGACGCATTCTAATCCGTGACGTATATTCGCGACGAATTGTCCCGTACCGTATGGACTGTCGTCGGGAGATGCGGTGAAACGCGAAGATCCATCAAGATTCATATGCACAATGGCGATAACGATCTCCCTCCGGAATTGCACAACAGTTAAAGCAGCTTGTCTCGTTGTAACGTACACTTAGGCGGTCTGATACTCTCGCACAATGCACGAGGTGTGAGTGCATGCGCGCAGGCAACAATACGATACACCCGCTACGCGGATCCACCGCAACGCTGAAGACCAGCGCCGAAGAACTTGTCCAAAATAGCCGTTTTCGGAGCTCGGAGCGATAAACTGGAATTTCGTATGAGCCAACCAGTCGAAGTATTCACACTGCAACCCGACACACCTCGTCGTTAGGATCGACAGTTAACATTAACTACAGTCTCCATACTCAACTCTCGTTCGAATTTCAGCGCAGTTTTGTGGCGAGCATGCAAAGTACCCCATGCATGGATGCGGTTAAGAGCAGAGATGCACGACGGGAACAAGTTGGACGAGCTGGACGGATAGCGGCTAATTGAATTTTCATTGCTTAGAGTATATTATAAATAAGTATATTATGCATAATTCTCATTAGAATATTCGATTTAAATTATCTTCCAAGCAAATTGATTCCACAATTTATGCCTCCCAGCAAGTAAGCTCCGTTTTTAATACGAATACGTCGTTGTCGACGAATACTGTTGCGAATAAATCAGTACTATTCACGAAGCTACAATAAATAAAATTATTTATTTAGCTGATGCCGAAGTTTGCTCTAGATAATTATTTGTGTGGACACACAGATGATCTGTTTGAGTAACTAATTAATAGATATGTACTATAATTAGTTATTTATCATGTCCACGTTACTGTTTGAACCAAAGGAATAGGAAGGGACAAGGAAACAGACAGGATCAAAGGAGCAGCGTCAAGCTGCGTGGTCAGAACAAGCGAGGCGGTAATGGCGGTATCTAGTGGTGTTGGAGTTAGTGCTCCTATTATACTTGCGGAGTGCGTTTCACTTTTCTAAAGCATAGCCGCATAATTGAACGTAGTAGCAGAAAGATCGGGGTTACCGAGACGGGGATGGTTTTCAGAGAGACCTTTATCGAAGCAATCGCGAGCAGAATGATCTCGCTTGCTTCTTAAGAGGCGTCGTTTTCGCAATCGACGCTCGCGCGCTCTTGCTAAGACGTCGTTCCTTGCATCGTTTATGCATAAGCCGCCCCCCGTTGCATCCCCATGCACGTTGCTGAGCAAACGTGATATTGCGATGAGGGTGTGTTGGGGTGGAGTCGAAAGAGGGTCGTCGGGGAAAGGGTGTAAGCTTGTTGGCCTGGCTGCTGCGCGAAGATGTAATGGGTTCTGTTTCTGGCCCCGTAGCTGAGATAATAAGGAGTGATAGTAGGATTATTAAGGAGCGCATCAGCACGCGCCGTCTGCCACGTATCATTTCAGGGGTTGAGAACCTCTCTGAAGATCCTGGCTGCCGCCTCCTCACTCGAGGAATTTCTAAGACGATCGGCAATAGAAGCGAGAATATCGATAGTAATGTTGCGGGCCGTTATTTTGCGCCTGCGAATACGTATCGTAATTAAATGAAATAATCATGTATACGTCATTGTGACGTGTGCAATTTAATTAGATCGTAAGTGTGATTTTCAGTATTTTATTAAATATTAAACGGACCACAATGAGTTGTACATTTTTTGTGCAATATTAAAATAATATTATTAATAAATAATATAAAATTCGAAATATTAAAGTAAATGGAATGGAACAATTCATGTTACGAATTGCGATCTCATATTATTATTTAATTAAAATTCTGTGAAATATCGTAAAAAAATTCGTTCACATTTCCGCAATAACATCTGCTTTCATTGCAATAACGGGCAGGCAGACGAAACTGTTCACTTCACTTCTTCTTTACACACAGAAGAGATGTCCCGCGGCTTTATCGTTTATCCCCGTTAGTGAATTCAGCCTTCTGCTCTTTTTTTCTCTAAGCGGACGTCGACAAAGAGGGACGAACGTGGCAAAAATTTAAATGGGAACAGGAGAATCCCGTTGAAATTACATCCATTTCGTGCCACGCGGAAACTCCGTGCAAGAATTTTTCATGTTAAACGTTGAACTCGGATAAGGTGGTTCCAAATGCAATACAAGTGCAGCACGAAAGGGACATGTATGGAGGATCCTTGCGTCGCGACAGGATCTAATCGTGGAAAACCTTACGAAAGGAAAAACCTTATTTTCGCTGTCGCTTGACAAGATATTCGTTAGATCTAACAGCATTCGCCTCGTCAGTAAACAAGGCTTCGTGCTCCGCGCAATCTCCTTCCATCTGCGCGCGAATCGCGGGAAGATCCCTGTATAAAATTACATCTCGTAGGTGGAATCGAGCGCAAACTCTCGTAAAAGTTGCAGACGGATGCCTCGCGCTCGTTTTTAACGAAGCAGAATATTAAATCTCAGCCGACGAAAAACCGGCGCATGTAAACGCTTTCGCCGTGAGTTACGACCGCGGCTTTCAATCCGCGACGGGTATAAAATACGATTATAAGTTTGTATATAATTTACATGCGCGATATTAAGAATTCCGACGCGCCGTAAACGGTAGAGGGAATGATCTCGTACTATAAAATTCCGCTCGTATCATTGCACTTCTAGTCGCCGCATGACTTCCGCCCACTTGCATTTACGCATTCTAAAAAAATTTTACTTTAGCGTATTATTACATTTTTATTAACCGAAGAATTTAAGACTAAATAAATGAGCATTTTTAAATGCTTTTATCTTTATTAGAGATTTTTATAGAATAATCTTTAACACATAGCTTAGAAGTTAAGTAATTGTAAATGTTGTTGATTTATTAATTTTATAAGGTATCGAAGTGATTAATAGTGAGATTGAATATATTAGTTTCGAAATGGATATATAGTAGGTTTTTCTCATTTAATTACGTATAAAAAAAGAATTTTTAACATTTTGTGTTAAAAAGTATGGATTATATATATATTTTAACATGCGAAGAATATTCTGAAATATTTCGATCTAGTACAATATGTCAGAAAAAGTCTTTCTCAGACGAAAACTGTCTATGATACAGTGACATTTTAAACATTAAGAAAATTTAATAACGTTATAAAAATATAAAAATAAAAAATATTTTCAATTTAACTCACATATATCATATATGTTATATAATAAATATTTTAATAAATTGTAATGAACACTTTGTGGTTTCTATAAAGTAAACTTTTTCTAAAAAAATTATCATCTTGATGATAATTTTATAATTTCGATAATTTTTCTAATCGCGATGACAATGCTATCTTGAAGAGGACTATATTCTCTCTAAGGAACCACTTACAGCTTTGAAAACAACGCATTTACCGTAAAAGGTCTCGGTAGACCGTAACCGTAAAAGTAACATCTATATTTGCACATGTAACCCGTTCGGGCCGCTTTTTTAATAATTTATGCCGAAAGAACGGCGAAAAGAGCGCGATGCCACGCAACCGACTTCTGTTAAGTACGCAAAAGCCACGTAGCTAAGAAGTTGCAGCTGCACTCGAATGCTTTTCCACCAGGCCGACAGTCGAAACTGCGCGGCCATGGATGCGCGAAACGCCTCGGGCTCACCCTGTTTCCGTGTTTATTTACGATGCCACGTAGTCGACACGTTTTTCCGAAAGCGCCTTGCATTTCCATTTTACGCCTCCGTAACCACACCTTACCGGTTTACCCTTCCTCCCTTTGGCCTTTCTCCTTTCTCCATTTGCCGTATTCGATCTGCTTGCTTGCCCTTTGTCACGTTATTTTTCAATGCTTCCTAGAAATTTCTTTCGGTCGTCAAAAGAATTTTTATCAGACATTTTCGTTTGTCGTGCTTCACTCTTCGCGTATTCGTAAAGCAAGATAGTGGCTTACGTAACAAGTATTTACAATTACTGCATAAATGTTCAATTGAACGATCTCCAGGACACGGAACCTTCTTTTAGCGGGAGATGTCGGATTGAAAGGTGTAATTGGTGTTTCGCGAAAGATTACCGGGCGAAATAAACTTTGTACTAATCTTCGAGAACGACGAAAAGCGTCTCTGGTATAAAATGGAAAGAAATTAATTGCGACCATTAATTTTAATACCCGGCGAAATCTATTTAGAGAGAGTGAGCTTCTCTCTAAAGGTGAAAGCGTGTTCCTGAGATTGGTTCGTTTACTACCGTGTGTAACGACCATTTCCGTAGCGAGCACTTTTCACATTTATGGCAATTCAATTCGACAGATTAAATTTGCTGTAATAAACTAGATACACTCTATCACCGTATTGAGTATTTCTTTAAATACGTTATTTAATGAATCTACTATGAGGAGTATATCAGAAATGATATTCTGACCTGCCATGTCACTTGAAAGAACGACGGCGAATTAAATTGGCGATCATCGCGCTAGAGAGTTCTTATCCTACAGATAGCCACGAACAAACGTTCACTAAAACTTACATTATTAAAGAAGTCGCGCTTGCTGGATTTCCATAGTTGGAGGAACTAAGAAACTGCTTCCGCGAGAATACCGTCGGATTTTTTCTCATTGATTCAATGTGGTGCCTCGAGTCGATTCGAGCGAAGGCATCGAAGAGCCGGTGCTGGTGAATTATTAAAATCGAATTCCTTCGAGTCTCTCGGAGACAGAAAGGGTTCCGCCGCGATGGGCTGCCGGGATGAGGGGACGCGGCGGGGGAAGTAGGGTGCGACGTTAAGGGATAGGAAAAGACGGGGAGAAGAAAAACGAAATCTATCGCGATATTGGCTGGCAATTGACGCGAACTTTGAAGACATCGCCTTCGGTCGATCGGAAGTCAGGTTGCATTCTACTTATTGCTCGCCTTCGTTCACGCCCAAACCGTAACTTGGCAGTCTGGAAAAGTAATTAAATGATAAAGGCGCCGATGAAATTCACATTTCACAGAAAGGCACGATCGAAAGATCCATAAATTGAGGGAAATGCGGAAGATCTAAAATATTTTCTTGTACGAGTATTTATGGTTTGATACGTCGATATGAGAGAGTCTGGTGTTAAATGTCGCGATCTTTTTCACGAAATCCAATTTATTACGCTATACGTGCGAATGATATCTTTTTCATACTGCAAATTCAATTTTATGTTATAAATATAGAAATTAAGTCGACTGGTCTGCTGGCAAAGATTGAACTTTAATATATTACGATGCTTCAATTCCAGCAGGACTGGACTGATTAGACTTCTGGGTATCGTGTATTTACGTCTTCGCCGGGTCGTCACGAATGGTCCTTGCGGGCATGCAATATCGACTTCGGTCCCACATCGATCAAAGTCACACATGTCCGGATACGTATTTCGTAACTACCGTCCACATATATGTGCGCTTCGTTTTCGTCTAGAACTTCATCGAACACACAAACGAAGATTAATCATCGTTGTCGAAAACGCATAACGCTGTCATTTTATTATTCATCTTCACCTCTGTCGACACGTGTGGAGATTGTACCGGGTTTCTTTTACGAAAAATACGAAAAAGTTGACGGATCGGACGGAATGGATTTTGTCTCGTCATAACGCCGTAACCGGAAATTTGAATTCCGCTCGCGTCTCGAACTGACTACGCCCTCGCGATTTTGTCGAGCAAATACAGCACAGGACGGAAGAATGTTCCGAGAGGCGTTGGCAAGTTCTGCCGCGTCTACAGTTCGTTTTGAGGATATCTGGTATGCGCAGTAGGCAGTGGGCATAATGCAGGTTTGGTCCGCACATAACGGTAATAGTTGGCTCCAATCCCGAAGGCTACTCCGTTTTCGACCATGTTACTCTCTCACGCGCGTATATAGCCCCCCCTCCCCACACACACACACACACACACGTGCTCTCTTTCTCTCCCTCCGCATCCTATCACCTTTCCAGTCCTCTGTATGGTGCATCCAGTGACACGAGGACGTTCCCTAACGAGCAGAATCTGAGACTATCGATCTAGTAACGCAATGCAGAGAGTACGGTTCGATACTCTCAACAACGTAGGAAGCAATTCCGAATCCCTTGTGAGTACGCTTCGCCTACTTGGTGCGAAGTGTTGATTTCGATTGCCAAGAGCGATCAGAAGTCCTTGGAAATATTCAGGACTAACTAATCCCGGTTTGCGATTTGCTTTCCCGATGCAGATCCGATGCAACCCCAGAAATTAAACCTGACACGCAACTGTTAATCTAGCTCTGGCAATTTTAGTTTAAATCGAATTCCAGATGGAAGACGAAACTTTTGCCTACAGATCGAGCAGGGCAATTCTTTTTACTTTAGCATAGTTATGTTTATGCAAACGTAAATTAATGCTGTTTTTCAAAGAAGCATTACCACGGAAATCGAGAGCTGTCGCGTGAATTAAAAGTTTCGAGATCACAGCGACCCATCTCCTTTAACGTTCTCCTCAAAGATTCTTGGCGAAGTGTGCTCGTCCACGTTACACAAATAACGCCCTTGAATCTGAAGATGAGAAACATTTGCGTAGCGTAAGTTAAAACGCCGGTAAAAGCTATGCGACGTAATGGAAATTGCTGCTTCGAATAAAGTAGCGCAAACAACTTTACGCTTTACGAAAATTTTTTCAACCGCGTATATCCTGTCCCCGCGGAATCGCGTGTCGCGTTTCGCGCGATGACACGACACGACGATCGCGTACTTACATTCTCGGATAAAAGTGAGTTTTTACTTTTTGCATTTTTTTAACGAGTTCGCTGATAGCCGCGATAGAAATTCCGATGTGCGAGAAGCCACGGATTTGTTAATAATAACGTTTGCGCAGTGATAGTTTACTGCAATGTTTCTCACAGCAAAATAATGGCCACATCATAATTGTAACATCAGATATACTTTTCGACAGCTGTATTCGTATTTATGATGTAGTGTAACATTCGTTTAACAGACCAGTGCATGCAAATAAAATGGAGCGCATATCTAGTTAGCGTTATTTCGATATTACGGATCTATCAATGAAAGTTTGGCTGCGAGCAACTCTTCGTGGATTTATAACTGTGTGAGATAAATTCTGCTTTTATTCATTATGAATTTATCTCGATTTACGCGTATTCTCTAACTCTATTAAACAAACAATGTTGTTTGGTAGAAATATTCCTGTCTGTAAATGCACATTCCTTTATTCAATTAAATGTTATTTTATCATTTTTTGCATCCTATCATTATATGTTATATTATATTGTTCACACGTGAGAACGCATGATTTTTAAAATATTTTACATTATAATATTGCACGAAATGTCATAGAAATCTTCAAAGTTCATTGCAACATTTAATGTTGCTAAAGTTTACTTTTATATTGACAATTCAGAGATTGAATTTAATTAGAATTCTTCAAGTAAAAGTTTGGATATATTTTCAAACTAATTATGATATGTTTTACAAATTAATTTAGGATCTGTTTTTCTCTTTATGCAGGATTTTTATTAATACAGAAATTAATTTATTCAATAGTTTATATATATGTATATATAATTACTATAATAAGTAAATCTGTAATATAAGTAGTAATGTAAAATATAAATCCTTCGTAGTTAGCCTGAAACATGACAGATCAACAAAAAAATTGTCCAAACAATTTTCTATACTTAAGACATTTTAGATTTAGTTAGCGATTCATATTTCCGAAACGGTTAAAATACGACATGCATTGTTGCGCGAATGACCTCCAGTTTGCAGCCCTTTCGCTAGTATATTTGCTATCTCCTGAGGGCATGGACCAGAGTTTTTGCCTTGGTGCATTAGGAACGCGATATTTCAAGCTCTGGACCCAACATTGGCCCTGTCTCCCCGCCCGTGTGCTTTGCACATGTATGCCAGCGTCTCTTTTCCCTGGCCCCCGTAAAACCACCGCGGGCGGTACTGTCTGGTTGGCTCTGGTTTAAAAACAATCGCTATAACCGCGATCCCCGGGCGGTTTTACCGGGTGAAACAACGCCGAACGCTGACCCGCAGAGCAGCGGGAGAACTTTTCGCTGACTTGAGCCGAGATCCCCTTGAGAGAAGATTTCGCATTTAATGGCGTTTTGCAGCATGGAGACCCACTCGTCGTTTCGATTATCACGTTGTTATCGAGAAAAGCACGTGCCCTTGACGGAATTCAACACACTACTGATGCTATTGCTCGCTGTATTTTTTCTTTATAACAAAATTTTTTTATTTTTCACTTCATAATTGATCGCTAAATTTTTAAGCATCGAAGAAAACAGCAGTATCTTCGAGAAGTAATAGATCCTCGTAGCTAAATTTCTACGTCTATAAGAAATATTTTTTTCTCATACATACAGATGGGAAAGTAAAAGTCCCTCTCGGCAAAACATATAAACATTTCATACTTTCACAATTTCATAATATCATCTCTTTACGCATAAAATTTATTTCAACCATCTGTGAGTCACGATTGCAGTATGAAATATGTATAATAGATTGAAATTTATTAGTTCCCTCAAGATTATAATCACAATTTACGTTTTCTAATATGGATCTAAGAGATCTAAACTTACTTTCATGAGTCTTTTTCATGTATAGTGGACATAATAATGTTTTTTAGATATTCATTAAAAGGATTGCGATTTAACAGAAGTCAGGGTTTTTCTCTTCTTAAATCTCTCTGCTGTGTATGTTCTCTCATATTTCGATTGCTAGAAAATTGCTATAAAATAAAGAGTCCGCGTTTTAAAGCAAAAACATCAACAATACAAAAGCTGAATCTTCGTCAATTGAATAAATCCAATTGCTCCGATTTTCAATAAAGGAGTGTCTATCACGAACTGTGTTGACTGGAAAGTTTTCGATGAAGCTGTTCGAAGATACCAGTCACATTCAATTGACCGGATCTCTGCGCCATGGTCGCGACCATTTTCGCAAGTATTTATCGCCGCTCCTTCCGGTCCCGGATGATACATCGATATCCGCAAACACCGTGGCACGCACATTTACGGATGCTGCGGTCCATCGAATTTCCTGCGTTGCGGCATATTTTATGACATCGATGTATATTCCATTAATCATTTTATAAAAATGATATTAATATTTTCGATGTCAGCCGCTGGTTCTCGGCGAGTAGTTAATATAACATTCATGCGCACTCTTAGATCATTATGATGCATCGTTATTAAGTCCCAAGATCCTATTTCGGCACGTGTACAGCCACAAGCTATACATACATTATAACGATGTAACATATAAGTCCGCTGTAAATTTAAGCTTAATCGCCGCAATTATTCCGCAGCAATAACTATAACTGTCAACTCAGCTCGACGTTTTCAACGACGACACAAACTGGTGCAACCTTTCTAAATGCTTAACGCGCGCTCGAAAGAGCTCTGTCGTGATAGGGAGCTACCAATACCCGGTTCAGCGTTTACAGGTGAATTTATAGACGGGGCTGCATCGGTCGGTCCTCCGTTCCGGCAGTAAAGCCGCATTCGTATTTATAACCGGCGCCGAGCACACCGGCAAAGCGAACAATCCCCAAAAACGCTTAATGCCACGGCTAAGCAGCAGAAATTCCGCCGATACCTCGCCGTCGTGGTGCATTTTTTTGCTCCTTTCGCCCACAACACGCTCGCAATCGCAGCTCAAAGCTGCATCCGGCGGAAACTATAACGTGGTATTGCGAACGCGGACGTAGGATTATCGCCGTACTTATATGAAAGTCCACTCGAGCGCGTCCGATGCACGCACGTGTTTCGAAAGTTGCTGGAAATGCGCGAATTAGCGATGCGGAAATGACGAGTTTTTAAGTGCAGAGAGAGAGAAAGAGAGAGAGAGAGAAGTATCGTTCCGCGCGCGCAGAGGACAATGCAGCGTCTGCACTGACGCAGATTTAATTTCTGCTTGGTCGACTCTTTTTTTTGTGATTCGGCGTAAGTACGCGGACGTAGTCTCGTATTTTTATTTTCAGCCATCGCCAGACGCGCGATTCAAGGTACGTCTATTACTGCTCTTTTTTTCCCCTTACAAAAAGAGAGAAATCAGACTATAAAAATATGGAGCTTCACGTTTATTTGTATTACGTGAATTGGGCTGGGAGGCAGCATAAATGAATTGAAACAACCCGAGGCAGACGAATTTGTCAACAAAACTCGTCGTCTAGTGAATGGAAAAGTTGAATGAAAACTTCTCACGGGGCGCAACTTCGGATTAAACGAACCACGCTTGCGGCGAACAACAAGCCTCGGGTTAACCAAGCCTCAGACTATCAAAGTTCTATCGTTTTTGCATATCGGATTCATGCAAATACACCACACGCCAAATCTCTCGCGTCCTGAAACGTCTTACAGAAAACAGTCGTGATCGATATGCCGGGCATTTCAGAGAGCTGTAATATATATATATATATTTCTTTCATTTATGGATTTATTTAAATAATTTATTATGCTTGTTATCGCGATACAGTATGGCAATCTATGTTCACTTTGTTTATAATTCTACAAGCAATCTTACACTCAGCAATCTTACAAGCTTATAATATTAAGTCTTTGATAGTTCTAGCGTACACTAAATTCGGCGACATAACGAGGTATCCGCGAGTAAATGCACGGATCTTTGGATTGTAAGTGGCACGCTCGAATTGAAATCGGCTTTACGTTTCTACGGATGTTCGGCATTAAGCCAAAGCCGATTATGATAACTCGCCTATCCCATTCGTGATAGCTGTAAGGGGGTTGACTGTTCGCGCTGAAGGAAGCTCTGCTTCTCTCCGGCCGTGATGCAAATTAGTTCATGCTCGGTAACCCCTGTTGACCGCAGCCGATTAACGAGCAGTCACGAATCGTTAACGTTAAGAGCTGATACGACAAATTAACGTGATCAATATAATCTGTGATACGCCAGGTACTATAAATGAATAATATGAGTGGAAACGAGCGTATAATTGTATAATATCACGTATAATATCGCGTGAAGAAACGTGCTTTTGTGAAACAGTAACCTTTTCATATTTGAAATGTTAAAATAAAGTGAAACAAAAAGCAAGCGTGTAAAAGATATATAACGAATAACGGAAAATTAAAAAAATTAATATTTTTAAAACGCGATTGAGGTATTTTGAATAATCAGAAAAGATTCAAAAAAGTGTTAGCTTTCTATCGAGCTCATAATGCGCTTAAGCGATTACAATACTAATCACTTGATTAGGCTGTTAGATGCGGGATCGGATATACATATAGCAAAACTCCGACATTACTACTATGAAACTAGCCCGACATTAATAGCAGTACTAGCAAGCTTCGCAATTTCCCCAACAATATATCGCATAGTTCTAAAACCACATAATTCTAAAACAAATGATATCCTAACCCTCCCCTTCCTTCCTCCTACCTTATAAAGTTCCTTTAGTTTGTGAATTGTTTTAAAACGACAAGATACATTCCGAAATCTGCAATTTATTCTATTTTATTTAGTTATTAAAATTTAGCGTCAAACTATCTCGCGTTTATTTCAAATTAACGCCGGTGGTAGTGAACACAGCAGCCCGAACGCACACTCAATTTTTACTCAATTTACTCGCTAGCTCTGTCAAAATTAGTCGAGCGTAAAAATGTTACGATTGTCCGACTAGCAAAATGGTTTTTGTAGAATTCAATACAACATGTACGTACGCGTGCACGTCAACGCATATGCATGCTCCTCTGTTTGTATACGCATTATACATATTTATAGGGAACAAAGCGATATAAACGCGGGGAAAGGGGGGAAGGGTGGCAAGTGCGAAGCCAATTAAAGTGCAAATGCATGGAGATGCGGGTGGAATGCCAAGCAGCACACTGACCGGGAAACTATAAAACCAAAACTCAACCAGTCTAATCAANATCCATCATATCAACGTATTGAATTTGTCAAAACAGAGAAAAATCAAGAAAAAGTAGAAAGAAGAAAAAAGTATTTAAAAAACAATAAATAAATATAAAAAATTGTATATATGTATATATNAAAAAAAAAAGGGCACGCTAGTGCGCCACGAGAGGATGTGGGGAATGGGAGAGAATGAGAGAAGCGTGAAAGAGCCACGAACACGGCGGCGAAAAACGCAATATCGTGCCGGGAATGTCAAGCAGAATGAAAGCAGATCGAGTGGACGTTCAAAATCGTCCGACAAAGCTCACAGACCGTTCACCCAGGATTGAGAGTCTTCCAGTATGTAGCTTTGATTGGTGAAAAGCACACGACTGTGCCTCGTTACGGGCATTCCGGTTACAACCGGTGGATTGCAGTCAGCGACCGTGGTCGATTATAGGTCAACTTTATTTGACGTCGATGAATATACAGTTACGACAGTTAAACGATTCGCTGACGCACGATGTATTTCGCTATTCTCATATTCTGTTATTTACATATCGAGTATGTAATCCCGTCGTACACATTTCTAGAATCAATAGGGAACTTGTGTGTAGGTTAATCCCGATGCAACAGGAGTATCGGAGACATTATTGACAGTACATTACCGCGCGTTATCTTCATACAATATTTACAATGTCGATCAAGATATAAATTCAATATTGGAGAATCAAATATAATTTTGCTCTGCTAATTTAAAAATAATATAAAAATTTCAATTTTATGCGAAATAATATTAACGAAAAATTCGTATCACCGATAATTAAAATTCCTGCGCACCGATTAAAAGGTTGGCATCAATAATTCATAAAATTTTGACGGTATTATAAAAATCTCGAGCTACCGGAAAGTTATCGGAAAATTAAAACATTTGCTTTAAATTTGCTTTATAAAAATTTTATCTTCTACTTATAAAAATATTTTTACAAAAATATTATCATTTAAAAAAGTACACGTATAATTTATAGAAATATATATTTCTTTCATATAATTTTTATGAACATGTCTTACTTACGTACATTTTTATCTATCTTTATTGTACAATTTGATATTTTTCATACATTTATGTAATATGATTTTATTAACTGGCATGCTGTACATTGCATACAGTATGCGATGTAAGTTATAGGTCAAAATGTTGTACAAACAGTTGGCTTCATAAAGGGATGTATCTTTTTTCAGGTCAAGTTGATCTCTGGACACAAAGCACCACCGGCTGCGCCTGCAGCTTTAACTCATCCAGCACTGATTGCGCTTGTTGCGTACCATCAGGCGGTTGCAGCTGCGGCGTAGCTTCGCCCGATAGATGCGCTCAATGCGGTCTGGAGCAGCATTGCGCCAATAGTAAGTATCATCAAGTTAATCCTGACTTACAGCAAGATTGAGTTTCTTGAAATTCGCTTGAATAACGTCTGTTGTTAACTATTTTACTACGAATGAAAATTTCTTCGTGTAACCATATTTGATGCAGACATTAATTAAAAATATTACAACCAAACGGCGCATTATACATTTTAGGAGAAGAGATACATTTCTCGCACACTTTAATCTGCATGCATGTAAAGCATATAAATGTAAAATTTATTAATCTCGTAAGTGGTAAACGAAAATTCTTTCTCACTGTCGCTTTCGCCGCTTTTTCTGTCCGCTGGTGATCAACTAACTGACGTATTTGCTCTCTCGGTCCTACGAGGAAATATAATTACGTCGTGTCAAAAAGACATGGGCGATCTCTTTGAGTCTGTGTCGACGCTAGAAACAAGATTCGCGCCATTAAGCCACTTGCCTCGTGCTGCTTCTCGTTTGCAGCCGCTCGTGTCGTGCGAACAAGTGGAAATTAAAGCACCGTGGTAAGCGAGTCCCTTTGGAAACGGCCCATGGGACGGCGCGGAGGAAACGGAGTGGCGTGATTCAAAGAACGAACGGGAGGCAAAAGAGAACGGGAACGTTTGTAAGAGGATGAGCGCTCGGCAATGCGCTCAAAAGACACCGAGATATCTCAGGAAAAGAAGGTGTCGTTTCGATTGAACGGTTGCGGCTCGCTTTGCACGATGGAATAAATCGGTATCGAAGAAATTACTCCCGCGTGCCGTCCATTCGACCTCTCTTTCTTATAACTAATCACTCTTGACGAAGTTCTTATGCTTCATCCATCTAACCTTTCTTTGCGCTAATTACTTGGGGCGATATTGCCTTCGCGTTCCATCCATCAAATTCTTCTTTCCTCGGATTTCTTTTAGCATCACAGGATATATATATATATATATATATATATATATATATATACCTATCTATATGAGTAATTTAAATATTACATGTATTCATGTAATACAATATGTTTTGAATGGATAGAATCGGGATCGGAAAAAAATGCAATTGAAATTGGAAATTATTGCAAAAATCGAGGCACGTAATTCAACGTGAGTCCTTAAACGAAGCTTAACGATTGTATTGGATTATTTGTATCACGATTTCACGATATTTTCGGCCAAATTCGAAAAGCTGATATGTGAAACATTTCAAGCCTTTAATTTAACATACTATTTTCATGGAAATGTATTAAATCATATTCTATAGAGAATACATTAACACGCACTTGATTTTCAACGATGGGAAATAGCATTTATTAAAAAGTCAATCGGCGTGCACGGACGTGAAAAGAACACGGCAGTTTCGAAATTATGCAGCAACGACCGGCACGGCTGGTACAGCCTGTTTCAGCCAGATATTAAGGTTAATAAATGAAACATAACAGGATTTCCACACGCCAGTTGCACATGGCGGAAGTTGCAGCATAGCTAGTACGCTTTTGCTTTGCAGGGCATTCAAGCGCTCTCTGCTAGTTGAGAATCGATCAGCGCAAAGTCGTTCATATGAAACTGGTAGAAGCCCGCATTATTGGAAATCAGCTTACCACATGGCACCGACTGCAAAGTAACAAATTATCGTATATGACACTCGCCATTGTCGATTCAATATCTAGCAAAACGCTTCAAAGACACATTTCCGTCAACATCAGCAATAAATTCGATCTGATCGAGCTTATAATTTACAAATGCTATTTACAATATTACACTGTATTAATCCTCTTACACTCGATATTCTGAATGAATATATCTCAAACATATTTTTAATGTTAATATTGTTTCTCTATAATATGAATATAATTTGAGTTAGTTTAAATTATTTAGCAGAATTTTCAATCTCAAAGTAAAAAGATAAATAGCATAAGTGTAGAATGTATTTCTAAATAAATAAGAAATTAGCTCGTGAAGGATTAAATAAAATTTCAGAAGCATGATTAAATCTGAGGTAGAATAGTTTTAACTGTAATCATTTTATTATATTTCAAAATTTTTGTACTTTTATTAAGAAATTATCGTAAATTCCTCTTATATAAAGATTTCACTTAAAGAAAGCAGGAAAATTAATCTTTGATCAATTCGTAACTTTTCTTGAATTAGTTAATCGGCTGGATGGTCAATAATTCAGTATTATAATATTTCATTTTAGTTGATCGAAAGTGTGAAAAAGACACGATAAACATCTAGTTCTCGTAAATCGGTGTATGCAATAAATCTGGATGAAATGCTAAAGCTCGTTCTTCCGCCTTAAGTCGAACGAAGCAGAATCGCACCACGCTGAACGTGACCAAAGGAAAGAACACGATAACCCATTCCTTTAAAGCTCGAAACTATAGTATGGGATTACGGTTATAGTGTGCTCTCGCGGAAACCTGTTCGATATCGCGGAATAACGAGCACATGGCCTCGTAAGTGTTATCGAGGTCACATAGCTCACAGTCATTGAGAATCTAATGCGTTATCGTGGCAAACTGCAATATAGAAATTGATGTATCAGATAAAAAACGGTATCACGACTTTTCATAAAGCTGCGCATGCAATACATCCTCAAAATCATCGATAAGATGAGCAGTAATTAAATATTATTTCGGCCAAGGCCAATTCTCTCTGAAACATTTTATACTTTGAGCCGAACTCCGTTCGAGTAAATTTACCGACCGAGTAAATTTAAACATGCAATGATGACTTCGCAAACATTAGGTACGAAGTTGAATTTATGCTTCGCATTGTCGGCTCGCGACTTACACTGTTATCGTCGAGTTTCGGCCGAGCAATTTCTGTCAAGTGACAAAAGATAATGAACGACCTTTGAGGGAACCACATCCGCTGTTCCGTCTATTACTATGGTAATACCGTCGGCTTTCGTCCTCCGTGAGCAGCTGTGCGAAAGGGCTCTTCGGACACGGTGACAGGCGCGTTTAAACGAAAATTATTAGATACCTGCAACGGTCGACCACATACGGTAGACTGGGGAGACGACCATTACGGCGGGCCGGTTCGCGAGTTGGATACAGGATGCATCCCCGATCTACGTGGCAGGCTGATCGGATCGGTGAAATCGAGCAGCGTCGACTTCATTAGAATTTAACGCCGTGTAAAGTGAGCGCTAAGTGGATCTCTTCGTTCGACTGTCGTCCGCTGCACCTGCAACCACGGTTTTCCGTGGGTTACCCTAACTGCAGCTGCTCGCGACACCTCACATTTTTGGCGTGTCCCCGATCTCTGACTGTGTCACACATTTTTCAAGCAAAAATCTGTTTCTGAATTTTTTTGTATTTTACGTCTAAATTGATGAGAGAATGGAAAATTTCAAATTTTGCGCGATAAATAAATTTCTGGATTCTCTGTTTTATTTGCGGATTCATAATTACTGTTATCACGGATTTGTCTGATTTAGAAAACTTTTGTCATTGATAAAGAGTACATTATCAAATCACAGCAAATGTAGGTAACATAATATAATTAGCGCATACATATACTGACGTGTAATTATATCGCATTATAAATTATACATGGTTAGTACCTACTAGCTAGCGATCTATTTTATTAATTCATTCCGTAATATTCCAAGTTTATGAGAAACACTAATCTATATCTAATAAACATACCGTAGGTGGATGATATCATGTAATCGGTTATTATTGGTTGCATAGCCTGCTAATCGGAACCACATCGGTTACAAGGTAACTTTATCACGTGCATAACGTGATTTACGTGTACACGGTATCATCTATGCCCGAAGCGAATGTACGCAAGTATAACGCAGAGATATTACTTTATTCACGTGTTTTTTCCATATCATTGGAACTCATTATTGAGGCGAAAAAAATACTCCTATTTTGTATATTCAGCAAAGTGGAATTAATGTTTGCTTCGGTAAAAATATATCATTTTTTTGCTACAATTAATAATTTTATGAAAAAGAACGCGAAAGACATATAATCAATACATAGAGCCATATAAAAAAATACATTGATTATTGGAATAATAATCGCTTTTTCTCGCGAACAGCTGACGAAAAAGCTCATAAAATAATATTGAGATGAGAGTGGTTATCCAATGGCTATCTGTAATAATACCCATTTAATAGCCGTCAGCCTCTGAATAATCGAACAGAAAGCGCAGCATCCGTGAGTGAACGCTATGGCAACAGTAGGATCCCAGAGGATCTGAAGAGAGGAAAACTGAGAGAACGCCACAAAAGCCGTCCGAGTACGTCTTTGTTTACTCCAAGCTATCTCCGTTCGCGTTTTCGTCTTTTCTTCGATTCCCCTCGCTCACTTTCGGTTCCTCCTTGCGGCGCGTCTCTGCTCCTTCGCTCTCCGAGTATCGCTAGTCCTTATCCCCTCGAATCACCTTGCAGTCTCGGCAAGAGTCCTTTTATCTCGACGATATCGTACTCGTCCTCCTCACTTCGTCGTTTAAACAAACTTCTCTGTAATCGAGACTGAATCGATGTATTAAAAATCCAATTGTGAATCTCCTTTTTCTCTCCGTTTCTTCCTTTCCTTCCGCTGTCATCTAACATTTGTTCTATATCTCACTCGCGCTCACCGTAAAATCCCTTCAAATCCCTTCAAACAAGACGCGCACCGCTAGTTGATATCCACCAGGAAGAATCGTGTAAGACGGGCGTTTTTCCAAAATACGTTTCCACCACTGCAGCATCGATATCTATAGTGATAGAAGTAAAAGCAGCAACAGCAGCAGCAGTAGCAATGGCAGCAGCAGCAGCAGCAGCAGCAGCAGCAGCAGCAGCAGCAGCAATAAAGCTTGCTTTATTTTTACTATCCCTCCGGCCAAGTACCGCCCCGTATTTCCTCGGGATATTGACATATCGGGGGTGCCGGGGCTTCTCCTCTTAACGCCCTTTTTACACTGGCTCGGAATTTATGTCTTCTTCCTCTTCTCGTTCCGCCCTCCACTCTCTTCGCCCAGCACCCTCATCTTCTCCGCCTCTCCATCTCGTTCTCCATCGCGCTCTCTTCTATCTTCCTCGTCTGACTCCTCGTCGACGGTGACGGTTTCTCCTCCCGCACGCATTCCCCAATTCTCGTCCTCTCCTCCGCGTTTCTCGGACAATCAATCACGTACGTGTATCTCTGCGTTTTCAGAATCAACTGAAAATCTCTATTAAAAGCCGCGGCCTCTCTCCTCGGATCCTCGATCGATCTTGCCGATCGTTCGAGACCGTAGAGTGATGCCACATCGTTACTGGCAACGATCCATTCGTCGTATTTTCTCGACGAACGGGAACGCCATTTGGATGTAAAATCACGGATTAGGGATCCCGAAAAACGGATGGTACCGAATTTTTTGGGAGGCAGTTAATTTGAAGAGGGATGGAAATATATAATCTCGAACGTGATGAGAAGCTCGTGACCTACTTGCCGACAAATCTGATTGCCTTTATTGGTATTTTATTTTACAAAAAGTATTATCTCTGTAGTATTCTTTCGATTTCGCGATCATCGTAATTGATTTTAAAATTACAAGTAAAAAATATTTTGGACTATCACGTTATTAATATTTTGTACTATCACGCAAAATTTGCAAAATTGATCAGGCAAAACATGCAATAACATCTATTCAGTCCTGGAGGCGAGGTGTTAAAGACTTTTACCAAGGTCGAATTCCGCAGAGTCAGCTAACATGACGTGACGTTCACTAACTTTTTGCGCAATCGAGCGAGAAGTTTTCTCCTCTCTCTCTCTCTCTCTCTCTCTCTCTCTCTCTCTCTCTCTCTCTCTCTCTCTCTCTCTCTCTCTCTCTCTCTCTCTCTCTCTCTCTCTCTCTTTCTCTCTTTCTAGAACGTGGAAACCGCACATGCAGTTTGGAGGACAGAGAGGACCTTTATACTATATTAATAACCGAGTTTTTGCCGGTTCATTGAGCACGTTCGGAACATCGTTCGATGAGAAAGGTAGCGGTAAAAACGCGAAATGCCGCGGGCGCAATTCGGTCAGTGGCTACAGAAAAACAATGAACAACCGCTCGTCAAGGGGGTTGTATTCTTCTCCTCTCTGCCCTCTCTGTACCCCTTCTCACGCTCTCTTCTTTTTTCATTGCTGTGCTCATCTATTTATTGCTGTGGGACATATGACTACGTAAAGATGCGTTGCAAAAAAAAAAGGGCACGCTAGTGCGCCACGAGAGGATGTGGGGAATGGGAGAGAATGAGAGAAGCGTGAAAGAGCCACGAACACGGCGGCGAAAAACGCAATATCGTGCCGGGAATGTCAAGCAGAATGAAAGCAGATCGAGTGGACGTTCAAAATCGTCCGACAAAGCTCACAGACCGTTCACCCAGGATTGAGAGTCTTCCAGTATGTAGCTTTGATTGGTGAAAAGCACACGACTGTGCCTCGTTACGGGCATTCCGGTTACAACCGGTGGATTGCAGTCAGCGACCGTGGTCGATTATAGGTCAACTTTATTTGACGTCGATGAATATACAGTTACGACAGTTAAACGATTCGCTGACGCACGATGTATTTCGCTATTCTCATATTCTGTTATTTACATATCGAGTATGTAATCCCGTCGTACACATTTCTAGAATCAATAGGGAACTTGTGTGTAGGTTAATCCCGATGCAACAGGAGTATCGGAGACATTATTGACAGTACATTACCGCGCGTTATCTTCATACAATATTTACAATGTCGATCAAGATATAAATTCAATATTGGAGAATCAAATATAATTTTGCTCTGCTAATTTAAAAATAATATAAAAATTTCAATTTTATGCGAAATAATATTAACGAAAAATTCGTATCACCGATAATTAAAATTCCTGCGCACCGATTAAAAGGTTGGCATCAATAATTCATAAAATTTTGACGGTATTATAAAAATCTCGAGCTACCGGAAAGTTATCGGAAAATTAAAACATTTGCTTTAAATTTGCTTTATAAAAATTTTATCTTCTACTTATAAAAATATTTTTACAAAAATATTATCATTTAAAAAAGTACACGTATAATTTATAGAAATATATATTTCTTTCATATAATTTTTATGAACATGTCTTACTTACGTACATTTTTATCTATCTTTATTGTACAATTTGATATTTTTCATACATTTATGTAATATGATTTTATTAACTGGCATGCTGTACATTGCATACAGTATGCGATGTAAGTTATAGGTCAAAATGTTCTTACAAACAGTTGGCTTCATAAAGGGATGTATCTTTTTTCAGGTCAAGTTGATCTCTGGACACAAAGCACCACCGGCTGCGCCTGCAGCTTTAACTCATCCAGCACTGATTGCGCTTGTTGCGTACCATCAGGCGGTTGCAGCTGCGGCGTAGCTTCGCCCGATAGATGCGCTCAATGCGGTCTGGAGCAGCATTGCGCCAATAGTAAGTATCATCAAGTTAATCCTGACTTACAGCAAGATTGAGTTTCTTGAAATTCGCTTGAATAACGTCTGTTGTTAACTATTTTACTACGAATGAAAATTTCTTCGTGTAACCATATTTGATGCAGACATTAATTAAAAATATTACAACCAAACGGCGCATTATACATTTTAGGAGAAGAGATACATTTCTCGCACACTTTAATCTGCATGCATGTAAAGCATATAAATGTAAAATTTATTAATCTCGTAAGTGGTAAACGAAAATTCTTTCTCACTGTCGCTTTCGCCGCTTTTTCTGTCCGCTGGTGATCAACTAACTGACGTATTTGCTCTCTCGGTCCTACGAGGAAATATAATTACGTCGTGTCAAAAAGACATGGGCGATCTCTTTGAGTCTGTGTCGACGCTAGAAACAAGATTCGCGCCATTAAGCCACTTGCCTCGTGCTGCTTCTCGTTTGCAGCCGCTCGTGTCGTGCGAACAAGTGGAAATTAAAGCACCGTGGTAAGCGAGTCCCTTTGGAAACGGCCCATGGGACGGCGCGGAGGAAACGGAGTGGCGTGATTCAAAGAACGAACGGGAGGCAAAAGAGAACGGGAACGTTTGTAAGAGGATGAGCGCTCGGCAATGCGCTCAAAAGACACCGAGATATCTCAGGAAAAGAAGGTGTCGTTTCGATTGAACGGTTGCGGCTCGCTTTGCACGATGGAATAAATCGGTATCGAAGAAATTACTCCCGCGTGCCGTCCATTCGACCTCTCTTTCTTATAACTAATCACTCTTGACGAAGTTCTTATGCTTCATCCATCTAACCTTTCTTTGCGCTAATTACTTGGGGCGATATTGCCTTCGCGTTCCATCCATCAAATTCTTCTCTCCTCGGATTTCTTTTAGCATCACAGGATATATATATATATATATATAATATAAAAGCGCGTAGGTGTATTTCATATAGTAAAAGGTTATCTTTTTGATTATTTAAAATATAAATAAAAACTTTTTAGCGAATAGAAAAATTAACGCTTTCGACATCTTGACAAAGATAAATAATTTCGTACAATAAAAGCTGGATTTTTTATTAAAATTAAAGAAATTTACGTTAAAAAGCTAAGATTATGCGAACGTTTAATAAATTTAAAATTTTCAGTAAGAATTATGATTCTTTAATGTAAACTTTAGACTCATTTTATAACAGAATCATAAAAAATAATATTGACAATCAAAAGAAAATAATTTCCAAGAAATATAATACTAGTTTAGAAGATATTCGTATAACAATCATGGAATACAACATCCTACGGGAAGCAATTAAGAATCAAATTACACACTATGGCAGATTGCCTCATAATATTGCGCCAAGCTGTCGCGACTCGTCGTCGCCCGAATACGACTGCACAGAGACGCGCCAATGAAACTGAACGAGCAAGAAAAATCGTTATTAGCTACAATTCATACTTCTTTGCGTCTTTCCATTGCCACCTTTCTTGTTTTTTTTTTAGGTTTTTTTTTAGGATTAGGATTTCGTGTGAAATAGTAAAAATTCGATACCGTAAAATAAAAATATAATTATAAAATATAAAAATGTAATTATATTATACATGATATTTATACTTTCTATAAAAGTGAAGTGAAAAATTATAAAGAATATGTATCAACGAAATATAGTATTAATTTACGTAAAATACGACGTATCGCTATTCAATTGTATTTTTAACACAAGCATCGTTTTGTTCCGTTTCAGTGTGCAACATAACGTTGGACAGCAGGCAGCTGTTCAGCAAATCGGATCGTGGCTTCGGGCAAATAAAATCGCCGTATCTTCAAGGGCCCTCGAGGTGTACATACAGATTCGTGCCGGATACTGGGCAGCGGGTCGAGCTGCAGATATATCGACTGGTGTCCATCGGCCGGCACAACGGCACCGCGTAAGTAGCTTTTCGGTGACGCCTTTCTTTCCACCCGCTCGTATCGTTTAACGGCACCCTTTTGCGCCCGCGTCGCTGCTCCTTTATAGCCGCGACCGTAAACTTTATGGAAAAGTATTCCCGGCGCCTATATAACTTCCGCCCGACACATGCGTCTGTAAACTTATGTCACCTCACGGTTGAGCCCAGGTAATTTTGAAGCATATATATATTAAAGCATGTGGACACTAAGAAAACGGGGTCTAGGATCTACTTGGATATTTTGTTATTTAAAAGGCACTCTCCGATAGTCTTGCGTTCTTTTTTTTCTTATGCTCGCATATATGTTATAGACGAAGGGTAAAAAGCCTCTTTCAAAATATTTTAAACACGTTTATCGGTCAATAACTTACAACTTTTCCGTAGTACAAAGTAACCACCATTCGTGAAACCTCCGTCCCCACTTTTCTCGCTCGTGTAAGTAGTTGAAGAGCGGACACCGTGGACCGATATGATTGAAAATCGCTCTCGTCGATGGTCGTTTCAATTTATCATACTTCCGCTCTTACGAGACGATAGCTCGGTTCTCAAGCTCCTCTCGACTATGGGTAGAAGGAGGAGCTGAGAAGTCAAGAGTAATGCCGGCGCAACCCTACGAGAACCGGCGGGTTGGGGAGAAAAATTACTGTTTTCAGAAAGCCCTCCGGCATCCCTAACTCCCCGCCACACACGAGATCGTCCACTCCGACCACGTTCATGGACAAACTTCGTGGCGGGCGGAAAAGGCCTTCGACAAGCCCTGGAAAAGTTCTTACAATTTTTCGACAAGGCTCTTCACCTCAACCCCCGCGTTCTCGGGCTCCGGTGTGTCACGACGGCGAAGTCGGGGAGCTTACGACGCGCCGAGCATCATACGAGCTTACTCTAGTGGCTTTTGTTCCCGTTCCGGAATACGCAAAACGCGGGCGACCATACATATCCACAGAACGGATGTGTGCTTATGGTGCACGAGTAGTGGCACGAACGAAAAATATATGTCCGTGCTCCCGTTATCTTTCTTGAGAGAAACTACATTACTCCGTTGAATTTTCAGTCCTGTCGACATGTCTAAAAATAACTTGTGTTGAACTTTATAAATCAGTTGCTATTAATACTCGCATAAATATTCATCGACATTGCACACTGGACCTAATAATTATTTCACTCTCAGGAGTAAAATTTTTATTAACAATTACTCTTTTGTAATATAAGTATATTTCATAAATTAAAGGGAACATTTAAATTTAATTATTAACCGTAAAAAATTGCCGGTCTTTTTACATTTTTAGTTTGAAGTTTGCGTGAGCGCGATTAAACAATTTTAAATGTTTTTAGATTATTTGGTACGCGTAAAATACAAATCTGCATAATTCTCATGTAATATGCTTCCAAACAGTAAGACTTTAAACTATCTACGCCACCATCTGCTAGGAGCTAAAAGCGCTGCGTTAAATGCATATAAAAAATGCAAGAGCCCACACTTTAAGTCCACTTGTTAGCGAGGAAACGGCTGGCAAGCTGAGGGCGAAAAATACCGTTACTCTTGCCTGCGCGGCCCAGATCGTTCGCGTTTCTTTCGTTTTCTGTGCACTGCGCGCTCTGAGAAACTGCAACGACCGGAAGAAACAGCGCCGCCCACACGAACCGTACCGCGCAAATTCTCCTATTCGGAAAAATATTGGCGCTTGATCGGCTTTATCGCAGAAAATCCTGCGAAATTTTAGTATTACTTCTGAGCGGAATCCTTGAGAAATTTGTCGGACCATTTGCGACGCTTCTTAAGAGTCGAGGCGAGAAATGTCACGCAAAAGCGCAGAAAACGCTGAACTAAAAATATTCAAACAATCTTCTGATAGATGAGCTTCAAATTTTATATCGCCTTGAAACTATCTTTGTCCTATCGAGCATAAAACGGCAGCTGATCGATATGCAAGGAAAAATATATTCGCATAATATATGGAATCTGTTAAAAATGTATATTCAAGACGTGTACGTATATATTATAGATAACTAGGATAATAACATGTTTAAACGAGTATTTTGTCGCAAAATTTTGTTTGTTAAATTGCGCACACTCATTCGCGAGAATTCAACGTTTACGAATGAGATTGAAATAGCCAGTTTTCGTAGTTTACGTAACGCATGACGCTGAATTAATATCACACCGGACCGTAGCATAGGACAGAGTTGGCGGAAATATGACAAATGACACACGTTACATGCGCGGTCGTGTAATACGTGTGTAGTTCATGCTCGTTAAGTTATAATTAATGTAACTTTCCGAGCCTCACTATGTAGGATGCCATAACAGGTTCCTTGTGCTATTCTGTATCACGTCCATCACATCCTTCAAAGAATAAAGGCTTGATTACTGATTATGAAGCATTATGTTAGAATATCTCTGGTTTTAATGGCCAAATTCTAATGTATTCTATAGATAAAAATAAGAAGAAAATATATAAACATAGGTCTATAAAAGCTTTATTAAAAAGTTACAACAAAAAAACATAAAAATCTAGTGAAAATGTGAAATCTGGCAAGTTTGAAGAGAGATTGCATCAACCATCCAATTGTATCCATACGTTTTGACATATTCATTAAAAAAATTAAAAGTTTTTCCTTTCACAAATCTTGCTTCATCAGTCTATAGAATTCTTTATGAAAAATAATTAATCTTCTACACTACACGTATGTGTATCCCATGGAATTGATATTCAGGTAAAAGACGAAATAAATCCAATGATGACTGACAAGGACGGCCGAAATGAAATATTAATAAAGTTAATGTTGCATAACCTCTGTTAATAGTAAGAGCAAATTTCTTTCATTCGTGGCACATTTAATTTTTTTGTAGGAATTTTTAAGTAAAACTTCTGGGACCTATGTCTATAATATTTTTTTCTTATTTTTACTTATAAAACATTAACGCAATTTCGCCGTTAAAACTTGAATAAAATTCTCACTGTTAAATTTACAGTTTATAGTTTCTTTTCTGGAAAGTAGGATAAAGGATAAAGGAAATATTTATTTTTTTTTTATTAATTATCCCAGATTAATGAAATTTCTTATTAGATTCTTATTAAAATAGACATTTATCTACGGCAGGCATCGCAGATATTTATGCTTTGCATAAGTCGTTGTGCGTTTATATTGTCCCTTTCCCTTCTCGATAAATGCTGTCTCACGTATGTGAATCGTCTATCTTACCGCTGTCCTATACACTCGGATCTTCCGAGATCCTTCTCGAACACTCATAGAAGCTTGATAATAGAACGTGAATTTCGAGAAATGGAACAAAGCGCGGGCCACTCGGATATCCCGTGTTCCAGACCGAAAACCGGAAGATGTAGGTGCTCCTAATCCCGAATGCCGAGCCATGGTCACCGCGATGTACGTGCACGTTCTCGATGAGACACAATTGGGTCAGGTCCTCGGCTGGACATGCACTTCATTCCGTGAACGTCCCTCGAATGACCCGCACGGTGCGATTTCAAGTCATATTAAGTGACCGCTATAATCAGAGATATCCTCGAACGAAAATCGAAAGCGGCATCGAGTCTCTCTTCTCCGCAAAGTTGCGCAATGTAACATTTACATTCCGCTCTGTAATACTGGCTCGTAAGCGAAGCTATTATTTTAACGTACTCTCGCAAGAAAAAACATCGTGGATAAAATGCAATGTTTATCAAAATTATATTTTATTTAATAGCTACATAAATAATTCAATGCAACGGAGATATTCCGATAGGTTATTATTTATTTTTCTTTTTATTATTAATATTAATAATAGATTAACGAAAATACGAAGCTACATGAATGAAGCTTAACGAATTTAATATGCCGTAGGCATAATTCTCTCCAGTCCTCGAGAATTGATTTACGCGTAAACAACGCGCGCGGTACACTAAATTCGCAGAGATATCACTTTGAACGCACTCAAATTAACCGTGCAGAATTAATTTACGGGCTTTATTGAACGTTGTACAAATTTCATACTTTCCCACTCGTAAACTTCCGACTGCGCGTATTCTCGAAAATTAGTTGGCACAATACAACATGCGGACAATACATTTGCGTGTGGTCCGAGATTGCGTAAATTGAATAGGGGATGTGCCATCAATGTTCGAGAAATCATTCGCTCGCTGAATGCTTATGTCACCTTTATAATTCTCTCATTTCAATAATATACATATAAATGTACCTCCATATATCTATCTATCCATAAAGTTAATTAATTCATAATAACGAACGGGGATGTCCGTAAAGGAAATAATGCTGTTCGAGAGAAACCGAATAAATCGAAAATTAATTTGTGAAATTGAATGATTGAATGGTCAAATAGGTAGGATGGAAGATGGATTAATTTAGATAGACGCGGGTATATTTATTCAATCCACGGGATGTGGAAACCATAGACGGGCCCATAAAGTAATAAGCCGACTAATGAAGAGCCGATGTATGAAGAACTCGCGTTTCGTCGAAAATCGTGTTCCCGCCAATCTGATGGACGATGAAAAATATGTGAAGTTAATTAAAAAATATCTCATGAATAACGCACGAATTATCCTGCGTAAAGTAACTCGTTATGCGCGCTCGTCCCTCTCTCCCGCTCTCGGGAGGGACGTTAACCTGCAGAATGCTGAAAAATTGCCTTCGCTGCAGCGGCGGCGTACACACCGCCCGTAATTAATTCATCGCGATATCGCGCGAGAGGAGAACTCTCGCATTACCCATGAGGTATCCCGCGAATATTCCAGCTGGCTTGTTGACGGATGTGCATGCGACGCAGCCCGGGGAGTGAGAGCGTGGATTTCGTTCGTCAGTCTGGAAAGCGCCGAGAAAAGCGCTTCCACACCCTCTCCCACCTCGCTCTTCCGCCCTCTCATCCTTATACTTCACTCTTCCGTCTTGTCGGCTCGCGTACATGCGGTCCGGAAGGGTGTGAGCGACAAAATTACGTCGCTCAGCGGAATACTATTAAGTGGGGGGGGGGGGGTAGCAGAATAGAATGAGNCCCGCGGGTGATGGATGACCTTAATTTTGCTATGATTACCGGCGGCTCGGGAATTTGTATGAAAATCGCTCGGGGCCGTTTCTTTCATACGATCCTCTCTTCGGCGCCTTCGATCACTCTCCCCGACTTCTTCTCACCGCTCCGTTCCCACATTCTCCTGTTCTCTCTTTCTTTCTTCCTTCCGCCCGCAACTGCCATCGCTTTCAGATTAATACCCTTTCGCTCTAATTTCATGTCCCGCGATAGACGTCTCCCATAGAATCGTACACGCTTTTCAGAAATGAGAAATTACATCGATATTTAATGACGTAGATTAACAGTTCGGTTAGCGGCTTGTTAAAGCGTGACAGCGATCGAAGGATTAAGGGAGAGAAAGATGGAAAAGAAAGGAATATACTTTCCGACAGGAAAATACTAGGAAAGACGGAATAAGCTTCTGAAGTCTATTATCCGTAAAACTAACACTTTAATCAACACTTTAATTAATAATGATTAGTATATTTTTTAATTACTTTTAGACGCTTCAGGTATAAAGAAACATAAAAGCTTTTTCATTTGGCTCGTTTCCAGTATATCTTTTCTATCTGTGTATTTTATATTACACAAAATACATAGAGAGAGAGAGAGAGAGAGAGACACTTATAAACTACGAACATTCAGCAAATATCGTGGTTTTAACTGCAGCTTATTATCGTTATTATATTTGTATTATACATATATCCGACATTACGAGACTGTAAGCGCGAGAACGTTTTCGAGCGGCGATAAGGTAACTATATGGTGCAAAACGCGATTCTTCGCCATTACCTTGTATATTATATATAGTTTAAGTTTTTAGCATAGTTACATAATGCGCCATGAAGATAAATTTTCTTTCCGACTCTCGGAAAACAATGTTGAAGCGTTTTAATTTTCTCGCAAAACTTTCACGCAGGAAACATTGCAAAACTTTCATTTGTTAAAATGTGCATTTCCCCTCTCTCTCTCTCTCTCTCTCTCTCTCTCTCTCTCTGTCGGCCTACGTTGAACGTTTTTGTTTAAAGCGAATATGGACGTGCGTCAGTTGGCAGAACGATTTACACATATTAAAAGCACAGTTTGAAGAATTACTCTCTTGCGATAGTATTTAGAATTCTACATATGAAAGAGGCATTGGAATATTAACTATTAAAAAAAATATATATTTTTTTTATACACCGTTGGAAAATTTTTCAACAAATTTACTCTCTATAATAAAAAAAGCTTTTAAGCGAATGTAAGTATATCAGATAACATTATCGATTTGTCTCTCGGTCTATGTAGTTTGTTTCATATATGTTCCTAAAAGGGGTACACCACCCGCGCCCTGCCACGTCATATAACGATTATTCCCGTTCGAAGAGTTCATCTTCTTTCGCGGAACTGTAACTCGACGAGCGGGGATATTATACTCGAGGGCTAAGGTTTAAGTAGCTTCATAAATTACACTACTTTTACGGTAGGATCACCTAATCCACGCTAGAAGCGGTTTCGGCGAAAAGCGAACTTTGCTATTCAGGCTTGGAATTTGAATATCTCTTGACGTCTCAAACGCAAAGTGACATCGCGCGTTAGACGAAGTAAGTTTTACGTCATGAAAAAGTATTAGAGCGATTCATCTAAACTAAGGGTGTTTTAGGGAGAGATGCGTTTTGTGGCAAAATTACAAGAGGAGATAAATGAAGAAAAAATGTCAAGCACTTTTCTCTTTCATAGTTATATATGAATACTTGAAATTTATAAAAAATTACACTTAAATTTTTACAATTAAATTATAATAATTTAAGTTTTAGATGAAGATGTATTTCCTTGAAATTTCCGATAAAGTCGTGAGTCGTCATTATTCTATCAACAAAAATATACAAATTATCGCTATGTGCGAAACAATTTCCTGAAATCAAACATACGTTTGTCACGATTTTCTCTGCTCGTGCGAGAAGACACACGCGTACACACGGTAAGATTGTCATAACTCACGCGTCGTATCACGGCGCCACGAAGATAACACGATTACATATGTACATCACGTTCGCGACTAGAATATCAGACGGTACAATTCCTCCCCGAAATTCGACGTTGCGCTCTCGAGGTGCACTTCTAACGCCGCTTGCTTACCGCGCGCGAGCTGCAATAATGTATGCCGAGCACACTTCGTGAATTGTTTGCCCGCGCTATGTACACTTATCAAATTAGACACTCGCTGCGCTGATAAATCCAACACGAGCGTTTGGTTGCCGCGCGACGTTCGTTACGCGTGGCATAAATGATACACGCACGGTAAACGCGGCGAACAACGTTGAGCTTGCGCGTTTAACGTGCACCTCAAACGAGCTATTGCCGTTCATGATAAGAACATCCCGAAATTTAATTTCTCCCGAGGAGGAAGGTAAATGAAGCCAGTATGTAACATTTGCTTTAAAGGCGGTTTAATTAACTCTCTAGTTGTCATACGGGGTCTTTATAAGTTCGATGTTTAATAAAACACGTTTTTGTAATAAAATATTAACTTTGTCGTTTGGATTTTGAAAGTCTGCAAAAATTTTATTTCCAAGAGAAACACATTGATTTTTTTATATTGTGGTAGCTCAAGCTTCCACGCGCCGACTCATGTTACGAAAAACAGCGCGGCGACTGAAGAATTAATAATCCTGGTATATATGTATCCTACTGTATACTATGATTTAATGTTACATGTGGACCATTAATTCACAACCTAACCCCGTCAAGAATAATATAAAAAAAAAGGATTTATTCAATTGCATGTTGTAGTATTAATACATTTCAAGAAATTGTACTCGAGTAAAATTTATGCATTTAATCAGTATATGATATATTTTTCGCTTTAGTTTTTTCGCATTAATTTTGAATTTGCGACACTGTTTACAATTCAATCATATCGAGAGAAAAATAACTAAAAATCATCGCAATTTTGCTTCTGAGGGAATAATAAACGCTACTTCTAAGCTTCGTGGTTGCATAGGGAACTTACAAGCGGTTTTTATCAGGCGCCTGCCAATTGATCTGTGCGCTTCTGGAAATAATGCGGCCGTGCAGTTATCGCCAATGTGATTTTACGATCGACTGGCGCGGACGAGACAATGGCCTCCCGTTATTTATTAGCTCGAATCTCTGCGCATTATGCGCGATCGAATCTGTCTGGATCGCGGCGTGCGTGATTGGTCCACGGTTTATGCACGGTTTAGGCGGTCTTTCAATACGAAATCCCGCTGAAATAAATCATTAGCATGCGCGAGCCCGCAGCCAGCTATTATGGTTAAATAATCGCGTTATTGTAACTGATGGCGCGCAGCACATTTCTAAAAACCGCATTATCCAATTCCGCGGCTGACAGACTAATCGTACGCTTCTGACGATTTTTTTTTCTCCATTTAAAGTTTCTTTGTTAAGGACTTCATAAGAAAAAGAAATCATTAGAATAAAATGATATAAATTTGCGAAGCGTCTGCACAGTTCCATTATAACAATGGATACTTTCGCAACGATGTCATGAGTAATATCTGCAAAGAACGCGAAAAGAATCGTATAATCCTTATTCCGTATTAAGATCACGAAACGTCGCTTAACACGTCTGCCTTTTTTCTAGTTTCTTCTGTCTGCTCAAGGAATTTACGTGAGCCAACACCCGGTTTTTGCGCTAGGTTAAACGCGCGTTTAGTACTTCTAACATTAATATAATTTTCAAATTCTAGAAGGTGACTAACCTTACAAGTTTAATAAAAATCATTAAATAGTGGCACTCGTGTTTCCGATGAAACCGCGCGACTATTAGCGAAGCTTGAAGAGCCTCTGACCACATCATTGGTTCCTCCCTCGTTTCGAATCGGCTGGCCGCCAGCTTTACCGTTCGTTCCTCCATCCGTCTTTCGTGCGGACGAGCGGGGGAGGGAATAGTCTTGTTTTCAGAAAACTTCAGATCCAATTCACCAACTTTCCACATTACGACAATGCCGTTCGAGCTCGAGGACGCGTGGAGTAGTCTTTCACTCGTTCGAGAGTAAATGAAACTGCCGTGGAGAGAGAAGCCAGAAAGATGTTCCGTGCTGGGCGGAAAGGAGAACGTGAATCATCCTCTCCCCTCAACTTTACCGCTGATTACACGTTCCGCTACTAAGTAGAATTCGTCTTGCCAGAAATAAATTAGTTAATGGATCTTCTCCGGTACACTGTTTTCGTGCACCGCGGAAGCCGCGCAGTAGTAATTTTTTGCGACTACAGAAAAAGCAAAAAAATTGGAAATTTATTTCTGTAATAGACGAAATAATTAAAACTGCTAGTCTAGAATTTATTTGAAATTTATATAATACAATTCTAATGGAATTAAGAGTCAACGCCTGTTAATAGATAATGCAACTGCAGTCACATTCTATTTATAAAAAGTTTAAATGTACTTGAAAGATAAAAAAAAACGGATTTTTTTGATAATGAAAAAAATTCCGAACAAAGTTTCTCGTTAAGTAAATGCAATTTATTACTTTAGGTACTTAAAAAGAGAAAGAATTTAATTTTTTTAACTAATCCTGAGAGACAATTTCATAGTGATTGCTCGTTTACATAAAAGTGTAAATGTAAACGTTTAATTCTTCGAGTACAAAACTGCATAATGCTGTATATTTTATGTAGTTTAGAATTCAGCTGGAACTTTTTTTCAAGCTCAAGATACCAAAATAGATTTCGCAATATAAAATTTTATTGTACTAAATTATCTACATTTTCTCAAGTTTACNATATTATTTATTTATGAACATAACTACTAAACTACTTTTTAGACAAATTAGAAAATTAAAAGCGAAATACGCTGAACACATGCATCCGTGGGCAATTTTCTTACGCTGAGTGCTTATGTGCGCCCATATTGTTTAAAGGGTTAATCTGGTATTCGCGTAAATTGAATGCACGCAGGCCTCTTAAAACGCTTAAAGTTCGCTCCAGGGAACGCATTAGAGTTTCGCGATTAACAATAACGCCGGATATGTGCCTCATTAATGAAAAGTGAAATCACTCCCACTGAATGTGGCGTGTCGCTGAAGTTTCACGCGCGATCGCGCAAAAATACATCCCGGCGGATCATATCGGGTCACATCGGAAGCCAGAAATGGTAAACTTCTCGCTTATCTGTACTTGTTTACACCACCAGCGCGATTTGTGCGCCGTAGATCGTCGCCGGATTAACGGACTACCGATCGATAGGATTCGCATCCGTCGGCTCAGCCGTCGTCCGATTTTCGAGGGTCGATCTACGTCCTCCATCCCTCTAACCAACGCACGTTGCCGCGCCCGGAATTATTCTGATCGTTAGAAATTTGATTTCACGCTCGCCGCATCCATAACATCCTCCCTGCACGAACGCGAACAACGCCGATGGTAGTAATGGTACATGGAAAATAGGCTTTCGTGCCACACGTATTGGGTGGGACGTGAAATTTGATCGAGATTATCGTTGCGCATAATTTTAATCCAAAAATGAGATAGAAATTGAATTAAATATTCAGATTAAAATGAATAAAATAATAAATTTATAATTTTTCCGCTTATTGTTTATCTTTTAATAGTTAATTTATTCTACATTATAATGCTGATGGTATTATAAAAAATAACGATAGGCTATTGGCTATTTTTGTTCTGAAAAGAAAGTTGATATGCATATAAAACATTTCCTATCAGCTTTTTAGTGTCAATTTAAACATCGACATCAAAGAGACACATAAATAGTTTAGATGCACGTAAAAAAGGCAATAGATTCTTTTTTACGTAACACCTAGTATGCAGTGTACATGTGCATGTACCGTTCCCTCGTACTCTCATTTTCCGTTGCTCTCGCGTCTACCTGATGTAACGGGCGTAGTCCCAACGCGAAATAACTCGCATAAATCACCGATGGTTACATAGATACATTTCGTGCGATTCCACTGGCGGCAATGTTTTAATAAAACCCGAGGCCCAATTATTCAACTCGGCGACCTCAGTTTGTGCCCTCAAATGACCCGTGTACACGTACTAAAAATCCTTCACCTTTAACCGAAAGCAAAATATCGTTTCGCTATTTTGTATTTTATTCAAAAAGGGACCGTTAAACCATTTATCACTTTTATTTCTGTCATGTGTAGTTTGCAAAGGTCTTTCGGTATTTTCGATAAAAACGATTGGCAAGCATTGTGACAAATAGCCGTCATTCCTTTTCGCAGTCGACGCCGAAGCCGCGGATCACGTTACGGCTGTTTGGACAGCCGTTAGGCGTTAAAAATAGCATGTACTCAAAGTTTTCCGCTTGCTCCCCTTCGCGCCCTTCCTGGCGCCCTTCTCCGCCACGTATCTCGTTATCCTTGCGATAATCTGAAATCACACAAGCCGCTAACGTCAACCGGAGAAGACGGAGAAATGGTTTCGAGAACAGCGACTCGACGTTGACAAACATCGCGCGTACCATTTTCGAGCATTGCATCCCCAGTGCGGGGCTGATGTCAAAAACATACGTGAAACTTTGATACAAGCCTGACAGCTTCCGGTCACGAAATCCAGGCACTGGATATCCGAGGATCTGAAATCCAAGCGGAGTACCGCTTCCATCGTTATGAACGGAAAGAGCAGAAGCCAGAGCGCCGGAGTGTGAGGAGTAAAGTGAAAAAAGTTTTCAGCGCTCTCTTTGCTCAGGCTCCCTTTTGCTCTTCTCACCAACTCGGCCTCGTTATTCTTTTAAGACCCCTGTACAGTGGATCGTTTCCGAGAGAAAGAAAAGAATCCACCTTGTTGATTTATTCGATGAAAGAGTTACAAGAAAATTATGTGGATCTTAACGTAGTCCAGGCAACACTTTTTTCCTCATCGATTGATCAAAGTCAAATCTCTGATGGAATATTCTCTCGTTTGAAGGGTGCAGTTTTATAAGTTGTATTTTTTTCAAGCTTCATCAAGATGTTGGAACTCGCGGAGCGGGAAGGGGAGGGGGAGGGAGGTGGGATGAAAGATGAGTTAGCGTTGAGTAATTCCTGATTACCGAAGAAAAAGGACTGCGAAGTACTTATTTCTTAACGAAAGCTAATTGTCGGATATATATTTGCATTCTAAGAGCGGAGAGAGCGCTCGTTAAAGTCTATTGCGTAAATGCAATTCGAGTTGAAGTAAATAAGAATCTCGACTAGCCAATTATCATGGTTCAGTGAATCGAAGTTCGTGATTTAAAAGCCGAAGTGATCAACTTAACGACGCGTCGACGAACAGTCGCTCGTGACTTCACAATTTCAACAAAATTACTGCAATGTCTGTTTCACTGCTATTTAAACGCCAGATCCTTCGTAGTTTGGTTAATCCTTCGTTATATCACTCAATACTGATGGCTTACCGTCTGATTTCTTGTTGAGATATACTACTTAAAATGCACTTATTCTCTGTAATGTAAAAATNGATTTTCAAATATTAGTAATAATTTTATGCAATTATTATTTATAATTAATAAAATATATATAATATAATGTAAGTATATAATGTATATTGCATAATATATATATATATATATATGTGTGTAATTATATATAATTATATCTATGCTATATACAACACCGAAACACAAAATGTTTCTCAATTATAAATTTTTTTACAATATGTTATCACTCAATTATTATTATATATTTTTTTTATTTACTGAAGTTTTAATTTCAATATCTATTAAAGGCAATTTAATATATGATTAACGAAAGCAGATGAAAAAACAGATTTTATTACGACTTTGATACGGTAGTTGTAAAAGAATGAACTGTCCCCTTTATCGATTTTCCATCCTGCAAAGAGAGGTCAGTGTACTTTTGAAACTTTATCGGTCACTTATACCGTCGTTTTATCGTTTTCTCAAGAAAATCATTCAACATAAAATAAACTATAAACTATATCAACGTATGCCAAAGATAGAGCAAAGCAATGGTTGAGAATGTTGTTCTTGGCTGCGGCTAGAGCTACATACTAATAATTTATTCCACTTGCAGCGAAGTTAACATTTTCATTGCAATAATAATTCTACGAAATGTCGAGGATGAATAATTTTCCATGTTTCCGAGGCAAAAGCGAGACGTGCGTAGAAAAATTTAAAAAATATATCTCAGTAAATATCTTTGTTACATTTAAAATTTTATTAAAAATCTCAAAAATCTGAATTATAATATAAAAGTAGTATATAAAATAAAATGTTTATCATACAGCTACACGACTACACATTGCACACAAATGTTGCATTAATAAAAATAAGAATGAAAATAAGAATAAAACATTATCTTGGATGATTTAATTGCAAGAATTTTAACAAAATAGAAAAAAAGAAGTTTTAATAAAAGGCTACTTACAGTAAATAATTGTATCATCGTGTCTAATCTATGATTTTCTAGGAGAATTCTTTCAGTTTGTAAGCACAATCAGCCACTGTCAGATAAGTCAAATTTATTTTAGGGAACGACAGTAACAGTACAACTGATGGCGAAATCAAACTGAAACGCAGTACACGCAGTCAGAAATCAATTGACATTTTTGAATGCACCGCTTGGAGAGTCGAGATTAAAGTGTTCCCTGTCGTACGAACTCAGCCGTTCGAAAACGAATTACAGCACGCTTGCGCGTATTGCAGTAAATGGATTTATCTCTCAGTTGGCTTTGCTATTGACGCGTCGTCAGCGAACATTATTCCGGGTTAAGCCGATTTGTTTTACTTAAACTCGTAAAACGGCAACCTTCTATTTGAATTAAAAAGATAATTGAATTTTTCTATTTCTATATATATTTATATATTCTGTCGACATTGCTTCGTATAAATAAATTTTATGAGTTGATTCGATAATCAATTGAATTCAAGTCTTTTGACTGCCACAATTTATTCAAATTTTATACAGAGAAGGAAGAAAGACATATAATACAATACATTATAAATCAGCACCTTTCTCGAGCTTCTCGCGCATGATGTCGATAATGCGATTTCGATCACTATTGTCCGAGGCGTCACGATGTTTGCCAACACGGACGGGCGAACCACCGCGCCGCACCGGCTTGCGCCGCATCACTCTCGGTCCCACCTGCGAGGGAGCGTTCCTCACTTTTGTCCCTCGGGACCGCGTCGGTTTACATTTAAATTTATAATCCGCCCCTCGTTCCGAGGGGGCTCCGTCCGAATGCCCGCAGTAAATTGATTTGCAGTATAACTCCGTTCCCTCGCCGTTCGCACTTGTGAAGGGAGGAGGGAGGAAAAGGAGGGTACAACATGAAAAAGACATGGAAAGCTGTGCAAGCAGAATGGCGAAACGCCAGGGTGGAAGGAACAGCGGATGACGGGTTCGAGGAGGGAGAAAATGTAAAATACGAGATGGTCTGGGCGCGGTAAGCGATTTCCGGTTGACTGACTGACATCGGTAAGCTTGGCGCTGCCTCCGGGCAACCTTCTCGCCGTCTAGTCGGTTTTCCTTCGCGTTCTCCTGGGTTATCCACAAAGCGGGCGTATATACGGTCGCGTGTATTTGTTATGTGCAGACAACGTGTATGGACGTACACGGGGCCGGGATTCTCGCTACTCCGTTTTCCACTTGGAGGCTCGACCGCGATTAAGGTACTCCGCGACAAGACGCGCCAAATTGCATGGTATTTCGAGGAGGCAGTACCGAGGACCCGTCATCCACATTGCCTGACAGCGATTTCGACAAGAACGCGTTCTTCCGACGAAATGGCCTGTCCGCTTGCCGAGATTTTTTCTTACCTTGTACGGCAATCTAAACCAATAATGTTATCGACATTCAAAAATTTTATCATGTTTTATCAGACATAACGAAATTCTGTTCCAATTATAACGTCAAATTTATTAGACTTTAATCATTATAGATGATATAGATTTCTTTTTATTTATGCTATTTGAAATTCAATATTTCAATTATTTACAATTTACAAATATAAATGTTTATATTATTAAATATAAATATAAATATTGACTTACGATTTGTTATCGTTAAATCGTGAAAAAAAAACAAAAAGCTATTAATTGAGAATGTATTGTTAATTACACAATTATTTATGATAAATTCAATATTAATTTACTAATGGACAAATAAAATTCTCTCCGAATTTTCACATTAATTGATTGAATTTACACATATAGGATATACGTGCTTACAAAGCGCCGAGATTCTGTATGTCATTATTGCAATTGCAATCGTGACTTTGAAGTTTCCGCGCAGCGCGAGAGGTCTGTCTGTTTCGCATTATACTGCCAAGAAGCACGGTCCACGAGTTTCCGTTTTATACCCCGGTGAGCCAGCGCGATTATAAGGGACTCGGGAAGACAGGGCCGTCCTAAATTGCACTCGAGTGTTTCGTAACTCCTCTCGACGTTGTGACGATATTCCCTCCAGATGTAGTCCACAAAACCCTCTGCGCTCCGAGAGAAATCTCGCCACTCCTGTATAACCCAACGAGACACCACTTCCATATATACGTACGTAAGATAATTCTTATTAAAGAGAAGAAAGACGAGGGCTGAAAATTTTCGTATCGCGTGCTCTCATGCGAGCGATATATATCGAAGAAAGGTGCACGCGATATAACTTGCGATGCTATCATCGCCTGACTACCACGAAAAAAGAATATAAAGTGTAACGGAATTGTGAAGGAGGTTATAAAAGCTAATTATCTGATTATCAAATTATCTATTTTTCTGCCATTTTTCTGCCAAATTAATTTTTTAAAGAAGCTCTTAATAAATCATATTTTTCATTCTCAAGATTAATTTTATCGATCGTGTGTAAAACTATTCTCATATCTCTCGAAAAAAAAAAGTATTTCAATACAAAAAAATCTAGTTCTCTTCTACAATCCGTAGAACGGTGACAAATTCAATTGACAAACCGAAAAACCAAAACAGTCGGAGATGCCCGCCCTCGAGAAATCGTTTCGATCTTTCGGTCACGAGCTCGGTTCGTCGTATAGAGAGAGGGATGAACGAATTGGACAAGAGGGGGGAAAAAAAGAGCACGAGAAAGGTTGCTCCGCTGCATGGGAGAAAATCGCGCGAAATAAAAGCATCCAATTTCCTGCGAATTGTCCGTCGGATTTCTCGGCGGACTTCCTCCTTGCTCTTCCTCTCGCCGCGGCGTCCGACCGGCGTGGCGCGAAAAGAAAGAGCACGAAGAGCCGGTTCATGCTTTTCACGGCCGGACACGAGATGCCAAATGCAGTCGGTGAAACGTGAAATGCCGAGGATCGTGCGAGTCGAGGGGATAGGGTGACTCGCCGTTGCTGAACGGCGCGAAGAGTGGCGGCGGTGCTCGGAGAAGGTCGACTTCCGTCTTTATTCTGACCCAACTTGCAGCATTTCAATTATTTATATCGCGCTATCAACAGCACAATGAAATCTCCGCGACTATCTACGTTTCTCTCGTTTCTGCCTTTGTCCTCCGGCTTCTTACGAAGATTCCCCTTATTTGTTTCTGTTCTCTTTGAATGCTCGTGTAGAGCGCAAGCTACCACATGCAACGATTGCGGAAATAAAATGAACACGGACATAAGCTCCCTCTGGTCAAATAATATTGATAATTCTTCAGAAAATTATAATATCAAAATATTCGCTACAAAATATTCTTCTATCTAAAGAATTATGACCGAATCATTGAGAATTTCAACGGTAATGAAGGTAGTCACTATAAATAACTATGTTTATTTCTTCCTCGAGTCTTTCTATAGTACCTAGGCAGCTTACTCGCACAATACTGGCAAAGCATTGTACATCTCAAATAATAAAGACAACAGAGCTGCGGACCTGAATGCAAGAGCCGGCAAACTCCCCGCTGGATTGCTGATGCGGCATGACGTTCGCTTATTTGCATCGCATAATTGACAATACCGCTATTCGTCAGATATTCTCCGCTCCTTTGGTCTTTCCCGTCGGTTCCCATTCCACCTCGCGCCTTTTGCGTCTGTAACGATCTCTGATATCCTTTATTCTTTGACGATATACTTCGCCCTCGCCTGTCTCTCCGTGTTGCATGTCTAACGAGTGAGGCGAGCAAGCTTCTTATCGAATCGCATAGCGGATACGTGTCTCCAGTGCGATTTAAAGTTTCGAGCGAGCATGGAAAAAGAGCTGAAGTAGACTCGCGTAAGCCGTAAGCATCAAAAATGAATATCTTTCTTCCCGGAACCGGAAAAAGACGGTCGAAAGTAACGAGCCCATCTTCCCAGCCACGTGGCGCTTCAATTATTTATGACGTCTTGTTGATGCCATCCTGCACTAGTCAGTCACGCTTTTCATTGTTCTCTTCACTGCTCTCTACACTACTTATCGACTTATCGTCTTTTTCTTTCTTATTTTTGAAACATTTAAGTCGTGTCTAGATGTTCGTTCAACTTTTACATCGAATAAAAGTATCTAGATTTCGCATAGAGTACACCAAAGTTTGAAATCTTACATATGAAGTAATCATGTAACAGTTAAGTTAAATTAACGTTATTAACGTATTTACGTACTTTACAGTATTTTAAAAATAAATATGACAGAGCCATATTTTATCCGTAAGCGAAAATCAGCCATTCGAAAGTTCTTTTATCTGAAAAGTGTTGTCCTTCATAAAAGATGCTACAAGCAAGCGAGTTTGTATTCTCTGGGGGACGTTAACGGCATCGTAACTCGGATCAGAAGTTAGACCCGGTCGGATTACGAGGAGATGTATGTCCTCACGAGCATCAATAGAGATCGAAGAGGATCGCGCGAGACGATCGGATCCGCGACCCCGTCGAAACCCGTAAGCAATTAATTCATAAGCGGTACGCTCGACACAATGGCGAACTATGGTAGCACATATCCGTCTCTTCACGCAACAATGGCACACGAGCATATCCGTATGTTGCAGGAATTGTATCAAGATTTGAATGAGCCAATACAGAGATAAAGGACTCGGTCCCTAGGAGGCCAAAGGTATTACTACAGAGAATACACGTCTCCACGATTGTCTCGTTGATATGTTAATTAACGTTATTGATGTTAAGCAAGACCGCCCGGAGCATCCAATATGGGTATCTATTAATCCTGTCGAACCACGATGCAGACTCGAGGTTGCGCTAACCGATTGTCTCGGTATTCAAATTGCATTATCCGACAAAATACATTATTGATATGCACTGCAAATCTTTATGACTGAATGTCAGACTTTCCTACAAAATTGATTAAACGTTTAACTATCACAAATCATTTGAGCGACGTCGGTAAATTATGTAGTGATTTTTGCGATTATTATACATATTTTAAGAATAACGATTATTCTTTAATTTTTTACCGACAGTCACAATTTGCAGTATTGTGTTATAATGTTATATAACATTACATGTACATGCTATATAACATTAGATATACATAGAAGATATATTCTGTATATTCTTTTTGTAAGAGGCTTATCGACGCCGTACAATTCTCTGAAATCTCGCTAGATAATAATTAATCAAGCGTAGTATGGCGCATTTCGTCCGTTTTTCCCTCTTACGAAGGTGAGGCGAGACGGTAAGTCTGATTGAATCAGCATGATTCCCTCGTTGCGTATTATCCGTTGCGTAACCGCCTGATTCCCTCGCGCTCACCCACTCCCCATGGATTCTCTCATTTCGTCCCTACTCCGAGAATCCTAGTCGACGACGCCTCGGGAAAACGAATCCTTTGAAGTCGCTCGTAATCGAAGAAGTAATTTCAGCGACCCTCGTCGGCAATCGTTTTTCCCCGGTCGTATACGGACGCGCGTCTACCCCACGAAATGTTATTATCGGAAGCGCCCCGTTCTTGATAAAGACAATTAGCAGCATAATTCACGCAACAACTTCGTGGACGAATTGAATAAAATTGACAAAAAGTACGTATATATATATATATATATATATATATATATATATATATATATATATATATATATATATGTATATTTACTGTTAAATAAGATCAAATTTAAACAAATTCCTTGAGTTAAATAAAAGTAAATAGCATTTTGTTATTTTTAACTACTACGTGTGACGAAATTATTATTTTATCACAAAATATGAAGTAATTAATATGTTATTTAACTCCATTGTTTTAGTTATATTAATGATATAGTGATGTGATAGAAGTAGTGGCGATTTAAAGAATGGTTAAAAATGACTCAAATTGAATATAATTTGACATTATGAATTTAACAGTGTTTAGTAGTAATGTTTGCACATTATATTTATATTTCAAAGCGAAAGAGATATTTGATAGCTGTAAATAAAAAGCTCTATCTGAAAGAATTCATCTTATATTAATTTTTCTAAAGACTAAAAGAAATATATACTTATGTTAGTGATATTACTTTTGAAAATTTCTGGTCTCAGTAAATATTATAAAATATTCATAGATAAAGAAATCTTATAAAGTATAAAGAAGAAAATTAATATAAAAAATTTATTTTTGATTTAAATAAAATTTTAATATTTGTTTTTTGTTAATGAACATATTTATAAAGATTTTGACGTCTGTTCATTAAAATTAACTCAAGTAACTTGTTACGTTGGCTATATTTTTTGCCTTCGCTTAAAACATTGTTTAATTAGGACGTAATATTGATTAATTCTACGCTTGAATAAAGTGGATTCTCGTCAATGGCTCCTACGCTTTTCTTTTCTGATCTCGTCTATCTTTTCTCATATCGCGCGAGCTTCCCGTTAAAATTACTACCGTCATTTTCCTCGGACGGAACCTAAATTCAATTTTACTTTACACAATCTAATTTAAGCAAAGCGAAACTCGTACTGTACGTGGTGAAACTTAGTTAACATTAAACTTCGCACATATTGGATTCAAAATACGATTCCTACCAAATTCAATCTGGAATAGCAAGTACAGGTCTTAACATCGCGGAGAATAAAATCAAATTCGGAGCACGTATACCAAAGTTGAGCATAGATGCCACTTTGTAAAGTAAACGATCTCAAAATGAAAGGCTTTCCCTTTCTTGTCGTAAGAGATTGTGAAATTTCGCGGATTTCCGAGACACAACACAAAACAAAATTTTAATACGCAATTGTAATAAATGTAAAAAAAGGTTTACAATGAATATGCGAAAAAAAGAGGATTACCTATCTTGACGAAGGCGCGATGCCCCAAAGTAATTTGAATATTCCAGACTCGGAGATAACAGCGGAAAAATCTTACTCGACTTCACAGTAAAATATGCATCTTTCCTAAAATTTCACGACATAAAATTCAACTCGCCGCAACGTTCGGCGGAGAAAAATCCACAACGCTTAGAGCGAATTCTACGCTGTCGGAACAGTCAAAAATTGACAAAATTAATTAGCCAGCGACAGAAAAGGGAGTATCAATTTGTACGCCTAAAGCTAATGGACAGTAATGAGAGATCTCGTCTTTTTGTTACAGGTGTGAGGGTGGCTGGCTTCAACTCGAGGGCAGTGCTCGCGTTTGCGGTCGGAACCAGCGCTTCGACCGACCGGTCGTTCTCTTCTCGGATAAGCCGATCGCGATTCTACATATGCAGTGAGTACCTTTATCGCTTTATTTCAGTCAGCGAACGGTTTTTGTGTCTCTACTTCGTTAAGTTAAAAGCAATAAATTCTCCGCTCGAGCGAACCGCCCAATTAGCATTAATTACTCTAAAATATCTTAACAGACGAATATTTCTATTTTATACAATTGGGAGCATTTAAGCACTTATAATGATACTTTAATGTTTCAAATAGAATGGTAAATGGCAGCGATCTTAAACAGATTATCTGTTTTCGCCGTTTCGTGAAGTTTATTTTCGTTTATTTTGCCGAAGCTGCATAACGATATTTTTATATAGGACAAAATGTTCTCTTCTCTCGGCTTCTGGAAATATAATAAGATTTCAGCAAGAACGATCGAATCGATACATATCTATTTGTATTGTCGCGAAAAGGTTTCGCCGATTCTTTCTTTTTGCGCGTTTTTTAGAGAACAATTGTGTTCCAAATGAATAGCGAGTGCGTAAAGTCAATTTAATGTTACTGTGCGAGTTACCGTCAGTGCGCGCAGCACTATTGAGAGCGGAAGACGAGGACGGACGGCAGAAGGATAGGTAGAATTCCGACGGCATTACGAAATAGGAACACGTCCTGAGCTAAGTGCTTCTTACTACCCCAAGCCGTTGCCATTCGAGTTACCTGAACGTGCAACGTAGTAACGCTCGTACATCGAATTTTACTCTTAAATACCATTAGGCACTGATATCCGAAAGACTGAATCTCTCGGCTTTCGGATCTCCGTATCCCTGCAAAAGTTTCTCACTCTATAGGTTTCGTAATAAATCGGACTGATTTCGATAACGTGGAGAAAGAGCAAAGCTCGGAAAACGACGTGGCGCGGAGTATTTACACGATTCGCACCTTATAAGAAGCGATTTCCATTATCAAGTAGCCCTTTCTCGCTTTATCCGTCGTTTGTACTTGAACATCAGCTTCTGAGAAGAGTTTAATTTAAATGCAAATTGATTTACCTTTGATAAAGTGAAATGGGCTTTCCTCTGTTTACTGCGAAGGCGAGAATTATTTTTTAAATTAACTTTCTTGACGGCGCTCGCCACGTAACCGTATTTAATTACATTGAAACTACCGTAGAGAAGTAATAACGTGAAATTAATAGCTATTCATGGTCGATGTGCTTTGAAACGAGCATCAGTGTAAATGGAATGCAAATTAATTATTACATTTGATGAAATGTATTACATCGATTTATTTATTTGTTTAATGGATGTAATCTTGTGAAAGATGTAAACATTTTATAATTTTATACGTGCATTTGCAACATCGTAATTTAGAATTAATTTTTGAGCCAATTATTATATTTTCTCGTATTTATCGCGTCGATAATCAAATATAATTAAAATCATAGCAACAGGCAATTAATGCGAGCGATCCGTAAAATTTTCATCTGCTCCGCAGTCGGAGGTGAATTATTATGGCAGTCGTCTGAAAGCACTGAAAAATCTGAATAATTGATTGGTACATATTGTTGGGCCTCACGGGAGTCAGTAAATGGTGGAAAAGTTGCAAATTCGTCCGTAGGTAAATTCCCGCGCGGCTCTCCACGCGGCGCCTCCATTATTTATGTTTCTTAATTGGCGCGTCCAGAAAAAACGAATTCTGTTGGACAACGAGAAGCTTCGTTACCAACTGCTCATTAAATATTTATGGCGAAATCAGCGTCTGCATGTCGTCAACTAAGATCCGCGTATACATAAAACATTAGCAGTTTGCTACACAAGTCATTTCTTTGATCGCAACAAAAGATTTTCCGAAGATGTTTCCGCGACGATTTTGACGATCCACTAAAAAAAGAAAAAGACTATAGTTTAGGTAAACCTTTAGCAAGTATCACGCGAAAACCACATTTGACAAATGCGTACATCCTTTTGAAATCCACAGTTAATTTTATATATATTTTCACTATGCACACTATGCACGTTGAAAATTGAGAGATTCGCAAGAGTAACATGGCGTAAAATTTAATTCCGCTAGCCGTTTCTGAAAGTAATTTCATCGTCCAATATGATGTTCAATAAAATTTGTGGGGGAAATCGCACTTGATTTCTATCGCAAATTGTTTCCATAAATTACATATGAATGCAACAACGTAGATAGGATAATAATTGTATCAAATATATTAAAGTAAAACTCAATGATTGTAAAATTAATAAAACGTCCATGCTAAAGTAATTCGTAGTTAACCATCATTTTGCAAAGGGAAACCATTCTTTGACTAACAAAAGTTGAAACATTTTTTTTTTTTTATAACGTACTAATATCTAATTAATTAAGTTTAAATTTGCCATACAATAGTTTTAATTTTAGTAATAGAAGAATAGTTTTAATTGTATGATGAAATTTCTGTGCATCACGTGAAAAAATATGATTGATTTTGTTACATAACAGAAGAATAAGAGAATTCGGAAGAAGTCACTATCGAGAGAGTATTTCTGACTCGGAAATGTCTTTCCGTGTTATTACTCGGCACTTTCTCAGCGAAGACTCCGAAACGCGGTTTGGTCGGTATGAAATTTATATAAGTTGGGAAGTTGAGTGTAATGTGGCAAACCCGTCGCACGCGACTGGCATAAATGTGTCAAGAAATGATTTATGACTGTTTAACTTCTATTCCCGTCTGCAACTTCTTATATGAAAATATCTAAGAAACTTAACAACAAACGACAATCTATGAGCCTTGATGCGCAATATTTATTCCAACAGAAAATTAAGGAAGACATATCTGTGCATTAGAGTACATTCGAGAAAAGAGAGAAACATTAGAATAATATTTTGTTCAAATAGTTGCTTTCATTATCGCAGATTTTTAAAGAAAACGTAGAATAATGTAATAGTCAAAAATTATCTCGCAGGCGAATTGAAATGAAAAAGAGATGAAAAGAAACGAAATTTACACGGACGAATAAGCGTACGCAGTGTTATAAAATGGCGCGACAAATTTTTCATGAATTTCTGACTGCAAATTTCCAAGTGCCGCTTAATTGGTTAAGTTAACGAGCCACGGTGAAAATTCCGTCGAATGAAATCTCCAAAGTACACAATACACGCGAAACGTCGTATAATATTTTTTAGCGTTGCCTGTAAAGTAACGACACGTATCCAGCCGAATTCGAGGCAATAATCGGATTCCCATGAAATTTCAACGCGCTCATTTCCATAACTACGTCCTTTTATGTCACCGTGAAACATTGAAATGGACTGAATTATTCAACCGATAATACGCGGCTCATACGCGGAATACGGACGGAAACTTTGTCTGTTATGTTTCAACATATTGCATAATGCACTTTAAACTATGGCCATTGTCCACGCAGGATATAAACCGTAATAAGGTCAATATATGATCTCGGTTTATCGCGCAATGGGAGTACTTTCGTGAGAAAAGTACGAGAGATATTCGTTTGTCTCGTCCAATATTTTTCTTTTACCAATATGTCAGATTTATTCGAAAAACTCTTTCTTTTTAGAATGGAATATCAAACAAAAATAACGAAATACGTAACAGAAATATTGAACAAACTATCCACGTTTAAACATTCACAGTACTAGTAAAGTTTCGTTTATAATGCATCACTAAAGTTTTTTCTAAAGAGATTAACTAGAAATTTACGGATCATTATATGATCATTCTCTTGCATCGTTGATTTTAATCTTTGAAATCAACGGCGTTGAATTTTCATGAATTGTTTATACATCATTATATCATTAAACGCTTCGAAATCCTCTTAAGAATCTTCTTTAAAATAAAATAAAAATTTTATATATCTCCACATATTATAAAATAATGTTATAATTAAAAACGCAACAAAGATAAAAGATTTAATGATATGTAAATTTATTAATTTTAGAAGAGTATATTCTCAGTTAACATGATGTACTTTCTCGCGGATAGGATATTGTTTATTCTTATAATTAAATAACTTTAACATACGGTCTTATTATTAGTATCATTTCTCGAACATGATGAATCGAATCATAAATTTTCGTGATGAGACAATTCGCGTATTCAGTGAATCAATATTCAATTACGCTTAGAATGTATTTGCTGGTCAGTGCTAATGTGACATACATACATACATACAGATATACATATTTATACGTGTGTGTCACACAATATATTATATCTTTAAATTTCAGATAGATCTTGTTTAGGTTTGACATTTTATCGAAATATATCTATAGCAGATATTTTACCGAAATGTATCTACCATTACGTACATACATTTAACAATTTGCAGTTGCACATCGTATGTAAGTGCAATTAGTCAATATTGCTAATTTTCTCGCTATACATTATTATAATGAAATTATAATACTTTGCGACTTTCGTACGCGCGTACAGAATCAATGAATCTATTTAACCGAGTTCGCGGTACTGTTTTAAAATGCGAGAGATGGAAATTAAACTAGTGGAATAAAATTTCCGCCGCGGTCATTTATCTTCTATTTGCGCCGTAATAATGAATCCGCAAAATTTACCATCGAGAATTTGACAATTTCGCCTAACAATGCATAACGGTGCTGCACAGTCGCATGCGAGAGGGTCGAAGTAAATTAAGCGTAACCGACGAGATCCCCCCCTCGAATTTTGGACAGTTCTTGTCTCCATAGCATAGCAAGTTTACACTACCAAGTTTGGTTACTACGTTTTGAGGGCGCGTGTTTTCATCCTTCCTGTCTCTCTCTCTCTCTCTCTCTCTCTCTCTCTTGAAACTCTAACGAAAGTTTACAATCGCTATTTATCACCACGAAGATGTTAAACTACAAAGCCGTGTTCCAGTTTACTTCGATGACCGTTAAATCGGATACTCGTTTCGGCTTGTCGTAAAGCTTCAACGATGTAGAAAAGCTTTCCGATTTTTAGAAAGAAACTTAACTTAATGTACAGCTCATAATAAAATGAATTATGTGTTGACGAGAGCAGCGGCGATAATAATGCTTCTGTAATTAAAAGTGTTTGCGATTTACCCTTGCGATCTGCATAGGAAGTTCGAGGCGTACTGTTCGTGCACTCTGACAATCTGCATAATTAAATGTTTTAGATGTTCTTCGCTTATGCCGTAGCACCAATCCTTTCTTTAACAACTTGTAATTTACATGCAAATTAATTTCACTTTTGATGGAGTAATGCGGAGATGTCTTTACTCGTGACGAAATTAGTTTATTAAATTAGTAGCTTTAATTTTTGCCATTATCTCCGTTTCAAGATTACCGTTCGCGACGTCATGCAGTCACGTCAAACCATATTTGATGTTCAATCAGGTAACCGCAAGTTAATTTAGTTGGACGGCCATCAAACGCCAAAGGATGGCGGGCACTCTTTTCCGAGTTGGCGGCATTTCCGGCGGCTTAAGTCCTACCATCCTAATTTTCGGTTCGTTTCACGCCGCCACGGCAGCCGCCCCGAACTTCCGCGAAACTTAGCCGGTCGCAATAAAATCGATATCTCGACAAAAGGGAACGACCTCTGGCAACGGCATGTCTTATGCGATCCATTAGGCGAATGAAAAGACAGGAAAGGCTTTGCGCCCACCTTTTTTTTTATAGCCATTATTCGTCGATCTCTTTCGCGTTTTCTTTCTCTCTCCATTCTCTATACATAAAAGGCATCTTCGTAGAAAAATGTCCTCAGGCGAAGAAATGGAGTTCGTGTGTTTATTTCAAAGTAGCTTCCTTAGTGTGCAGTTTCACGAAGGAGAACAATACGGGTCCTATCGAAATATCATTTTCGCGAAAAGAATAATATCCGATAGATTGGAGTTTTATCCGTCGGGAAAAGCGCTTCTCTCTCTCTCTCTTTCTCTCTCTTTTAGGTACCATCGATCGAATTGCTTTTAGGATACTACGAACGAACAGGAATGTCAGATGGCAGGAGATCTCCAATTTTCCTCAAACGATAAATCACGATTACATGTCCCGTGAAAAATATATTCCTTTATTTTCCGAAGATTGTTTCTGAAAATTTCATTATCGGAAATGGTTTCATTATGTTATTAAATATTGAGTATAATATATCCGAACAGATAACAATAGGATTATCTTACAGTGGAGAGAGAGAGACGTTGACGAGCGAGAAGTTAAAGTAGAAAATCTGAACGGAGAACTCATACGTCGAAGTATTTGTCGGGACAAAAATGTTATCGAGAAAGATAGAAGAACTTTCTTATCCTTTTAAAAGCGAATGAAATAGTCTGCGCGTTACTTTCTGCATTGTTTAAATATATATTCAAATTTCTTTTATTTAACTAAGTTAACATCTATTCCGAAATCTCGTATTAAAATATTTGCCGTAATTTTATTCCTCTACTATTTCATCGCGGCAGTAGGATATCAGATTCGTCTGCATATATACAAGTTTATAAATCATGTTTTATTTTTATAGATACTTATTCTTATTTCTTCATTTTTATCATTAATCATGTAAATTTGTAAAAGGAAAGAAAGTTTCAGGACATAGGCAAACTTGGAAAGAAAAAGAATAACAAACATTTAATGCGTAGAATATAAATTGTGCAAATTTTTTCTTGCGTGCATTCTGTCCGAGTTGTAGCGATTTCTTTTTTTTTTCATTTAACATTTTGCGGTTAGCAACGGTGCATTCATTTGTTAATAGCGGTTCCTCCAAATTAGATCTATGTATTTTACAGCTTAATTAATAAATTTATATATTTTACAAACTCAATTATATATTAATTAAAGAATTAAGAATATACAAACAAATACATATACAAACAAATCTGAAAAACACTTTTTATTTTCTAACTTTGTTCAGTGCTATTTAAAGTAGTTAGGTAATTTAATCAAGTTATGTTTTCAAATATAATCACATAAGAGATATTTGATCGCATAAAAAACCCACTTCACAGTCAATAAGAAATTAGAGTAACACGAATTTGTTCACTAGCCTAAGAAATGAAAGACAGATCTATGCGTAGAATCGCTGACTGCAGAGAAAGCCTATCGTGTCTTAGCTGCATGAAGCCGGATGAAACAAAAAAAGACGAGAAGAAAGAGACGTCTTCCATATCCGTCGAACTATGCTTTCGATTTTGCGCGTAAGCCCAATCTTCCTCTTTATACCCTTGTCAGACTGCAACCCTGATTGAATGGATGCGGGCCCGTGCCACGTCTGCATCTTCAGATCGCTGAACCTGTCGCGAGGGTAGATGTGAAACAATCCTACAAATAATGGAAGTAAAGAAAAGAGAAAGGAAGATGCGAATACAACAATTACGATATTACTATAAAATCTTGCTTACACATGCCGCGGGAGGGGGGAGGGGGGTAGTTTCAATTTCATAGACACACAGTTATTTTTATTTTACGTCTTGACCGTGCCTTCGCAATATCGCGTCGGATATGCGCTTCCATAAAAATAACACCCTCGCGAGGAAACGATCATCTGCCGTCGTTCAAGACGCAAGATTCTATTTACGATGAATGTGAGTTACCGCGCGAGGAATCAGACTGACGTACCCGATCCGACTTAATCGCAAAGAAAAATTAGGTTCGTTATCCTTTCCCGGTGGGTATCGATTAGCAGATTAGTTTTATCGAGTGCCACGGGGCGGATATCTCGTAGCGTGTAGGAAGACGGAAAGAAAGAGCCTCGAATCTGATTCCGGCAATCTGTCTGCTCGAGTCGGACCCGTCGCCCTCTCTTTTCCTCGCGAGGTCGGGGATACATTTTTCGAGATAATTTCCCGTCAGAACTCCCCCGGGATAGCTGTGCGCGCTCATCGACTCCGGTGGGATGGGGGCCCAAGATAAGCCCGCGCAATATCGGATTCGAATCCTACGTACGAGGCGTGGGGTGAGAGCACCCTAGGGTACTTTCTGCTAGCCGAGTACAACGCGATGGCGGCGTATCCCACGCGATCCACACGTACGCGATTTATTCGCCGGCGCAAGATGAATATTTTATTAACCCATTAGGATAAATCGGCAATTTATGTCGAACGGATCTCGCGCGATAAAAAAGGACTTAAGGGGACGCGCCGAGACATAGAAGATCGCCTAATATTTTAGGCATCTCTCATTGATAAAGATCTTTGTCGGCAGACATAAGAAAATAGCTCGCGATAATATCGCATCGATTAAGCTTATAAAGTCAGTTACGAATATTTTTAGTCTCTGTTACACGTGCTATTATCTGTATTTCTATCTATCATCAATATGATGCAAACATCGGATATAAAGAAAAGTTTTTTCTTCAAAAATTTAATTAATATATTAAATTTATTCACATATATAAATAATAATATTTTGTTTAAATGAAAAACAAACTCTCATTTTAATAATGAATAGAATGCACTGCAACAACAGGAAATTGAATCTTCGTATAAACGCGAGCCTTTGCCAAGGTGTCACGATGAAACATCTACATTATGAAGGTCTGTTAGTCAACATCTCATTATGAAAATTACTCGTGCTATTCCGTAACAGTCGTCGCTCTTCCGGTTTCACGTAAGATAGAAGAACGGAAGGCGAAAGAGAATTGCGCGCGCGGACGAGGATGAAGTGAATGTGGAGTTCGCAAATTACAGGACCATAGCGATTAATGTTAACGACACGCATTAGCAGTCTTGTTACGGCAGTCCCAATACACTCGCTTTTACCTAGAACAATCTGCTGACCTTAATCGCGCGGAACTGTTAAGTGCCCTTTATACGTCAAACCTGTCGCGCGCAAAATATCCTCGATTTGCTGCGAACGTTCGAACACTCGTAAGTAAAGTGTCAATTCAATTGAATAATTGTTTCTGAAAATATGTCATGTTGCGCTTCATAAATAGTGTACCTCATTTATTCGTGTTATTAATTAGTCGCTTTTATATCCACGCGATAAATAATATTTAGAGGCATACGACTGTTATATTATGAATAATCTACTTTTATTTGTTTGGAATTTTTTTTATATAGTCATTCCACCATTCCATATATGAATTGATTTGCAATAGTTACATAAGAAATTATATTTTAAACATTACCTTTTTCAAAAATTTGGACAATTAAAAAGTTAACGAATACTTTTAATGCATTTGTTTCTATATTTAATAGACTTACCTACTTGAGATATCATACAAAATTAATAGATAATTAATTGTGTTATTGTGCGCAATTAATAGCACATAGTCTAATTGGTTATTTGTGAAGAAGCATAACGCGTAAAATGCGATATGGCGTATTATTTTCCCGAACGTTGAGCAATTAATGCGTCGCGGATATTATTACCGTCAATGACATGGCCACTTCGCTTCGAAAGTGATTAATCGCGTCGCTACCATATTTCCGAAGGTAACGCAGCCCTTTCGCGTGGCTCGTCGCCCTCGGTGCAACGCCGTACGTAATTGCGCATCATCGAATTATCCGGACCTGCCGGTCGACCGTGCAGATAGTTCTAGCGATAAGAATCGAATTTCGTATACACACCATTCTCAAATGGCCGGCCCGGTGCACCGGTGCATCGATAAGAGTCAAATTCTGCGTGAACAAATCCCCGGTGTCGTGCTCCGCTTATCGATCATTACGGCTAAATGGCTAATTGTTTGTTAAATGCGAGACTTACCGTGACCGCGGTATCTCATTCGCACGTGGTTTGGCTCGATATCATCCTTTCTAGCTTTTGTCCACAAAACAACGATCTTTATCGTCGCATTACCGCGCTGCGGTTTGTTCTCGGTATTTACATGCATCAACACACTCGTGTTATTTATCTGGATTAATGCGAAATTTAAGATAAAACGAACGCCGGTCCTGCAATTTAGCCATTGCAGTTCAGTCGAGCTGGTTTATTCGAGAATCAACCGCTCGACCGCATCTGTACCGTTAAAATACCATTAAAATACAGCGTTTAGACCTCGAGGAACATGGGAAAGCTTTCTTTGCTGAAAATGAGATTTTTCACGAGGAAGAACAATGGTCATTTATCACGCGTAATCTTCCACCCTGCGAATTAAAAGCGAATCAAGCCATGCCGCCCTTTGCCGCCCGGCGAATGCAAATCAGCCAAATTTCACCTGGAGGCAAGATAAAGCCCGAATAACGCCCGACGCAATAACGATCGCGTCGAACGCGGGGTGAGTGGAGGAGGTGCAAAATGTTCGATCGCGAGAACTTGTATTTCTGACGAAACTAGGCCCCGAGTTTGCCCCACAATGGCAATCGATAGCGGTGAAACGCAAGGCAGAAAATTACATCGCGGTACGCGGACCACGTCGTTCCCTCGCTCCTCGTAGATATCACGGGAAAGTTGAAATTCCCGAAAGCGAATGTCAGTTAAACTAACGAACAAACCCGGAGCTAAAAACGGAGCGCGAAAAATAGTCACGAAAATGACATGCCGCGTGCGGCGCGACGTTGTAATTTCAGCAAATATTAATCCGCAGACATCACTTTTCGTGCTGTAATTAACTTGGGCGAAATTCCCCGTCGAACTGCACGTCACGTAAGTATCCATAGGGAATAATTTGTGCATATCCATTGATATAATTATAGCTTTTGCGTTTCCCGAAATCTAATACTCGCACAAATGAGTGCGATATTAACTTTGACGAAACAAAGTTCCCTCTCTTTTGATCCCCTTATCTGAAAACTAATTTCCCCTTTGACACGCGGCGTTGCCTAAACACGTTTTGCCTTTGACCTTTCGCCTTTCGGCCACCCCCTTTTCACGATGTTCCAGTTCTGTGTACATAGACTGCGACGATTACCATTTTCAAACGTTTAGTCGCTTTTGCTCTCCCTCGTCCGCCGACCCAATTTTCCTCTGACGAATTTCTTCTTTGCCTTTTCTTTTCCCTTTCCGTTTAATTAAACTACGGGAATTAAGCAGTAGAAGTCCCTATTTGTTATTCATTTTAACCGGGAACCTGCGCCTGCCTCGGTGTGGCATTGCAAAAACTGTCTGGCAGTCGGGAGCTAACTTTATTTTATCTATTGCTGTAGTTTCACGCAATATAAAATAAATACTTGCTTCAAGGAAATTAATTGAGATATATTTTAATAAAAACATTTAATTAAAATGTATATCTTAATAAAAATAGATTAGGTTTGTTCGGAACAAGTACAGTAAATTATATACTGTATAATTTTATCGAGATATTTGTCGAATAACTTTCATAAATAAATTGCCTATTATTATGTCAAAATTTATAAGAGAAGCTTTAATAAATTACTGTCTATTATGTCAAAGCTTAAAAGTTCTACCAATTCCATTTTTATGGATTTTATGGATACAGAAAATTGATATCATAAACTGTAAGAGGATTCAATTCAATTAGCTGTGTTTCCACATGTACGCATATAGTTTATTTCTGCAAAACGTAATTAATAGTGTTACTTAAGAATTATGAATTATTAGTTAGTTTCTGTTACTTTTTAATTAACAGTACAACGTTATGAGGTAATAGACATATATGTACATATACACATGCGCATATAAAATGCGAAAGAGTATTATTGCATCAGTAAAAGCTTTGCGATTGTTAATCCTTAACGATCGGATGTCGTATCGCAAATTATACGCACGTATTATATTGAAATTAATCCTCTTTGTGCGTATGCAGGCGAGACGGTCGGGGGACGGGGAGATACAGCCGCGTCGTCGAAAACTTCAACAAATCTCCGGGATCGAAAACAGCGCAAAAGGCATAGCCCGTAATCAACGCGTTACAGTCATGCACTTTTGACATTAATCGCATCGGCGAATTGGATTTACGAGTCGCGAGAGCGATTTTCGACATTCACCTGTCGACCGCGTTTCATCGGCCGCACTTCCGCGCCCCGCGCGCATTCCGTGGCTCCCCGACGCTCGCGCTTGACACATAATCACTTCTTGCGCCGAGTTATCGACGTTAACGATCCGTTAAGGCCCAACCTAGCGTACTTGTTAATCGTGCGGCTTTCGAGGCAACGCCAACGTCGGGATTTGGATTAACGTGCCTCGCGGTAAACTTCATCAGCGTCACTCGCGACGACGAGTTCCGGCTGGCGTGTTTGCTCGGCAGATATTTGATCTCCGCACGAGAGATCGAGTCCGGTCGCGCCGGCGGCGGTAGGACCATGATCCCGCTTCCCACGATGCATTGGAACGGCGACCTAATAAACGCGACATCGATACCCGGCATGTGTGCACATACCTACGTACACGCGCATTGCCACGCACAAATGAGCCAACTCCCGAAACTTCCCAGAGCGATTTAGTTTGTGACGGCATCACGACGACATTTATCCGCGGAACATATATGAACCCATGCGTGTATTTCCCAGCGTGTCGCAGCATAATTGCGTGTCACATGCAGCGAGGCTGCAAAAAGTCAAAATTATCGAAACCAGTATTCCCGCGACTACGATTGATAAAGTATTTCTTCGGAACTTTGGAAGGCTATCGACCCCGTAAAATTTGTAATTTTCTGCTTCCCTCGGTTGAATGTAATCTTCCTGATATTTTTGGGAACGGTGTATTCGCTGACGAAGCCTCGAGGTACAGTTGCAAAAGTGGTTGCAATATGAAACCAATATGTGTTCAGGTGTAGAGTCGAAAAACGAATAGTCAGTAATCTCGCTGTGAATTTGACGTATTTGGATGGTATCCAGAATGAACCTCTGGATGTTTGAATTTGTTTCGCGTTTCTACATTTCTAGATATATTTTATTAAGAGCTGTACGTGCAAGTTTAAGTTTCCTTATCTTGTCTTTAAAGTGTCTCTAAAAATGTGTAAAAGATAGACTTTTAAAACTATAATTAGAACGCAAACTGATATGGATTTCATTTTTCATTCAGAATTAACACATTTGCCGACACGATTCTACGGCATTCACCGTGCAGCAAATAGACATTAATTGGTATCATCGTCGCGTTGTCGCGTTAAGAAGCGAGTCGGATTCGCCCGCCGGTAACTTGGACTTAGGCGGTCCGAAACCGCCGGAAATCCGTTTTCAGTCCCAGAGCGAAACCGCACTGTTCTCCAAGACGCCACTGCCGGGCGCACCGGGATACGGTCTGGTGATTACGACTTTACGCGAGTTCCTAGCACCCTGTAAACACTTAAGCTTCTCGCTACAGCCACCAGCCGCAAACTTGCATCTTGAATAAATATGACTACGTCTTACGTTTCCTATATGAGTGCGAGTCTCCTTGAGGGAGAATAACCTAAACTTGACCGCGCACTCGTTACTTTTTAGTACGGTAGCGCACAATGGCAATGGCGTAATTATTTCTAAGACGCTCCATTGTGAGCGTCGTGGGAAATGCGTTGCAAGATGCGTTGTTACGATAATAAGAAAACAGATTTCTATAGAGTTTCCCAATGTTATGCATTTCATGATAATTGTTTAATAATATAAAATAATTTCATATAAAATAATTTAATTAAAATAGCGATATAAAGAACATGGAACACGTGTCGATAAAAAATAAATAGAAAAAGCTTCGACAGTTGTAGATTTTATGGGATAACTACGACAAACGATGATATAACTATGTCAAAGAAAAAAATAAGGGAAACGCGCGCTTGAAAAATGCATCGCGATTGCAGCCACGCATAAAGAGCTTGCGATAATTGATGCGGACATCGATGGAACGATTCCACTTTGTTGTCCTCCGCTTGTTTCTATTCCCGATAATATAATGACCCGTTTTCTCTCGCGCTCGCCACACATTCTACTCGCCGGCTTTATCACTCGCGTTTTACTCGCGCTTTATTATAGCGACTATCGCGCTCGCGATCGTAACGTCCGAGCGTCGATTCGCGCCCGGTGACGAGTGTGTGCATCGATTCGTCGATTTGAAAGCAACCGATTTATTGTCCTCTGCACTGACCCGTGCATTAGAGCCAGTTCCATTGGACGAATCGAGGCTTTTCGCGCCCGCTCGGCGTCAAAGCCATTCCCAACTCTGTTCAGCCGCATTGTTAACTAACGATGTGCGCTTTATGCGTACTGGAAACAATGTAAACACGTTATACCACTCGTCGGAGCGGACAAATGGACACGTCCCCTTTCTGCCCAGCGATCGGTTTCAGCGTCCAGTCGCGTAAAACACGTCGCGTTAGATTCCAGTCGCGATTTTATGTTTCGCGTTCGCATGGTTTAAGATCGATCCATATTATATCTGATGCTGACAATTTATATCCGGCGGCTGACCTATCCACCGCAATATAATCAAATACGTATATATTTTATATAATTAAAGTGATGTCAAGTTTATACCTCTGTACACGTCGGTACAGTTCACGTACTTCGATCGAGAAGCAATTATATCTTTTCACAATGATCTTATCGCCGTCCGGAAAACGTATCAGGAAATCGAGCGAACTATTAGGATAATTTCAAATTGAGACAGGCACATATATTGGCCTTATCGGAGAGGAATAATTTCGCCGAGAGAATTGTCGCCTCCCTCAATATCCCCTCCGTCTGCGGGGTTTCCGTCTCCGAGATTCGGGTTATCAGCCTTTTCGTCGCAGACGTTGATAGACGCTGGGTGGAGTATGCCGTTATCGTTATCGCGACAAATCACTAGTCGTCCGATCACTCCGTCGCTGCGTATCCCGCCGGCGCTGCACGGCGCCGACACCATTTTTCCCAGCACGGCAGCGGATATTCTCCTCCATTTTTTCGCGAAGGGCAACCCGGCGTCATCATTCGCGACAAGGGGTGGCTGACGTTGCCTGGAGGGGTTTAGTCCTGTGACTTGAGAGTGGCTCTCGAAAGAGAGAGAGAGAGGGAGAGAACTGTGCGATCTTCACGAAAGCACTAGACGTAAGTCGCACAGTACACTTTTCTCCCTACTTCCTAACCGAGCGTCTTATCTTACTTCGCTTGAGCGAAGCAAAACACGAAGAAGAGGATGTGCCTTCGGTACACGCGAGTACCTATGCATTGCTCCGGTATACCAAAGACTGCGAGAGAGAGAAAGATGGAGGTGGAAAGAGGGGATGGAGAGAGAGGGAGAGAGGAAAGCGGAGAGAAGCAGTTCTCCGAGAGATGACAAAGTGTGGATAGAAGGGAGTACATACAAGATGTAAAGGGCCACTTAAAAATCGATATCCGCGCGCTGTACTTCACCACATCAGCTTGACATTTATAGCAATACAGTTTACGGTAAATACTTTATTTGCGATAATATCTTTGCGATCTACAGCGTAGAGGAAGAATATTGTTAGCCCAGAAGATATACCCAGATAAAATATTAATATTTAACGGGGACATAACTGTGGACAACTACTTTCTTTTAAGGAACTCTTTCTCTATATATATTTTTAACAAAATATGCGGTTTCCAATTATATATAATATACTTGATTTGTAATAATTATAATTGTTATATTGTTCTAGAAATCAATATTTTATTAATTTTCGATTAGGCATAGACATAGATATTTTTTTTCTTATAAAATGAGAACAAATAATCACTTGAAAAATATCGCCACAACAAACTCTCGTACGGATAAAACACGCAACGCTGGATACATATGACCGAATACCGGATGCTTTGTTGTTAGATAAATAAAAACTGATTTTTTATATATTAAAAAAACTGGCAGTTTATTCTCGTTGAATCCACATGTGTTATTTATCCATTCGCTGATAACAAATCTCCTTTAGGCGGATATTTATTACGACGATACAAAAATATGATTGGAAGTAAACAGTAAATATAATATTTCATTTCAGATCTTCCGAAATTCTGCTAGCAATATTTAAAAAGTATTATTTTTAAATGTTTCGTATTTTTCCTGATTAATCTTGTTTATAACAATAAACTGGATGCCTAATTTTATCAGATCATAGAAAAAGGTCTCTCGAAAAATCTGAATTTTCAACGTTGCTTATTTTATTTTGCCCCGAGCCAAAAGAAAACGACAAAAATTTGTTTCATATACATTCACTCGCGTTCCAACAAACTTATATTTTTGAAAAAAAAAGAGGAAGAAAATATAAAATAATAGACGTTTTTCAGTTATTTATTTAATTAAAACTGTGATTAGCAAAATATTGTAGCCTGAAGAATATATTACTGAAATATAAATTATATGTATTAAAAATGTAAAAATGGCGATATCTCGTTTATGAAGTAAACAAGATTACTCGTATTCGTGTGGATAAAATACAATGCGGTCAAAAGATAGTCATCGTGCATGCAGAGGGAGAATAGCTCCCGCAGTATTAAATAAAATGCGGATGGTTTGAAAACGGAATACAAGGAGCTGCTTAAGTACAGCGGCCGTGTTCCGTATCGTCGACGCTTCATAAATACAGAAAACCGCATTTACATCCCGTCACTGATGATGGCGAAAGAAACGAGAGGCACGTCTGGCAGACAAGGCCGAAAACGACAAATTGCGGGGGCTAGTGCGTTTCGTGATAGAAGTTCGATATATCGTGAAAGAATGCACGCGTTTCCTCTCGGACAATCTTACGTCAACGTGGCGTGAAAAAGCAAATGCCATGGAAATACCGTACAGCATGTATACATACGGGAATACATAACGCAACGGAGATATAAGACGCGACAGAAGGAAGCGATGTTCCTTGTAAGAGGACAACGCGAGACGACGAAAACGCGAGGATTTGCTTGAGATTTATGATTACTGGCAGTGCACACGGAAATGTAAAGTGCGAGGGTAAATACAAAACGCGAATGTAGAGCTGTATAAATAAATATCAGGTAGAAAAAAGTCATCTCCGGAAGCATGATGGTGAACTGCACATAAAATATAAAAATGTGCAAACACATACTAACGTAAATATTCATCGCTGTCGATAAAGTACATATTTAAACTACCCCCTACTACGCGGAATATCCGCTCGCTATTGTATTATTATTCTTTAACTATTATATTTAACATCAAGATGAGAATGCATATTGAATGATCTCTCGTTGATATTTCAATAATGAAAAAATATCTGAATTTGTTCAACAATTTATAAAAATAACAGAGTAGTAATGGAATATCCAACGGAATATGTATCATTTATACAATCTGGTTCGTTGAATAAATGCGACTCGTGATCGATATGATACAAATGTCCAACAGCATGCTCAGTGTCACGTACGTAAAACACGTACGCCGGTTAAACACGAAACGCGAGCGGGACGACCGAAATTCGTGTAGTCAGTGGAAAATATCCGACGATGATGGGGACCACTCATAAAAGCGCGTATCTGTGCGCGCAAAGCGACGCGCGTATTTCACTTTAACAAAATACACATGCGGCGAAAAAGACGCGTTTCGGGACCCGAGACCGCAGCTCGGGAGGATAGCGCGACCCGGATGCTGAAAGTGTAAGACGCTGTTGGGAAGACTCGCGTCTCTGGTACGAGGACAAAGTGCGGATGAAAGAAGAGTGGAATACAAAGTCCTACTTGAGGCACGGTATCCCACGACCGCAGTGCGCGCGGTCCTTTGAGATTTACTTCGCACGTCTAGCTCGGAAGATTTACCTTTTAGAACTTACCCCGGCGCTCGCACTTAGGGATTCCTGTGTCCTGTGGCGTGATTTAATCGGCGAGCATTAGCATAGTCTTCCTAGATGAACCGAGCTAGAGCAATGTAATATCAGCGTAACGATCTTGTGAAAGAATTTCATATATTGTGTCAGTTAAACGCGCGCCAACTTCTGCGCTGAAAGCTGGCATTTGTGAAATCTCAGAATAGTCTTTTTTTTTTATTATGGTGACTCTGAACTTTTTTGGGTGATAAATGTATCGCTGTTTATAATCAGCCGTCGAAAGACTTTGCAATGGTAAATATTCGGTACAGCAAACGAGCAAAGCAAGAGCTTTCTTCAAACGAAAGAGACTTAGCTTTTCCTTCGCAAGGCAACCTTTGAAGTTTTATTTCTGAAATTCGAGACCTACAGGTTCATAGATTTACGACAAATTAGCTTGATGGTTGCAAGTAACTTGAAAGGACGGTGAATTATAATTCCAAAGGTGATAATTAACTTTCATATCTTAGATACATTTTTACCTGAGAAGAGCATTCATATATATATATGCATTCATCGTAAAGCTACTCATTTCCAACTCGTTTCACTTGCGAGAGCATCATTTTAAAATTTTTTAAATTCGTTAATTTTCCGAAATAATCTCTAGATTACGTATCGTACATGAAAAAACGATCTACTTTTATTTAATCCGCATTATACTAAGTATTAATTGTTAAAAATAATTCCACTTTTATTAAAACTGTAATCCGATTCAATCGATATGCTAATAAATTGAGTAATCGATATTGAATAAAACAAATTGTAATTTTATTTAAATATTATTGATATAGAAAAACAGAAAAATAAGGAAGAAAGACATCGCGTTCTTTTCTATATGTTTCCATGCTCAATTTATCGTAGATATATACAAGTATGTATGTCCATATATAAGAGATTATCTTACATATAACAAATTGTTCATATATAAATATATTAATATAAGTATATATAAATATATATATATATATTATATTACAAATATTTATATATATATATATATATATATATATATATATATATATATATATACATTTAATAATTTCTCTGAAGGTATTATCATAATTTAGATGATCACGTGATCAAGCGTTTTTATCAGTGACACGATAAATACGTATTAGCGGATATTAAATTATTTCAACACATTCAATTTATCTTGCGTATTAACGGATATAATCACATATAGGTTTATCCTAAATAAATACAATTCAATTTTCAGAGTATATTATAGGAAATACCTAAAATCCTCCATCCCCTTTAGAGAGATATAGAAATATATTTTATTTTATATGCGTTGCATTTGTTCAAATTTAAACATATTTTTGGTAAAATTTAAATGATACTTTTAAAAAGGATTTAAACATTTTAAAGATAACTATTTATTCTGATTGTTATGTGTGGTTATAAACAATGTTTTTTTTCAGTAATTTATTTGTAAGTTAAATACAGACCGAATCTGTCGTATTTGGTTACACAAATTAGAGAAATGCGTTTTCGAAATGTTAGATATTTTTATAACAAATACAGTGGTGATATATAATATAGATATATGTAATATAAACCCCGAAATATAATCTTGCGTTACGCGCATACATACCTATGCACACACATAGAACACACCCTTTACTGATTAAATCTTTATTAAAAAAAAAAATCTCGTCTCTTTATGTTATCTATTTTTAATGAATCACCGAAATCTAAAAAATCACTGAAAAAATACCATATTATAACAACTTGGAAAATAATCCAAACAATGAAAGGATATTTTTATTAAATTAAAGTTTTAATTTAATGGCTGATTTAACAAAGCCGAATTCCGCTTATATCGTTTATTATCAAACATTTGCTTAAAAACTGTAGACTGAAAATATGAATCATTTAATTTCGCATGCAACGGCGTCGTTACTCTCGACGATGAATTTCACCCCGCGATGACGTGGGCCATCAAAAATTATGGTCGTTTCCAGATTACGATACGACCAGAGCGGCCGGCGCGAGCGAGCCTGTTCTCTACGAGCTTAATTAATTTGCGTTTTTTTTTTCATGATACGCGAATTTCCTGTGCGAAATCTCGGGGTAAATCGCGAATGTCCGTAGCGGTCCACTGAAATTTGGGCAGATTCCGCTACGCCGCGCCGCGCCGCGCCGGTTTAATATAATCACGTTCGAGTGACGCCCTCGAGGATCAAGATGTTAGTTACTGCGGTTCGCGGATGAGAAAGGAGAGGATTAATGATACGGTGTAGGAAAACTGGGGTGTCCGTGGAGAGTGCATCCAACTTAGCTCGCTCGCCCGGCCTTCCGACGCGACCCTGGAAGCATCTCGTTCCCGATCAATGCTCCGCCATCGAAAGGACGATATTATCAGGATTCTACGAGTCCGATTGTCGACCCCTTTCCATTTCCTTCTCGCTACGGAGGTTATCGACACCCTGTCAACCGTTTCGCGCTCTCACTATGCAGGATGGCCCACTTACGGAGTCGATTCCCGATGGACAATAACACGATCTTTAATGGAGGTGCGGGAAAGACGCCAGCGGGCGATACTAGGCGCTATATCGCGGCTGCGGTTTTGCGAGTAATTGCGTTGTGCATGTGCGAAGGCACGGTGCGGAGAGCCTTTCAGCAAGTGCATCGGAAATTTGGCGGATTCGCGCCGCTTATCGGTGGGCTGCCTTCGGCGGTTGTAGATTCGTTACCAAAACTGTGATCCTCGTTATTAATTAATATGGTTATGGTTAATTAGAACGAAGTGCATGCTGAAACGCGAATTTATTTATTTATTTTTTTTTGCGAATTCTCGGCCGCAGAATATATCTCCGCAATTGAGTTTTGTGTTTAAATTGACAAAAGCGAGATTCACATTATTTTGAACTCTATGGGGATAAAGTACAACGAGAATAAATATTTCGAAATTTGTAGAATTATCGTACGCATTTCTCTTCAACGTTCAACGTTCTTTGCAATTATTCCACTGCGTTATCATAAAATGTGACCAACATTGTGCACCACGGGCCAGCCCGTTGTCGTCAACGCACAAACGAAATTTTTAATTCGTGCGGTAGACCAAGTAAAAATGTACTCGACGAGCTTCCAACTGCTCTATCTGTATTGTGTCAGATATTTCACTTTGTTTGTCGCAGGCCGCGGCCTTTCGTTTGATCATAGTTAACTCCGAAATAAAAAGAGCACGTCTGCATTCAGCAATATAATTTCATGGTAAATTATACTAATTGCGCGCGTAAAAGCGAATGAGAGACAAATGGATATAATACCTTTAATGATTTTTCGTGTGAAAAATAAGCTGCAAGCATGAGAGATGAAAGATTAATCTATGAATTGTAATATATTTATTACGTAATGTGAGGATGTTTTTCTTTCCAGGAACATTTTTTTATTATCTAGCGTTCTTATTAGCTGTTTGTCTCTGTTATGAATGTAATAAATGACATCGTACGTAATACGGTCATTATTGAATATTGTTGATTACTTGTATTCCATCGCCCCTTCAGAAAAATATTACTGCAAGCGCTCCTTCACATTGCGGATATGTGTTTTGCGAAATGCAGCCCGCGGCGTTTTTATATGAACCTATGAATCCTATTGTTGAGTTCCCGTATGTATATTCGCAAGACCATGCCGTACTCTCGTACGATGAATTATTCTTTCGATGTACTGTGTGTGTGTATATGTATATATGTATATGTGTGTATACCTCAAAAACAAACAACCGTACTTACCAATCTGGCAAACGTTAACGAGCAAAAAATTTTTTTCATCACATAGAATTGTGATGAAAAACGTAGTACAGGAATAAAGGGATTAATTCATTCATTTATTTAATAAACGACTGTGTGAAAATAGAAAGACACATACGCATGAGAATTAAAAGTATTAAATATCACGTTGCAAAACATTCGTGTTTTACGATGATACAATACAGATTCGCTCAGATATCAAATCTAAATTAATTTTTATTTTATTTCACGTGTCAGCGCTCTCAAAACTTCGAATATTACTTCTTTCTTCTTTAATATTATTTTCGGATTACGCAATCAATATTTTTATTTTAGCTTTTCTTCCGAGAGTACCGTTAGGTCCTATCTTTACATTGTCTACAATGATTTTACAAGAAACCAGATAACACGAAGCAAAATTAAATTTCGAAATTAAATTTTCCGTTCTAGCTGTACCGGAAGTCTTTCCATGATCTTCGATCTAGCGCAATCATCCACCTTATGTCACGAGTAATACACGGCTTATTTGTATCCACGTGAAGTTTCACTCGACATATCCCAACTGTAAAGCGCTAGGTGCGCAAAAATGCCTTCCAAGATAACCCGCGATATCGGGTTTCATCGATCAAACCGTGGGAGAAAATATAACGCGCGATAGAAAAAGATAATATATATTTTCCGTTTCATTTATATCATCCTAAAACACACACATATAAGCTACGTTTGCGAAATATTATCTTTATTTCCGTTTCTATTACTTTGCTATTTTTTTTTATTTTATATTTTTACAACAAACTACAGCAACTGTAGTACATCTGTTTGGGGTACGTCTACATAAAATTCTACATAAAATTTGTCATTCGACAAATTTTATTTTTCCTATTCAACGAAATACATATAAAATTCTTTAGGTTTGTTGGCAACGCGACCATGGTTTGAATTGCATTGCGCATAAGCACTAACTTGTGTATTTCAAGCAAATGTTCTCGCAGCATTTTATTGTTTCTTCGAACGAACTATTTTACGTTATGCTATGCCCTGCTGAGAGAGAAAATACAGATTTTCGATTTATGGGTTAAAATAGAACTTTCCAACCACCAAACTATAATATATTTTAGTACCAATTTCTTGAGAAAATATGTTGATTTTTAGAAAATCATGTAAATAGAATAGAACCAGGATGAAAATTTAAGTAAAATAATTAGAACTTTGAATATATTTCGATCATTTGAGAGCAATGCCGTTGATATACTAGGTTATAAATTATAAAAAAAATAGTAAAAATTTATCTTTGATCATTGCCGTGACACAAGCGACATAAGAAAACGTGTATATGTAATACACACAAATTATCAATTTCATTTAACTAAATTTCAATAAATCGTTAATTTCTTGCGCATTTAAAGATATGTGAATCTGTGGAAGATATCAATTTTCACGAATGTCATTTCCTCGCCTTAATACCTTAAGTGCACGAGCTCGTCTACGTGCTGGAATCGTTTACACCCTCTTAATACTTACAGCACATATACGTGCCAATGGTATGTACGTGAACGTAGTGCGTAATGCAGTTCATATGATTCAGTAAAAAAGATTTTAAGAATTCGCAGACTTCTTCGTTTCAACTAATATGCTCGTTATACCTCGTTTATACTTCGTTTTTTAGTAACATAGCAGCTTACGCTGTTTAATATCCTTTTAGTTTTATTGCCACACTTGACGAAAAATTGAAAAATCTCCTTCTTAGTATCTCCTTCGCTGTTTTTTCTTTTTGCAGCATGAAGTTAATGCTGCGCTTCGCAACTTTCGCATTTTAAGCTGACAATTTTTGAAATGTGCCGAGTGGAAGTTTAGATCAATACTTTTGCAGTGATGAAAAATAAGATCTCTCTGGAGAGGTATTAAACTTTTTTCACGCTACTGTACAGTGGACAGGAAAATGAAATAGCACGGGCTATAAAACGAGAAAAACGCTTTATGGTACATCTCATAGTATCTTTTCCCAGCGATATTTTTCCTCATTTGATATTGGCGATGACAAATACTTTTCTCCTGGCTGAATACGTGTATAGCTTATATATGAGGCAGCAACATTTTTATCATATATTTCAAACTGCACTTTGAAGAACTGTGGTTTCTTGATAAGTCTATAATTTATATTAAAATGTAAGAAATTATCATTTAAGTTCTTCCCTTTTTTTGTGTTTGAATATATAATAACAGACAACAGCAAAGTCCAAAAATTTCACAGAGTATAAAAAAGGTAATAAAATGAAATTATTCTTATTTTTTTACTATAATAATTCTTTATCTCAATGTACTTTTGAACAATGAACAATAACTTTTCTGTATTAGAAAATTTTTTTTAAATTTTTATTCTTAAAATGATTTAATACCGTAAAGATTATTTTTTTGTGAAGAATTAATTCATTATTCTAAAAAATGTATTGAGAAAGTAATTATATTGAAAAATAAAAATAGTTGTTTCATTTTATTTTATTTTTTATTCTTGCATTGAAAACACTGTTAAAACTTACTTATATTTACATTTATAATTGAAATATATGTTTCAAATTTCAACGTTTAAATGTATCATATTCTTGCATATTATATTCACCTATATTTTCTGTGAGGGATGAAGCACGTTTTACTTAAATTTCATTACGGCATATTGGAACTTGAAATAGATTGGCGTCATTTTACACTGTAGGTATAAAATCGGCTCATGCGGGATAAGCGACAGTCGACTGATTTACTCAATGCAGAAAACTGATCTCGTTATTTTCTCGGACTTTGTGCAATCTCTCTCTCTCTCTCTCTCTCTCTCTCTCTCTCTCTCTTTCTCGCACCCATTCTTTCTTCTTTTTAGCATTGGCAATAACACGTCCACCTATCTATATTCGTGTAGAGAATTTCGATTGTCGAGAAATTTTATTTCTCGTTGTTCGATGTGATCGAAATGCAAACTCCCGTCGCTGTTTCTGGCACCCACATCGGTACTTCTGGTTTGCTCAGCGAGATGCGTTATGCACATGCATATGAGATTCTTCCCCATGATATGGATTTACGGTAACATTGAGAAGGAATGAAGGAGCATTCAGACGACGCGCGACGTACCCAGTGCGGCAGTTTCTCGCTTTTTTATCCCTGAATTTCTCGCGTGCCTCCGCGCTCCCCAATTCACCCTTTATGTTCATCCGGATCGCTCCTACAGTCCTTTCTTCGCATTACATTGAAATAAGAATCCCCTAATTTTTCACATTACATCGAAGTAAGAGCACATTATAAAATCCAAAAGATCCACATTGTTTATGAGTTCAATTACATCAGATTTTTAAGAGAAAATTGACAAACTTACATTCTCGTTTCAAACATAGGTTTGAAAATAATTTAGTCGTCAATTAAATCATTTAAGAACGATGAAATAAAAACTGAAAATATATTTCATCTTGCATAAATTAGCATGACATAAAATTTGCATAGAATTAACATATTAAAATTATAATTATTATAATATTGACATCAATGATGTAATTCAGTCAAACAATCGACGTTATTTGCATCGTGCAAAAAGACGGCGCGAATTTGCGTTTGCATAGATGCGCAAAGCAGTTACGTCGCGTTTATACTCGGAGAGCGTTTCTAGAACTTCAGGAAAATATTTTAGTATTTGCGTTTCCCCACATGGTGGGGTGGAGAGAAGATGGTGGGGCAACGTACCAAGAAGGAAGTTACGGCGCATAAGCATCTCTTTTTCGATCGCGCGCATTCGCTTCGATGCTTACATTCGTCTGGAAATATATAGTTACGGCAAAGGGAACGTTTATCCACACGCAATGTGAGATTCTCCCTGGGAAACATGGATTTGCAAGTGCTACATCGCATGAGCGCGAAGAAGCTTTCTGACAGGGCGCCCTTTTTAACCTTGCTGCTCCGTCTACGCGAACACACATCTTCCGTTTCCTTCTTCGTTTGCTTTACAGAACGCTTTCCGATCGCCTTTTATTTCTTTTTTCCTTCTCCCTTCCCCTTTCTGCCCTTTTTTTCAAGTTGCCGCAAGAGGTTTATCGATTCTACAAGGCTGAACGTAACAGAAATGTCGAGTATAAATCCTTCGAATAATGCGAAATAATTTTCTTCGTATTTTCAGTAATTGTTAACAATATCGCGCGCTATTGATGCAAATAAGCAAGCTTACGTTTTGTTTGAAGTTAAGTAAATTGATGTTTGTTTTGTTTGAAGTTAAGTAAATTAATATCTGTTATCGTATCGCGATTACGGGCTATTTGTTTGGCGATTTTAATTTGAGGGCTTGACCGCAACAAAACATGGCAAATCTCTCGTAGCAACGCGATTAAAAGGTATACGGTATAGATATACAGTATAGGTATACTGTGTTAAAAGTAGAAAGCGATATATCGCATAGTAATATATCACGTCTCGAAGCAGCCGCAGAGAACCGTACGGAATATAATCTTCATGCCCTTCATATCAAAGGATCCTCCCCGACGTGAAATACGTTCTTTCCGCAAAAGTTATTGATTCACCCTCCACGCGATCGCACTCATGTATGGAAAACAGATCTCGGCAAGAGGATGATGTGCGGCGCGCCCTCGACAACGCGATTTTAGAAAAAGTAATCGGCCAAAGTGTCGAAGCTATATGTCATTTATGGAAGAACTTGTTCACCGACCGACCGACCTCGTATTCGCGCGCTCGTCTTCCGTTCTCGATCTCGTCATCATTCTCGGCGTCTTACACGTCTTTTGCAACGTCAGATCGGTGAGTTCCTACGCTTTTTCGCATTCAAGCTATGCACATACATTTGCCACGAGGCAATAAGTACGATTCGACGAAGGATGAAGAAACGTTTCGACAAAGCTGCCAGATCCCAATCTCTCTCTCTCTCTCTCTCTTTCTCTCTCTCTCTCTCTCTCTCTCTCTCTCTCTCTCACACTCACTCACTCACTCATTCACTCTCTCTTTCTCTAGGTCTCCCCCGTCGCGGCGTCGGCTTTAGAATGTCTCGCACGCTTCCTCGCTTCGTTTATTTCCTTTACATCCGGCGCGGCTTTCGATCCGCGACTTTTACTTTGCCATGCCAAGCGGTTGTCGAAGTGTTTTGTAATCCCGGAAAAGACGTGCTCCGCGAGAAAATTGATTTTACACCCGGGCGCGCGTTCTGTCATGTTCTAAAACGCAGCCCCTTCGAGGATGGCAGGTAGTGATCCTTTTCACGCCTGTCGTATTTCCTCAGGTCTGAATCATAATATATTGATGGTAACAATGATTCAATAACATCTTAACCCGACAAATTTGATTTTATCGTAACATATAACATGAAATCAATAAAAACTTTTCATGCATACAGGAATACAACTTAATCGTGCCTATTAATAATAAAAATGTTTAGTTTTTAATTTATTTATTATTGATGAGAGAGAGAGTGATGTAATTAAAATTTGAACTTTTCAAGAGAGAATGAGTATTTCACAAAATTATTAAAATTAATAAAATAAAGAGAGAGATTTGCTTCTACATTTTCTTTGGCATTTTCCCTTGAGCAAATGATATCTGGCTTTGTAAACATTTATGAAATCGAATTTTTTTAATTACACTAATATTGCCACGTAAAACGTATTAATCTATCGCTAATGAAGGACGAGACCACGTATATGCACGAGAGCGCATATGCAATATTTATTATTGGCTTCATGCTGTTTGAACCGTTCAACCGTACTCTCAATTACCAGTAAATTTCATGTGGTTGCGATACTATAGGGTATTTGCTAATCAGATGCACGGCGTAGTTAAACAGAGAAAATAATATTTTTCATCAATTTTTCGTGAAAAATATTAAAAGATTTAGACACGGTTGTAAATTGTTTATTTCTCTTCCTCTCTCTCTCTCTCTCTCTCTCTCTAAGAAACAAATTCTTTACATATATTTTTAATTTTAGACATGTAATATTTTATGATTCATGAATACTTCATAAAGTATGATTCATATAAGTATACCGAAAGAGAGAGAGAGAAAGAGAGAGAGAGAGCAGTGCGCTATAATTGAATTGCTTGCGAAATTGCACATTTTATGAAATTCGAAATATAGAATTATTAAACGTCTTTTAATTACGCGTGCACGAGGATACACGTTATAAAATGCTTTAATTACACAGCATACTTCACGAAACTTGACTATCGCAATATGCTGGCGATCGAAATTCGTGATAAGTGCCACGGCACATCATCATATGACGGACCGCTCGAAAATTTCGAAACTGCACACTCCAGGCGAGTTAAGTGTTTTCGGGCAAAAGCCCCCATTTAAATCGCGATTATGCGCGCAAAAGTCCCAGCGCGTCCGTATAGAATGCGCATATACCAAACAGAATGAAATTTAGTTGGCCAATTACCAAGATAATAAGCTTTGAAAATTAAGCATAATAACCGGCTGGTTTGGCGCGCGAAAGGATTATTAATGCAAATGAAATCAATAAGCGGATGAACGAAAGGTTGGCCGAATTTTGCACGGTTCACTGAGTTGTGCGCCGCTGTTGCGAGAGAATTTAATCATGATACTTATCCATGATACTTAATATTTGTTCACTAATTGCTGTGCGTCATGTATAAAACGGCAATGCCTTTTCCCTACATTACGTTATTGTCTTTCATTCGTCCGCGTTATATTTTCGCTTTGTCACTTCTATTCCATTTTTCTGCATTACATTTTCACTTAGTCATTATCCCGCGTTGCTCGCTCGCAGCTACATTTTACGGGCGAGAACTAAATTTAATGTNGTTAAAAGTGTTTTCTCATTGTCACGGACCGTTGTTGTTTCCTACATGCGTAGAATTTGAGCGAATTTCCTGTTTGCAATATCTTTTTCTCAGCGAAGACGATATAAGACTTCGAGGGTAGTGCAAATACGGTGCCCCCGCGATAAGTTTATTTTCGAAGGTTTCCAACACGATCGGAATTCGGATCAGATCGTGGGAAGAAGTTCGTTACAGTAACGAACCAGCAAACCTTTTACCGGACCCGTGCGCGCCCGACTCCTTAATTTTGTTCTCCAAGTAAAGAAGCGTCGAGTCTGTTATTGGGCAAATCCACACACAAGAACTCTCTCTTTCTCTCTCACACATACACATGCATACATACATACATACGTACATATACGTATACATACGCGCACGTCTGCAATGAACGGGCAACAACTTTTTCAAACAGGCGATTATATGAGCGTGAAAAATATACTTTATAAGTAGCAAACTTTGCTATTAGCTAGCCTTTTTCGGATAATTTTGCACAAGTTTTGAATATTGATTTTGAAAAAAATCGTTCATACTTCATAAAAGTTTTCACGACAACGTGACTAAACTTCTAAGGCATAAAAATTGATATCGTGGACCGTAAATCAAGACATTTCTACTTGACGCGACTTTTAGAAAAAAAAACGACGTTATTTACAATTTCATTCACTTTGTTAAAAGAATCGAATGCTGTGTATTTTTTTTTATAGGAATACGTTTATATTACACTTTCATCATGAAAAAAACAAATCTTAATATACATATAATATAATATGCAAATAATTTTTTCTTCTTCTAATTGGTATCGTGCATTGTGGATGATAGATTAATATTGCAAAAGATAAAAAATCTTCCTAATGGAGTATCTAAAATATGGCAGATGTGGCAAGTACTTTGGACACCACTTGAAAAGCAATGCATTACTATTTAGGTAATGCTAACTGTCGCAATTTTTATCGTTAACTGTGAGAGATCATTCAGCAAGTCAAAATATTTTCATATTTGAGAGACTCCGTAGGTTAGATTATGTGATCTTACTCTGCTGAGTGTAGAAAGAAATGAAACTGAAAAAACTGACTTTGAGCATATCCTAGATCAAATTTCATCCGTGAAAACTAGGAAGGTGTAGTTGCAATTTTCATATAGTGCCATAAAGTATTAAGCAAAAGCAAGCTTATAACGAGTTTAACTTGTAACTTTGAGCTGATATAATAAAGTTATAATAAAGATAAGTATATATTAGAACAGGAGCGGAATTTCAGTGCTTGACATAGGAGCCATTTTCTGCAGATACGCCTCTGTCTATTTCATTCATGTATGCTATATATTCTTTGTTTCTTTTCTTTAAGAATAAAAAGTTTTTTATTTCTTTTTTTATATGTTGTTAAGAGCTTAGTGATTTCATTATCAACTTTTTGTTGTAAACAGAGTGCATCTAAGCATTAATACATTCATTTATTAAACATAAGAAAGTAAATGCACGCGTTTCGGTAAACTTTTTGCAAATTTTTCCTATAAAAAATGGTATATCGCAATAATTCAATGTGTAAATTTTAAGCAGCGCAGATTTTATATTTTATTCACGAAAATTAATGTTTGAAGGATCGTATAGAGAGTTTGCAGAGCGTTCTTCGGCTTTCACAGGAATCAGCTGTGAACATGCTGAGCTGCAAAAATTTGCATTTTAATCTTTATACCAACATTGAGAAGTTTTTCTCGTACTTCACGAAACATTTTGAAATGCAAGATCTTTGCAATAACAAAGAATAGATTTTCAGTAAATGCGTTGCTTAAATAAGCTTGATATGATAAAATTATGATTGAATTAAAAATATGCAGTGATCGTTTAAATTGAATTTTAACAACTACAAAACTATTAGGAGGTACGCTCAATGCTTTAAAAATTAGGTAATCTCATACTTTAGACTAGAAAGTTACAAAAACAACTTGGAGTCTTTGTTGTAAGATACATTTCTTTAAAAATAGCTATTTCATAATATACGCGTTATAAAGTTTATTGTCCACGATTAAAATCCTTGCGGACGATAAAATTCCTCTGTATTCCAATAGGACGGGAATTTTCTTCGAGTCCAACAAATTGTGATTCTGCTCATGAAACCATTGAAGGCTCGTTCGCTTCATGGAACTTTATAAGTCCCATCTCACGGTTCTCGCTGGCATCTGCGTAGAAATTTACGCGCGGTTTCGCCATAACGTGGCTATCGACTCGCCCCGTCCACGAGAATAAACCTGCTTTAATGGCATACTGAATCGGTTTAACGTCTCGATAGATGCCGAAAAGGATTTTGCCCTCACGGGGAACGCCACCGACGCTTTCGTCTAATGCTTTCCAAAATTTGCATCCTAATCTTTGTAAACCCCGCAGGGATTACCGCCGCCGTCTTCTTTCATCGTCTCGAGGATTTGCTTAACCTCGGCTTTCTTTGAGAGGCGACTCTCGTCCCACCGCGATCGATATAACATTTTACCGAATCTCCCCTAAAGTGCAACCCTTGTAACACGGAAAAATATATTAGAAATATGCAGAGTATACAAATTAACATTTAAATTGAAATATATACCTAGAGTTTACAAGTAAAATTTATAAAGTGTTTCATTATATTAATATTTATTATAATAAATTATACATTTTTCTTAACAGCATCTGATCAAAATTAATATCGATGTATAATAACGGTACGCATTATTACATTATTTCATGACCGTTCGTCGTGAATCGTATATTTTACCGAATAATCAATCGACGTCTGGAGAATTATTAGGTGAAGCTCAATATAAATTCGCGCGTCAATTAATCAGAAAATTACTGAAAATGCCGCTGATATTATTAGCACCTAGAAACGTCGCAAGTTTCAGAATGCATCGCGGAGGGATAGCCGCCGGATTGGCCGCTAATCAAATATAGGATGGATGAGGGGGCGAAGGTAGAAGATTTATTGTAAGTAAATACAATTACGAGTTACGAGTGCCTTCGAGTAACCTTTGGCCCCAGCTGACGCTAACCCAACTACAGCGAACCTGACCTAACTAAATAATCGAATTAGAGATGCCTTCTACCACGATGGCGCCCTTCCCCTTCTCTCTCTCGCTAGGAAGTCCATTCCTCGTCTTCTCCTCATTCACTTCTAACTTACATTCGACACGATCTCTGGATCGTATTCGCGGAATTGATCCTGGGACAGTAAATTGACTGTGGCTTGGCGACGGACACGATTTCTCAGGTGTCACGATTGTTCATCGACCTGATCTTCATCAGACGGGATCTGAATGAGAAATTAGAGGATGTGTCTAACGTAAGAGATCTTTAAGATATCGGCAAGAGCTACTGTAAACCTCTAACATAAATTTTGTTGAACATGCATATTATAAATAAAAAAATATAAACGATAATAAATATTTAAAAAATTATTTTTTTCAAAATTTGTGCACTGTTTTATAAAATTTTATATCGATTAAACTTTCAAAAAGTTTGTTCTAGATTTTCCGTTCTAAAAGAATAAAAGAAACATTGCTTTCACATAATCCCTCTCGACCAGACATTGCTTTAGCTACAGACAAATTTGTATGCACAATGTTCCTCGCAAAGTGCAAAGTTCCTTCGCGACGAAGTTGGGATATCGATACTCAGCGATTCGACGAAACACTATGCCCCGCTTGCTTTCTAAACAGCTCTCGAGCGCGACAAACGATCCCCTCGATTCCCGATCGACGTTTGATCAATCTCGACGAAACATCGCGCCTTCTTTGAGAATGCAACTCCTCGCGTTGAAAATATATATACTTCTTTCTTCGTTCCAGAAAGTTTTTCTGGACTTACAGCTGTTCGCGATAACGAAACTTTCGCTTGTGCGAGTTTCTAACAAGGAGTTCGGCACTTTGTGCAATGACATATTGACACGCATTTCAAATGCAATCTCGTTTTAAATCTCGCGCGTCTCTCGATCATGTTTTCCGTTATTTCGGAAATTAATTCGAAGATAATAGAATTTTCTATGCAATCCAGATTAATTAAACGGAGAGTCTGTAAAATGTTCTTTACATAAAAACTATCTGAGAAAAAAGATAACAATAGTTGATAAATAATAATTATTTTGACAGGTTCTGTGATATATCAAGAAATCTGTGTTTTGCAGATTGCGGATAAAGCAAGAAAAAGAGCGAAAAAATGAAAAATAACGATAGTGCATAAATAATAATTATTTCGACGGGCCAATAGGATATGTCAAGAAGTCTGTCATTTGCAGATTGCGGGAGGGATAACACAAGTAGATAAGCGATCATTGATTTATAATAGCTGGCAAATGGCTACGTCACCGCGTATTCATCGTGAATTGTTCGTTTTATATCCGCCGAATTTCTTGAAGCCCGCTTGAAAGGACCTTTTTATTGGCGGGCTATCGGTGAAACCGCGCCATGTCCGATAAGAGCGGCCCGTCAATAAAAGCGCATCGATGATTTACGAGCCGTATGCGGAATGATGACAAAAACAGGCCGCAATAAATCGCGCGAGTACATCGGCCGGCGCGGGGTTATTTGCTGTATATCACTTTGAAAGAATCCGTAAATTTGCCTGCCGCGCACCAAGATCCCGCCGTAAATACCGTGATCGTGGCCATAGGTCGGCGCGTAGCGCGAAGCGGACGGCGAGCTCGCGCGCGTCGTAGGTGGTAGACCCGTAGTAATTTATCACGCTAACGTTTTCTTTTATTGTCGCGATGCATAAAAGCCGGCACCGGTTACGTATGCATACAGAGTACGTACGCTAACATGCGAAACGCGCGTGTTTCAGGATAAACGAGAACACAACACGGTCCCAGTTCCTGGCCTACTTCAGCTTCTCGTCCAAAGCGAGCACGTCTGTCGGCTGGCCGGTGAGGGGCGGACATCCGGTTAACAATACGGGTAAGATATTTAGCTCGCTTTTGTAATGAAAAATGAAATTATGTTGCGTTCTAACGCTCAACTTCCGCAGACGTACATTTTCTATTTGAATATTGTACAGCGCATTACTCAACGTTGACAATTTTACCGACTAAATCCTAAACGTCTGACGGTGCATGAGAATTCATTTTCCGTAGAGTTATCTTCAATTGGCGACAATATGACTGTTTTGTTGGACCGAATTTGGAATTTAGTAGCTGGTGATAGAAAAGTCAACGTTTTTGCCCGACTTCTTATTATGTTTTACGTTTGGGTGTTTGTGCGTTCGATGAAATTGTTTCGGATTTCATATTATCGCGAAACCGATAACATGCCTAAAGTCACGAGGCAATCACGGCAGCGGTGATCTGTTGAACAAGTGAGATTATGCTACGTAAACTTGGTCGCCCGGCTGCGTTCGCTACACGTCCTGTTTCGGACCGCTCCTATCATAGACTATTGCTCAAACTACATGCCAACAACCTAGTTCACTATCGGCTCCCCCATGACGGTAACTTCATCTTCTTGTAAATTACACCCCCGTGGTGTGGCTTATCACGCGGAATGTTCAACTGCGCGGGCAATCTACGTAGATAGCGTTCTTCTTAACACCCTTGTGACAAATTTGCACGGGCCGACAAAAGTAAAGTTTTCTGATCCCATTACGCGTACGCGACTGCTTGCGCGCGTTCCCTCTTTCCACGAGGGAACGAAGGGTGAAGGATTTTTTTTTTCGGAGATTCTCAGAGTAAATAAAAACCTTCCCCGCAATATTTTTGCGGATCAAACAGAAGCGAGTATATGTATATATATCCCCTCGTGAATTGGGGCAGCAATTTTATTCGAATCTTTCTGAAAGCCATGTTGAAACGGAAACAAACTATTTAACTAACTCGCTAAAGCGTAAACCTCGTAGTATGTTCGCAAATTATCGATGCGCGTTTTGCATGTAAAATCGAGTTACGCGTTAACCTTGTTGCCCTATTCGATTAAAGCATACGTTGGCGAACGTTCATCAGACCCCTAGCGTATCTCCTGTAAAATTCACAACGAAAAATCAGTACCGCGAAAAAAGAGAAAAACGGAAAGAGAAGGAGAAATATAACGTTTATAACGTCAGTTTTTGTACGTGTTGCGTATTCTTTTCCCACGATGCGAAATCCGGATGAAACGTTGGCACGGCATAGCTTTCGAGCACCCTCGCCCACAATTTTGGAAGCGGACTATCGGTAGAGTGGAAAACGTGAATAGCGGGCGCTGCGGGAAAAGGAGGAGCAGCCAAAATGTGTGAATTTACTTGCGCTAGCACCAGAGAGGTAATTTCTTCTCCTAGTTAGTGCGAAAATTATACGAGCTTAAGTGCGGACCGGTCCGCGCTTTAAACGAAGGAGGGAACGACGAACCGTTTGGCTATCCGAAGCCATTTAACCATCGAAAGTGTTAGTAATCGAAAGCGTTAACGGGCTAAAATCTCGAATATCGATCTCTCTCGGGATTGTGCGATCTTTATCTTTAAATGCGGCTTTCTAATCTCCAACGTAATCGATGCTTCTCTATATAGATCTTAACCTGGAGTATTTCGAAGATTCTTTTAAGATAATTAAGAAATAAAAATAGTAGAATATTCTTATGTTATTTATAATAATTTTCGTAGCAAAAAAACGAGATAAATAATTAAATTATATTTATGATACTTGTATTATTAAAAGATTCTTCTTTCAAGTGCGTTATATAGCTCCAATTATAAATAACTTTTTTTACGTACAATCGAATGGTGGCTACTATTTGATCGTACAGCGTTCTTATATCCTTTTAATAGCTGTACTGTATAAGTTGGAAACGCCATAGGTAGCGAGAAAATTGAAAAGCCTTTTAAAAAAATTGCACGACGCTCTTATGAGAAAAGTTTCGTATATATGTTTCTTTGGACTTTCGCGTCTAGCAATATTGTGTAATGACGTACCAGAGTTCTTTGACTTACCGTCACCCCGAGAAATCCGTTATACGCCGCATTCGCAAACAACCGGTATACCGGACTTGCGAAGAATAAAAAAAAATACGCAAGAATGTTTTGTCTCATTTCATTTCTTATTACATTTTTATTTAAAAACAGCGTACTTTCTGTAATTTTGAACTTTATTTTATAACATTTGTGTTACGTAAGTTACAGACAGCTTACTTTTAACTTCTGATAGTGTTTTGAGTAAATTTTAAATTCAAAGAAAGAAAACAATAGACCCAAAAATATTTTTATAACATACAATATTTTTTATAATTTCTTTATTAAGATATTTTCCAGTCAGATTTGTACAAGTTTAATAAGCTCATTTGGCAATATCATGAAGAACCTGTCGTGTTACGAAGAATCATTTAGCGTTGCGTTGTATTTGGGCAATCATACAACAAACAAATCCAAGGAAGCAATAAAATGGGTAATGGCCAATTTTTCTGAAATCGTCGCACGTTGGTTGAAAAGTCGAGTGTCAAGGGCAGCGAACAAGAAAGCGACGAGAGAAAGACGTAGCGACAGTGAAAGCAATTCCGATGAGATCTTTCCTCCATTCGGCGAGCTGTAACGAGACGACAACGATTCTCGATTATCCCTGGGAGGAGATCGCGCCGGACGATCCATATGCACGAAATGTACGACCGGGAGACGTGACTGTCACTTCGCCATCCGGATGAGAGAGGTCTTTTTTGACGTCGACCCACGTCCTATTGGGAAACGTGTGAGAGGTAGCGAACGTAGGGCAGGACGAAGAAGCACCGGGGCAGAGTGTCCTCGAGAGAGAGAACGAAAGACAGCATGTGGGTAGAGATAGAGATAGAGAAAGAGAGAGACAACATCANGCGGAGGCGCCGCCCGATTGACAAACAGATCAATCGTGGGTGGAAAGACGATCCGCAGTCTTACCGTTCGACCTGGCTCCGCGGTTCTTCCTCTTTCTCTCGCTCTTTTCCTTTCGGTTCTCCACATGTGCATTTACGCAGCCCGCGCGTTCACTCGCTGGACGAGGGAAGAGAGAGAGTCGGCCCTTCCACTCTCGAATTTATCTCCCGCTCGGAAGAACTGGCCGACGTCTTCCTGCGGTGATTTATAAGAAGAGGAAGCTATTGTACAACGAAGAAAAGCCGCGGTCCAAAGAGAATATTATTTTTAGAATACACCGATGTGTGTCTTTTGTGCGCCCGGGCGTAAATCGCGAGAGGAGAAACATTTACATAGATGCTTTAAGTCTGTCTTTAATCTAACCGTATTTGATTTACGATCTGCTTATACATGTTCGTCTACAATCATTCTGAATTGATTATGCATTTATTTATCAGCCGTTTTATTAGCGTATAAAAATATTTAAAGTGTAAGAGATTAGATTGATATAAGCATGCAATGTATCCGATTAAGAAATGTTAATAGATTGAAAGATAATGTTAATGTTGTTTAATTGATGAAATCAGTAAGAAACCCGACCAATTTACAAGTCTGTACTATCGCTCTCAATTCTGTTTCTCTCTTTTCTCTTCGTACAATCGCACGGTCACGTAAACTGCACTTACGGGAGAAGTGCTCTTAGTCGGCGCAGTTAAGATAGATTATTCCACTGAAATTCCGGCGCAAATCACTGCGCGTTTCTTTACGTACATTTACTACTGACATTCTGGCAGATTTGGCTTTATTTTGTATTAAGAGAACTATAATTAAAATTCATAATTATTAACAATGCCAGAAGGTTTCTCTCTTTCTGCATAAAAAAATTTAATTAAGAGAATAAGAAATAAAAAGAGATATTTTTAAATAAATAATTNTATTTATTTATTGTAGAATATATTTTTAAAGACTGCTACGCTTTTTACATTTCGTAAATATGTTTTTTATAAACTTATAATTGGATTTGTGATACGCGCTTTTTTTTATGTATTATTTCAGTAATGTATACATATAAGCAAGCACTTTCTAATTTTCCAATTCACAAACATCCATCCGGCAAGTAAAACGTGTCGACAAACATTTACGAAATAATGCGGGATATTCATGCACTATTTCACAGCATTTTTCATGATTTTTTACTTTACTGTTCATTTAAAAACCGAGGGTTTGTCAATCAACAATTGCTCACGAATTTCAGCAAAAATTGCTCACTCAAAATTATACAACTACAATTAATTAATTAAGTGAATATCCGTCAAACATATTAACTTTCATGCAATTAAAATTTAAACAGAATATTAATATTAATATAAAGTTGGAAATTTATACGTTATTTTTAAAATTAAAATCTTGAAAACTTATGTTTAGGTATATAAAAATTGAAATCTACATTCTGTATGTGAAGAAAAAACTCACTCTTGTTCGAAGACACTTGCTGAAAAGTTAATTGCCCTTATTGCAAGTTCACTCCGTTATTTCCTTTTTCGTTCTTCTTTGCGTTCAACGCCTATGCTATTTTCGCATGCTTTTCCGTCTGAAACGTAACGTGCCATGTTTCGGGTCGCAAAGCGAAAAAGCCCACCGCTTCATCGTGCGGCAAGTTTCTCCGGCGAGTGAATAGAGCAAAGGGAGAAAAAAAGAGTAGAGACCCCTGCGGAAAAATTTCGTCGACTCGCGGAAACTCCACGGGAACCGTGCGGGAGGAATGAACATCCTCTCCTTCTTCCTTTTCTTTTTCTCGCAGCATTTCGGCCTTGGGTTCGTTACGGCGCGCTACGAAGGAAAGTCTTCGTGCGTCTTCTGCGGGCATTTACAAGGAGTCCTCACTTTCTTTCCTCCCTCCTATCGTCACATTAAAGCGTTTCACCTTTACGCACTTGCGGAAAGTGAGTTTCTCGGCAGAGGCATCTCCTCCAACATTGGCAATTGCGCTCACTTTACGAAGAATCGGCTGACGACGTTTACGCATTAACGCCTTGTCGCGCAAAAATTTATGTAGTTATATATTTCTTTTTTTTAATACTTTTATTTAATACTTCCTTACTAAGCGATTCAAAGTTTCCTTACACAGTAATGCAACTAGATAATGTCATTTTTAAGTTGACTTTTCATTAAAGCTTACTTGTTCTTATCTGTTAAATCATCGTGTAAAACATTCTTTTGTTAATATTCGCTGTTATTAGAGAGAGAGAGAGAGAGAGAGAGAGAGAGAGAGAGAGAGAGAGAGAGAGAGAGACAAGGTCGGGCGAATAATATCTACGGGTTAGCGCAGTGTTATATTTATATCATGCAGTAGTGAGTGTTGTAAAACTTTTCCTTTGATGTCATTAGCACGGTTACCGTTTGAGCCGTGTCCGCGCTAACGAGGCAACTTTCCAAGCAAACTAACGCTTGGTTAATAAAACTCGATACTCTTTCAATTACACGTACAATTAACGAGCTCGGGAGCTTTTTTAAAAGCCAAACAATTGACGCTCATTAACTATACGGATTCAATTATCATCCGATTGATCGCGCCGTACTTAAGAAATTAGTACCAACTTCGCCGCGCTTATTATCAAATAAATTAGCAACTCGGCGCGCCATCGTTACGCTTTTTTGACGGCCAGTTTAATCGATCGCAAGCGGTTCAATCGACGCTGCAAAAAAGGGGTCCGCATTTTAAATGAGGAACGCCTCGAGGACACGGAAAATGAAGGACCAAGAAAATTCCGTGTTTTAAGGTAGAAAAGCGAAAAGGGCGGGGCTGCTCACGGTAGAAATGGTTGAAGGAACGTTGTACACAGGCGGATCGAAGCGGCAGAGATGCAAAGGGCACTATATAAATTGAAAAAACCGTATGCCCGAAGGTGGACGCGTACCATGTCTAATGGATCCGCCCATTATGACAATTGCATACGCCGGAACTATAAAGCTTAGCGAAGAAAAAGGGAAAGGACGGTGGAAAATCAAGCCGCGCCGTCTTTTTCTCTCTCTCTCTCTCTTTTTGCGGACGGAAAAATAATGACGACTGTTTTAATACACGCAGGCGATGCAGGAGATGCAAATAGAAGTCGCCATACGCAACAACACGTCAAAACTCTTTCTAGTCTTGTTTAACGGTAAAGATAAAGCTGCATCTGTACCATTAAACAAACCTCATGTATCACTGTGATATTAAAGTGATATTAATGCCTTTTTCGCAATTGCATGTAGCTGACAGTAATAAATACGAGTATATTATGCGTTTATGGAAATCACGTGTTTGCATACGTTATGAAAGTGGAATAATTGGACGCGTAACGGTTTGTCAATCACCGTTTGAATATTACAACAATCGGCTAGAACGCATTGATTTGCCTATTCGAAAATAGGCTTTGAACTTTAATATTTTTGCATAATGCGAATATTGATTAATAATGAATATTCTGACTTATGAATTGTACAAATCGCCACTATCAAACTAGACCGAAGCTATGTTTAATTTATCACTATAATATTCATATGATATACATATATATTTAATCTGTTAAAGGAGTCTTTAAATTAATTATTGACGCGTATGTGTTGAGTGCATTTGAATATTTGCATTATTAAATTTATCATTATAAATCATCAATTCTTCTTTTACTTAGCATTATTTTCTAATGTGTACAAGCATTAATTCAATTTACATTATGTCGCATATGTAGTAATTATCATCGAAATGGAAATGCAAGTTATTTACATGCTGCAAACTCGTGGCCCATGACTAAATTGGTATTGCATTTGGTATTGTTGTATATCGAATAATAATCTATAACACAATATTTCGAGCCTAGTTGGCAATATTTCGAGCGTAGTCTCGAAAATATTAATTGAGAATCATGCGAGCCGAATGCGAGATATCTCGTTAACCGGTTCTAATTGGCCAGCGCGCGTTGTCGTTGACGCGTCTGCCAATTTTCCACTTTTCGAATTTTTCACGAAACCGCCAGACGTATCAATTATTTTCACTCTTTTGGCAAATCGTTCGCGCTCAACGAAGCTCGATCGTTGAACAGCCAGAAATTGAAGTGGACTGCCACGTTAACTGATAATGGTCAATACGATTATCTACGCCATGATGAATTTATAGAAAAAAATTTTATTAATAGTGTAACAAACATATCAATATATACTCTATATTAATATATGAGAAAATTACTATTAAAATGCCCCTCACTAATATTAAAAAATACATTTATTATATTTGATTTATTGGCGTTTCCAAATAATTGGAGGAAAGCATAATAAAATATCTTTCATGTATTTTTCTGAATTATTAAAAAAGTAGTAATATGAGATATTAATTAATGAATTTTTTTGTAAATATAAAAGAACCATATATTTACATAAGAATTGGTAGGGAGAAAGAAAGAGAGAAACAAGAGTTATTATACATACATATATCTCTTGTTTGCAGAATGCGACTCGGTGTACGAAGACACGGACTGCCACGACGGATGCGTTTTAGCCAGTCCCGGATATCCTGGGCTATATCCGCCAAACATCCGCTGCCGGTACCTGATCACTTCTGGTCCAAGGATCTCCATCGTCATCAACTTCACAGCGGTGCTTCTTCCGCACAAGTAAGTGCTCGACAGTTTGGTCATGTCAGATCTTCAAATCACCCGGGGAAACTATTCTGTAATTCTTTCGTCAATAATTTTCCAACGAGCATTCAGCAACGAATACGTTTCGAAAGCGCGTACAAAATGTGCGCTTTCATTTTATTTAATTTTATTAACTCCGTGCTTAATTACCGCATCATTATACATGATATAAAAATGCTATACACGTGATGTTTAATTACGCACATGAGGAAACGGATGCCGTACTGAGAAACTAGACTGGGAAAATCCGTTAAGCAAGCGCTTGAGGGAAACGACGATTTTCTTTCGTACGCGATACGCACGCGGTATGGCGCCCATTTCGAGATTTCTTTCGCATATCTGCAGCGCATGTCCGCTTTTTTCGCGACTCACGTTCCGCGAAAAACTACTCGAGTTCCACAGGCCGGCGCTGTACAGGCTGTTGCACGACAAATTAAAAACCTCTGGCGAGCCGAGCGAGGAGCTGTCGCGTGGTTCTTTGGCAGTTCACTTTCCTACCGGCATCGAGATGCTTCGTAATAGCAGCAATGTTAGAGAGCGCGAAGAAAAAGCGGGTACAATTCTCGGTAAAGATGGAAAAGCATAAGAAAAGGAGTGAAATTTAATTCATTTATTTGATCAGAGATTGGAACAGTCTCGATTTAAAAGTTATTGGCAATAATGTAATTGAAAGTATATTTGCACTTTTTCTTTTCCTTTAAAAAAATATTTAAACTTACGTAATTACTTAAAATATTAATCAATTTTAATAATTAATTTTTTATTCTATTATATTAAAATTTTGTCCGAATATCACAGAATTGGAGAAATTAGTTTTAAAATTAATGGAAAACAAAAATAATATTAATGTTAATAATATTAATATTATTAACAATATTTTTATATTGTTTCAAACGCATATAATCAATATCGTTATAAACAAATTGAATTATCCTATGCTCTGTACTGTCTGTACTACTTGTCGATTATATCTTTGCGTTGATTTCAAAGTCTCGCCGAGTGTTTCTTCTTTCATTTACCATCATCACCGGTTCGGATTAGTGCGTTTCCGAGCAGAAATGAAAGAGCAACCGGAGAAAGGAAAGCGAAAAAAGAGAAATCTCCAACTCCTTTGCTATCTTTAGCTCGGGTATTTTTAATAAAACCCGCTCTTAAATGTAGCTCAGCTTGCATAACAAGCGCGGAACTCTCTTTACGCCACGTTAACCTCGCATGCATATAAATCATTTTTCACTTTACCGAAGAATTTGCAACCGTTTTAGAGCGAATCACATACTTGCATTTTTTGCTTCGCGAGCAAAAATCAAGTATATAATCAAGTATATATAATAAGTTTTGTTTTAAATAAGTTTTAACACTTTCTTAAATGACTTATAATAGATTTTCTAAAAACTCAAATAGCAAAAAATGATTCCAATTATTTTGAATTAAATATTGTCGGAAGATAGTCTTAAAATTTCCTTAAAAATTATTTACAAGAGGAAAAATATGTATTCAAAGGTATTGAAAAAATATTAAAAAACCCTACAAGCTTTTAAAAAATTCTTCTTATGCATCCGACAGTTAAGAAGAATTTAATTAAAGATTAAATATACATTATAAAAATATTAAAAATATTAAATACAACAATTTTGCTCTTCAGTGAACAAACGCCACTCAGTTAGCTCTGAAATCCGAATATAACGTTCAAATACAAATAAAATTACAGGAGACTCATTGATTATTTCCTCAACAGTCGCTCAATTAATTATCGTTTTGTGAGATTCGCTTAAATGTCTAAGTGGAAACCGATGGCGACAATTAACGTATATACATCTTAATGATGCAGTGACAAATAAGAGAAACTAGTTTCGGTGCGGTGCTCGATTCTGTAGCGCACTGCATGCATACATGCGAGCGCTTCATGCAAAATCTGGTCTGCAGAAACGTCGCGAGTCAATATGCATTCGCTTTGCACTTTGCTGAAGGTAAGAGCCCATTTGTGCCTGCTCGAACGAAGCCACGTATACGATAGAGACACGAGCGCGTATCTCAGTGCTTGATAATGCATCTCGCGTCTCGTTTCGTCGGCTGTGTCAATAACCGTCTCTCACATTCTTCCGTCGTGTTCATCCCCCCGTCTGAATCATCCCTTTGAGCAATAAGAATACATCCACGCACGAAGCACTGCTATTGTGCGTTTCGAATTACTTACTCTACGACATCGAGCGAGATCCTGTTAAGCGCGTTATTTTGTAATTCCGTTGTAATTTTCCTTAGCCATACGTTGAAATTAACAAATTTGTTTTATTTGTTTAATTTTAAAGTTAAAGTTTGATGTACACTCCATAAGTGCTGCGCAAAAAATATTGTGTCGCAATAATTTATTACAAAAGTTTGCCACTAGATTAGACTAATCAACAGTTAGTTGAATTTTATTTGCAATTTGACACAATTCTCTTACAATACTGAGTAATTTTATTAGAGAAGTAAGTATAATTGGATTAGGTCACAGAAATTTTTGCGAAATGTGAGAAAATAATAAGGAGAAAAAGAGAGACAGAGAGAGAAGTAGCATGACATGTCTGCGGTAGGGAGAACTGCGCATTGCAGTTGCATTTGCTTTTTCGTGGCAGTTGTTCTTCAAAGCTGGGCTCGCTGGCTTTTACGCCGGTGGCCGCTGGAAAGCCATTTCACACGGAGTTTCGCAGTCGCGAGTACACCGGACATTTCCGTTCTCTAAAGACGGTCGTATTTTAGACCTCTTCCTCTGGCGTTCTCGACCGCTTTATTTGCGAATTCTACGGCGGGCAGTAATATTGAAATAGATGGCCGGATGATCGCGCAGAGGCACCTAGATTTTCTTTCTTGGACGCCAATTTTATTCTCAATGCTAGAACGCTTTTACGAGCGAGATATTCAAAGAAGGAAACGGTATAAAAAAAGATGTAACTTCGGTAAATTCCATGTTCTTGATGTAATATTTTGGAGGATAATAGATTTTACAAATTAACTTAGAAAACCCGTGCACGAGAAAGTCGATGTGCAAACAAGAAAAATAAATATGCTTTGAGAGAGCATTGCAAGAAGCTTGTTTCGTTCCCTTCAAAATATTTAGTGATCCGCGCGTTCGTGTAATCGCGCCGCGGGAAACTTTGTTGAATTGCCGCGGAAAATATATCGCTTTTTGTGGCAACTGCATTTGCTTTTGCGGCAATAATAAACCGTATTTTTGAACGAGCTGTGGTACACCCATTTCGGGAAACAAACCCCGCGCAGTTTACGGGCTACCGACTGCCAATCACGAGTCCAGTGCAAAGAAAATTGCATTGCGTTTAAATTACATTTTCTCGTCGTGTTTTTGACTGCTTCGTTCTACTTGTAACTTATTCTAGAATTGTTTTTCCGATGATTTATGTACAACTATCAAATCAAGGACAATCTGTATTCAAAATTCATTCACTGACTTTTAGGTAATCGAATTATTTATAATTGAAAAATATTTTGGTCGCGTTTGGGTCATGCCATTTTCAATGCCATTTCAATTTAAATTTCATATTTTCTACGCACTATATCTGTCCCTATTACAGTGATACTATAAATTATATTATAAATGAATAGAAAATATAGTAGTTATAATAAACGAAACAAAAAATGAACGAATAAAATAAAATTAATGAATAGTGTCAACTGTACAAAAATTGATATATCGAGATGTAATCGTGAAAAATGATTGAAAAATTATATTCATAAAGAAAATTTTTTTTCAGCGTGTGATAAAGCCGAAATAATTTTTCGTTATCGTATGTTTTTAAACATCCTATAACTCACTCGCTATTACGGAGAAAATGTATCGGCTGATGAAAAGAGTCGCGCGTCACGCAGCTTACACGATACCATTATGGCCGTCATATATTCTTTGTGGCGTGCGTTCTGTGCAAACACGGTACAGTAGTTTAATTACCGGGCCGCTTTCCCAGATATTTTCTCTGGATTTTACATGCACGCAAAATTACATGGGCGCCACCACGAGAGAGGCTTATTCACGAGCGACAGAGAGATACAAGGAAGATCCGACTCGGCGTATTTGTGTGACCGAAAATATATATTACTCTATAATTATTCGTAACCGAGTTTTATTTTTCATAATTCTTTTATCGCGCGTAATTTGTCTGGCGAAATGTACCGCATTAAAAAGAAAAGAAAAATCGCAATATATCGACTAACGTTAATTACGCCTGTTTTTCCCCCTCGTATTTATTCGCGCGTATCACGAACTCTAATTCGCTACATGCGGAAATATTAATTTCCCAGGGAGAGATCTGTTGGAGAAAATGGTACACGCATTAAATCAGGTACTTTTGATGCAGCGTACGTCTCCGCGCGCAGTTGCGCGACGGTTTTAGCAAATATATATTAAAACAATAGATTAGAGGTTTAGGGGGATTAAATTGCAACGATTTTCTATTCGTCGTGCAACTGCCACGCAGTTGCTCGTTAAGTCACGTAGTTATACCACGATTACTCATATCGTATCACATATACATTATTTTATGACGTTACGGGTTTATTATTCCATGAGTTATGACCAAGAATCCACTAACGTCTAAATAAGCCGCTCCATATGCCGTGGAAGGTAAACCACCGTGTAGGTAACGACCAACTTGCAGGAACATCTAGGGATCAGTCTCAAAGGATTTGCGGTTGCCAAATGCATAGGTTACCTCACTCTCGCTATTCATATCCATTATTCAATCTCATTATAATTAATCGTATGAAACTATTATCTCGCACGGTCGCTGTTTCAATGACATTATAGCAGCCTAGCAGCGTAAATTAGACGGAACTCAGTTTTATAAATTCGTCTCTGTCGCTTGTTATACCTGTCAGATATATTTTTAAATCATTCTACAATAAGAATATGAAACACTGTTCGTCGTAAACGTGTAACTGCGCCTTAAAAGTTAATAAAACGATTTTATTATCATGATATATTTTACTTACATTAAAGAATATCTTTAAAAATTTATTTTTACTTAAACATTAATTTATATGACTATTTATCTTTAATGATATAATTTAATATATATACAGCGCTATACATTGTTTTAAAATCATGTTGAATTATTATAAAATTCAACAATTGACAAAGCGTCAGAATTCTTCAAATTTGAACTGATTGCACATACACACATTATTCATACACATTCTTTCTACAATTCTTCTATAATAAAAGAACAGAATTATTACTTTAAACATTCAAGAATCATCTTCTATACGGAGAAAAATTAAATCTCTAGTGAAATACTTATTTGCCATGTATATTTTTCAACTAATACTCGTGATTTCGTTTCTATTCCACTTTTGTCTTTCTCTCGGTACGTATGTTTCAAACCGGATGTTCATTCAAATCCCCTTTTCGCGATAGAAGAGAGTTTACCAGTATTCAGGTAACGACCAAGCAACTTGCACGAACATCTCGTAGAAGATCAGTCCTAAAGGATTCGCGGGGAATCCTTTAGGACTGATCTTCTACGGAATCTACGAGGCGCATCGCCCTCACCCGCCGTACGGATTCATTATTCAGACTTAACTTGCGCACTCGCGCGCTAAGGGACGACAGTCGCAGCCGCCATGTGGTATGCCGAATTCACACCGCGGAAAAAGGAACCCAGGACGGTGGTAGGGGTCGGAAAAGGAAGGGGTTGAATGCGACGGCGGTAGAGCACCCTCATCCATGCAAACGTCGAAATTATTCCAACTACATCGCGAGAGTCCTGAGGCAGCGATTTTTTCTCTCCCTTCCTCGGTTCTCGCGCTTTTTCCGCTTCTGCCTTATTTTCCCCTTCTATTTTACTTTTTCCTCTCTCTTTCTCTCTCTTCTCCCTTCCCTCCTTCCATCATTTTTTTTTAGTACATGACTCGCAAATAACTGGCTTTTACCGACATCTAGACGGCAGTTTTTCTTGTCAGCGATCGCGAATGCGTAGGCTTTCGAATTTTTTTTGATGAGTTTTATTGTATACGAAAATATCACATAGCATTTATAGAAAAACACTTTTCGGATTAGAGAATTTCATGGTATTCCATGCACTCTGCCTATATGCATTGCACATATAGTTAAAACGTTCTCTACAATACTGCTATCATACTAGCTATCTTAATGCAATTGTCAACAATCTCCGTATTGTTATCACAGCACAGAAGCCTTTGCGAAAACAGTGATGCATAAACAACACACTGCATTTCAAGTGCATTCAACAGGTTATCCAGCTTGATATCAAAACTACGATGACTTCTTTCTCACGTCAAACGATTTTTTTATCATTCCTACTCGCCTAATCGATAACAGTCACTCGTTGCAATATCGCTGCAATTTGAAAAGGCCATCAGCCGCCTATAAATTAATCCCATCTAATCCGACCTATCATAACAAAAACTAATTATTCTTTATTTTCACATCAATTAACATCGTAGAGGTGCGACGAATTGGATCTTTCGCCCGAATAGCGCGTGAATGATGAGGGAGGTGCAGGCGCAAAATAACGGTGCGCCTCGCGTGTCGTCCTCAGCGATTCTCGTTGGCTGGAATTTAATAAGACCCGCATAAAATTAGGGCGGATTCCCGCCTATTTGAGAAGGCTTGCCGCGCCACCCGCGCGCACAGAATCCGGAACGTACGTACGTGTGTACGTAACGGAGAACGGTAGGAGGTTGAAAGCTTTTGTACTTCCCATCCTCAGTCACCTATCTACCTATCCTACCCGCGGTGGCAATCTCCTGCGCCAGGCTGCAAGCCGTTGTTCTCCACGCGTGCTATTGGCTGCTACCGTGGCTGGTACCTAGACCTCAGGATATTTCTTGTCGGTGAGCTATCACCAGCTTGCGTAACTTTCTTTGAGGCATTAGATTGTGCGAGATGCACATGCGCTTCAATTCAAACTTCGTTTAACTTGCACCGATTAGCTGGACGAGGTTGGCAAATAAAGAATGGCAAGCTCTTGACTACCGACTTTCGAGCAAACGTAAAATCCGCGTCTCTGCAGCCAAACTTTTGTTAAATCTTCTGGGAATCCTTTTTTTATATTACATAAATAAAACTTTGTTTAATTTAAAACTTAGCTTGGAAATGTATAAAAATAAAATAAGAGCGACGTATATGCGCTGTACGGAAAATGCAATAAATGCAAGACAAATAATGCAGCATTGGTAGAAAGAGTTAATGACGTAATTATGTCTGGAGGGGAGAGGAGAAAAAAAATGGTCGCCGCCCACTTGTAAAATTACAAGCTCGCAAGATCGCGGCACAAGCGCCGTTGGCAAGTTTCAATTAACGTAATGCAGCATCCTTTCCATAAAAAAAATGCGACAGCGAACAGTTCGCGTATTAACTGCGAGCCTCGTCTCTTCCGCCCGCACCGCCCGGTCCGCGTGACACCGGCGGACATTAATTAAATTACATGGTAAACGCGCTTCGGTAATTAATGAAGTGTCACGAAAATCGAACTACACGCCGATACCGCCGGCCGGCTCGTTGCACGGATTTGCGCGGAGTAACGAAATCAAGTTACATCAGGGCGCATTGAAGGTATTAACGATATCGAAAATCACTTTAAAGCCGACGCTTGCCGCTTACGCAGCACACCTGTAAACAATGTTACCGAATTTATAGACAATTGACATAAACGCGATCTCGTTCGTTTAGGCAATCAATTTATTTATTCGGTCTGCGATTCCGATGGGATTAAAGTTACGCATCATGGAGAAATGCGTTTGCTGCATCGTGAAAAACTGCGGGCTCTCGATTGTGTTCGCAATATTTTAAAATGTAATTTTTAAAAATTCATGCGTTTCACTTTGCATCCCCATTTTTTTGCTTTAGTTTTCAAAATTATATCGTAACGCATCGCTGCCTCGTTGAGATTATCACTGAAGGTGGCTGATTTCGCTTTAACACGGAGATTCCATCGGACTCTTGCGTTCTCTACCGTCGACGAGCATGCAATTTTGTGATTACGCTACAGCTAAAGGGCGCACTTACCGGTACATTTATGCGTATTATACGAGAATACGCGTACGAGGATATCGTGTTCTATTTTGATTCTACGTTTCGCAAAATCGCGCGTAATTAGTGTAGTGTGTATGTGTGTATTCAGTCACCGTTGAATTCGTAACACGAGATGCGAAATGCAGGAAAATACCGCTTGAAAATATTCTATCGCTGAAAAAAAAAACACATGTTCGCGAAACATAATTGCGTAACGATGTTATAACAACAGTAATGCCCTTCCAATCGAGAACGAGGATAACGTCGGAAGTAAAAGCACTGTGCCGCGAGAAACCGCGATCTCCGCCGCGATGAGGTAATTCCTCGTGCAAACGTAATTTTCTCGTTTCTTCCCGATTGCGATAACGAAATTCCGTCAGCCCAAGCCGATATGCGGGATTATTATGGTGTGTGACGACGCGATATTACTTGCCGTCCTTTAGCATCGTACAACACGAACAACACTCTTCTGTCACGTCACGGGCACTCACGCTCGCTAATATCGTGGCTGTGGCTTGCATGTATGTACGAAATCCACATGTGAAAAATTCATGTTAGGACAACGGCACACTTGGCGTGTCCTAAGTGTATATTCTAGGACCACACGCGACTGAATAATCTCATTTTTATCGCTACCTACTGATGGGACCTTTCTGATATATGTAGCATAACGACATAATGAACCTCTCGTGCAAGCGTTAGAAAAAAAACTTTGCACAAATAAAACGATTACAAAATGATAATCCACGCGCAAATATTTGAAAGTGCAATGAAATAGCAATGATAATAAATTATATATCTTTCTTATGTCTCTAATATAATTCTCTAAATACAATTAGTAAAAAATAAATTTAAAGGCATACAAGATAGTCATTTAAAATCATATGTATAATGGTAATTTTAAAATAGATTACGCTTTTTTATATGCTTTTAAATTTATTGTTTTATGAATTATCTTTAGAATTATATTAAAAACATAAAATAATATATTATTATTTATATATTTTTAAACACTTATGTGTGTAATTTACTATTTTATACATTTAAAAAATAGTGAACATATGTGTCTCTTTTATCCCTGATATTTTTTTGGCGATGAGATCTATTTGAATCCTGAAAATGCTTCATCGTAATTGTGGGTATTCTAATGCAGTTGCGCAACAACGCAACACGAGATAATTATCCGAGTCCGTGCACCCGTGTTTTTTGCTGTCCAGTCGAGCTCGCATATATGGAATATATGTGCATTAGACGTATCTGTGCGCGTGAAATTCTGCATATCCTGAAGCCATGTTCGACGGCTGCACGTAATTGAGGTATATGCACCGACGGTTCGCTCATTGCTCGGCTAATTTTATCCTACAAATTTTATCTTTTTCTTTCTCCTTCTCTGTGTCGTTTCTCGTGTTTTATCTACTTCTTTTCTCGAGCGTTCCTTCGACAATTTTAATATGCTGAACGACATTTTAATCGACTAAAACTTGACAAATTGCATAAATGCGACGCATCACCGTCCTCTCTGATCCTTAACAATTTGGTGGATTTTTAACGCAGCAAATTACAATACTCCCAAATAGAAAGAAAAAAGACATGTTCCGTTTTAATAAATCAAAAAGTATTTAATCAGATTTAAATTAATCGCGTCGTTTCTGATATTTTATAAGAGAAATGAATGAAAGAGAGAACGAGAGATAAAATATGATGTATTTTTAATGCTTTATTAACAATATATGGGATGTGACTATTAAATAACGAGATTTAATTTCTGCGGATGAAATCATATGACGTAGACTAATGGTTAAGTGGAAAATATAAACATATAAGGCATATATGTTTTAACAAATTTGAAACGTGTCACTTTATTAGTTCACTGTCACCCATCATTTGAAGTTAACGAGTTTTTCTCATACGTCAAGAAAATGAAAAGTTCAAAAATCGTGCAACATATTAATTTGAAATTTTAGAACGGATTTAACGGATTGTAATTGCTTGAACATTTCTCCCTATTCACTCGATCTCGACTTGCTCTAAACTGCTCTAGAGTAAAGCCGGTATTCAAAGGAACCCGTTTAGAGTTGTTGAGATGAAGAAGAAGGCAACGTAGCTACTCTCAGACAGTTGACGGAAAATGACCTGCAGCATTGCTTTGATTGGAAGACTAGATTACAGCATAAGAGAGAAATACAGGAGAGAAATACGTTGAAGGAGGAAAAATTAAAACCTCAGTTTTCTCATTAAAATCAACCTATAATATCAATCTCGTTATTTAATAGCTATCTTGTAACTTGAATAAGAATTTTTTTATTTATACCTTCTTATTCTGCTTTCAAGTAATTTTATGCAAAAACAAATATACGATAGAAATATATTTGTCCAAAAATAATTTTTTTTTTTTTTAGTACAAAACACCGCCTAAATTTGGTAATCATAATAAATTTGATAAAATCCAATCCACTCATTATATGATCGTTGTAATTAACACGCCATAAGTAATTCAAACGTACTTTCTGTAGCTGAATTATAAATAATTTGTATATAATGAATCGCTGGGTATTAATTATATCAACCCATTCACTTTATATTATATATACGCTTTTGAATAAACGCTGCTATTATTTAAGCTTTACAACATAATAATTGCAAGATTTATGTAATATTATTCGCTACATTCGGAAATTACATAAAATATGTATAATTAAAACATAAACATTATTTTAAATTATAACCAATGCAAACATCAATGTGCATTACATTTCGATCATAATAAACGCGTAGCATTTAAAATAATTTTCAAATACGCACTACATGCTTTCGCACTATCGGTATAAAATAGCAAATTTGTATTAAAAACGCGAGGACCTGGAATATTTCGCCTCTCTCAATTATGGATAGTATATTTCCTTTATATTTTTCCCCGCAATATTAAATTCTCACTCGTTGTTTAATCACACCCGCAATGTTACTTCAACGGACGCGTTCAGGCACGTCGAATTACATCGCAAGCAGTGCCGACATATGCGTGTCGTCATATTGCATGTAGTCCCGCGTTGTTTATGCTTAACACTCGCAAGCTGCGGTCGTCGCGACCACACGGTGTTGCACCGAGACACAATAACGCATGGAATGTCCGCGAAGTCGGTGGTCCCCAGTATACCGACAAACGAGCTCCCTATTCCGACGGTCGCATCCCGTCCGCTGGATGTAAAATTCTTATGACGCTGTTACGCCCTTGTCGCGGACCGCTGCCTCATAAATCCGCCAGCGTAATCTGTGGCAAATGACAGAATGGCGGATTTATCTCCGAGGCATCAATAAATCAAAATGGATCCAATTACATGTTTATTCGCGATTATTTCTCGCAAAATCGCGCACGACGCGGCTCGGAAACGTAAACTGCGTAAAATTATCCGCGCTCGCGATATTTAACACTGATTCGCGGCGAAAGAACGATATTTAATTACCGATCGTTATTTAATTTCACCATAAATCGGTGATTGTTTCTCGGCGGATCATTTAATTGCGCGGCCCTTTTTAATTACCGCCGCCGTTCCACTTTGATGCATTAACGGAGGTATATTTGTGTCACGACCACACAAGTCCGTGTCGCGTATTGCACCGCAAGTAGATAGAACCGTGGTTACATATTATCCCGCTGCAGCCGGGACGAATGCAATATTGCCACGCGTGTTGTTTGTAGGTACCTCGCATATCCCGTACGTGCCTGCAAAGTGTAACTCTAAAATTCCTGCGGTATATAACTGAAACGTTTATTCCGCGTACGATCGCGCGCGTCGGTTAACCGCGTTTTCATAACGGCGAATGTTATGACGGTTATTCCAATCAGCTATTAACCATTTTGTTTCGTCCTATCTTTATTTATTAATAAAAATGCAGAAATTCCATTATTTATCATTGCACGATTGTCTGTAAATTTCAAGAGAAGATGCACGTTTTTTAATATTATTTTTACAGTGATCTTAACATGATGTTTATCAAAATTAAAGTCGATTATCAATTTAAATATGTGGATTTATTGTGCCAATAAGAACTGTATTTTAAGACCGACAAATAATCCATGTGCAATTTTGGAAATAGTATACAAAATTCATACAAAAATATTGTTACCAAGATTTAGTCCAGATCCGAGCATTTCTCTCTATTTAATTGTATATTCGCATATCAGTCCTATTTCATTTATCATTTACTGTAATTATTTCTATATTAATATTTGCAGATCGCGGATAAAAATGTTCATATCGATTTCTAAACGTTTCGATTGGAATGTCAAAAACATAAATTTTAATTAATGATTATCTTTAATGCTTTCTTGTCATTTTTTTCTTCTACCTCCGGCGCGTCCTTACAAGCAATGTAACGTGGTTTGTGAGAAAGACTTATTAAATTGTACACCGTTTCACGCATACGTACGAACTTGCTCATCACATATACGTATATAGCATTACGCTGGAAATAGAAAGCGGTTGCCGCGCCATTCACCAACAGCCGGTCTCGTCGCAATATTGCATTGGATAGTTCGCAGGTACCTCGCCTCGCTGGTCCGTGTAACGTATTAACCTGCGTAAGCTTCACAACTTCGAAGTTCCGAGGTAAATAATGTACACGTGCTCTCGCGATAATCCTGCAACTAAACTTTGCAGTAAAATTTTGCCTCCACTAGGCAGACGGGTCCTATATTTTTTTTTCTCATGAGAGTGGATTAATGTGCAGCAAAAGATAAACATAATGTCAGTCGCAATTAGGAAGCATTAACTATTTAAAATTCATATTAAGTATTGAGTTTCTTATTTTCTTTTTTTGATCTGAAAACACGTAAATTCCTTATTAATTATTAATTACTATATTTTTATAAATTTCTTTATAAAATTCTTATAAATTATTAATTACTAATTAATTACTTTAATTATAAATAGGGATATTTTGGCTTTTCATAACGACGATAGTGTCATTTATTCTATAAATTTGTATATAATAAAATTTGTCAATAATAAAATCTTCATTTGCTTCATTTGTACAATAAATGATTAACAATTTTTAATTAAAAAAATTTTTTTAATGGACGCTTTACTAAAAATTGTTAAACGTGAAATAATCCGAAGCGTACTGGAACTAATTAGTGCGTATTCCCTTTGGAGAATTATTGGAAATGCAATTATCGTAGGACACAAAGTCATGTTTTATATCGTTGCTTGTCCGGTCTCGCTCCTCAGCGGGAACGCGAAATAAAATTACGTTCAACACGATGACCTCGCCGACCAATTGGAAAAAATCTCTCGAGTATTGACAATAATCTCGACTTCCCGACGTCGGACTCGCTTCTATTGCCTAACATTACCATAAGAACGAGAATTTCCGCGTGACGACGAACTATCTATCGTTAGATCCAATTATTTCCCGACCCATCTCGTGGAAGAAAAATATCTGTAGAGAAATCGCCGTACCCGATAATCGAGGTACTTTGCATATTTCTCTCTCTTTCTTTCGCCTGATGCGAAACGGAAGATCGACTGACTGAACAGCCGAATGAGAGACAGATCGTGGAAGGGCGACGAAGAAGAATGCCGGGCGATGGTAGGGAAAAAGTTCAGGCGGAGAAAAAGCACGGGAGACAGAGTAGCTTCGTGAGTGAGGCAGCTGCAAGAAGTCGCTGCTGCTGCTGCCTGGCGAGGAGAGAACCGGAGAGAGAGACTGAAGCAGTAGTTCGGTTATTTAAATCGTCCCAACGCTTGATTGGTCAAAGCAATGTAAATGCTCCTTCCATCTTTTTCCCCGGCTGCAGTCTACGCCACCCAGGGCAACAATTTCTCTAATGCGAATCTCAGCTGCGGGGCCCACGGTGATCTCACAGGCAAGGGAAAAAGAGAGTTGAAAGAAGGACTTGCCTGGGATATCCTCGCAGCGNCTTCTTCCGCTCCTCTCTCTCTCTCATCCTGCTATCCTCTCCGCTCTACCGTAAACGTATTGATTTATACCTTAGAGTTTCCTGGAAGAGAGATAACGCGAACGAGAAACGAGGTAACGTTGCGGATTTTACTAGGCTTTTCCAATCTGTCGTGGGGCTGCTGCGCTTCGGTACTACGTTTATCAGGTGCACTATTTTGACGCGCTGAAAGAAATTGATAAATATGAAATTAAAAGAAAGCGAAAAGGACAAATATTGAAGAAGCTAATGATCTACGTATAAATAAATATAAATGGCAATTATAAATCGAATTAATGTGAATAATTGTAGCTTCAAATCAGAGAATCAAAGAATCTATTGTGAAAATAAAAATCGACAATCTCGCAAAGAGAAAAAAAAAATATTCTCCCTCGTATATATAAATTGCCATATTTCACGTGCGTCACAGCGATATGAGAAACGTGCGGAAGAATGACATAACGAGTACGTGCCCTCTTGAGAAATAATCGGCATGTGTGTAAACGGAGGCAATAACACCTAAGCCCGGGACGTTCGCGCCGCAAATTCCCTGACAAACGACGACAGATTGAGATATACGACGTTGGTGGCCTTTACTCACCAAGAGATTTTATTAAGGTCCTCCAACGGCGGTGTAATACTCGCACAGCCTCGGTTACGTAACCCGGAGAATAGATAGCGTCCTACTGCCGGAAACCAGAGAGAAAGAGGAAGTCCGTGCACACGGACGACGCGAAATATCAACTACGGCGACGGCGATGACGCCGCCGCAGGATCTGGCATCCGCCATCTGATAACTGAATTCCAAAAGGACCGCCGCCGGACGAATCTCTTCCATCGACTGGCAGACGGCCGTGCTCCGGACGGAAAATAAATGTAAAAACACCACCGGGATTCCGGCACTGCCATTCAAGTTCCTTATTCCTATGTGAGTTTCGTGCCACGCGCTGGCTGTACCTCATCGCCGGCCCGCGATAGTTTTAATTTCGCGGAAATATCCGCCGCCGACCTGCGGGATTGTGCACCTCGGGGAATAGCGAAGAAACTGCAAGATAATAGAAAAGAACGACGACGGGGTGTGCACTCGTCGCGATGGCTATTAAAAGCAGCCTCTCCTTATCGAAACTTCAGCGAGGATGATAATGCAAAATTGTTGTTCACGCATATATACATGGCATTAGAAATTGCGATAAAAAAATTTTTCACGAATGCTCCGGGTCTCCCGGTAGCATCTTTTGTTCCTCTGAACAGACGTAACGGCGGATGCGGTTTAATACTTAACAAAGTGGCGTTGAAATGGCTGGGAGTGTAGTGTGCTCCCAGTTTTAACATTGCAAATTTAATACCGCATAGAATTTCCTATCTCCCCATGAATTATTGTATGTATTATTTCCCATTGTGTAGTACCTCAGAACGTAAATTAAGTTTCGCTGCGGGGGAAGTTTCTCGACCAGCGAGGGGGGAATTCCACTATAGAAGTTCTAAACACAACTCTCGCAGGATCTGGCCGACGTAACGAGTTCGAGTGCAGCTAATGATCTATACGCCGAACTCAAGCCCAGACGCGGCTCCGAACGCTGATAATACAAAGTGCGCGCAAACGAATAGGGCAAACAACATATATATACTTTTTCGATTCTGCTAACGAACCACCCCGACGAAATCCCCGACGTCCTCTCCGCCGCAACCTAAGTAAACGGTCTGTGCGGTTCAGGTTCGCGAGAACATCCATAAATTAATTCTAGACAAAATTGACATTTGCACCGTGACGCGCAACACGATTTAAAACGAGATCTACTCGATGCTGAAAGTTTCAGTGATTGGAACGTGGCGAGCGCCGAATGAGAAGTTACACGTGCGATATAACTCTCTTGGCGGAGATTTAATTACTGATCACGGTGGGATCCGTGCTCGATACAAGGTATTTACCGCGAAATCATGATCGATGGTCTCTATCGCCGTATCCGCGGTAACCACGAGTGGTTTATAGCCGTCACTACGAGAACCGGCAAGAAGAGAGTTCAAGCAAGGCCATTAATTCGTACGTGTTGGTGTCAGCCAAGAACGGATAAGTGCGCCCAACGGAAGATATATATCTCCATTTAGGCGGAGATGGGACTTACTCGTTAAAACCAGACCTTATACCGGGGGAGGCCGGCTCTCTTAATAAATCCTCTCGTTGGCGCGAGCCCGGGCGCGCTCCGCGCGCGGCAAAATCGCGAGGTTCTCGCGCGCCGTATTACGATTATATTCGTCCTCAATTAAGCGTACATCCTACCCGCCCTGGTTTGGCTGGCTATACGCCGGAACGAGCTGTCGTTACCGCTGCACGCGAATATTATCTCGATAATATTCGTGTCACCGCTGCAACATTTTAATTAAGAATCGTTGCACTTGTTGGGATTACCGGGTGTGCGTTTGGCGAGGAAATTCTGTTGCGATAACAGGATCGCGTGTACCGTCCAGATACGCGACTTCATGCAACGGTCATATGCGTCAATGTTTCCGTACGTTCCACGGGAGAATCTTGAAACTAATGAGAATCGCGGAGCTTCTTTGAAAAGAGTACCGTCCTACGCCGATAAATCGTAGATAAGCAGGTTCAAGCTGGTTATCTGAAAGTTAATCCGATTATACGTGTTATCGCGATAACGACAGTCGGCTTCCTAATTAGTATAATCAGGAGTGTGAAATGTAAAACCGACGTGGAAACGACGGAATTTACATCGGGCGCGATAGCATTACTCGCAAGATCACTCACTTTTTCCATTAAAACTTTCGGAAACCGGTAAAGCACTTTTGCTTTTCTTGCCTTAAATACTTTCCTTAAAGACAAACGATCCGTGGGAGAAAACGGAGTGCGCTCTTTAATACGATTTTATCTTGTTATAGAAATTTTTCTCTTCAAGAAATACTAAATTCTCGCCGAACGCATTTGCGTTTAAACGAAAAAAAAAGAAGAAATAACAGGGAGAAATCCGCTTAATATAATTTACACCCACCACCTCGTCTGGCAAGATACGAATTTAATACATTCGTATCTGCCCCGACCTTATCGGATCCCCGACGGATTTGATTTCGTCAGAACGTGAGATTGATTGAACCGAGGGTTTTGGAACCAATCTTGAGGTCGCGGCGGCGGCGGCGGTTGTGTCACCGATCGATATTCGCGACAAGATTGCATACGATCGGCCGTTCAGGTCACCAGCTGAGAGATATGCCGTCACATATCGAATAATCTTGCCTAATTCCGTTTAATGCATAAAGAGCGGCCGCCGGGTTGCTTAATGATGCCGCGAGCACCCATGAGACTCTGATTGCGCAAACGGAATATCATCGCGCGAGGCTGACGCCAATCAGAGTAACATTACGATATAGTTACGGTTAGTTAGTGATAGACCATAATAACGTCTATAAGCCACTGATTGGACATCGGGTGCGATCTGGGCCCGCGATACGTCCTAATCGGGATGATGCTGCACCGACATAGTCCGCTTTACGAGCGTATAAATGATATCGATTGTGACCTCGCTGTGGCCAATAATAACACCAGCCGATGGCCGTCATATCCGTCGTTATTGATAGATAATTATAATTAAAGATAATAATGATTAATGACAATATCATTCTTTGTAAATAATAATTTTGAAATTTGGACATACACATTATAAATGGCAAAACAATGCACACACGCCGAATTAAATGCGGCGGTTTTCGAGAGGTTTCTGCATGTTTTAGTTTACAGCAAGTTAACTCGATTTCGGTATTAATGACGGCCGGATATTATTTGTCGTTATTTCAAGAGTTCGCTCGTATTGCAGATATTGGTATCTGGGAAATCGGCTTAGATTATGAATATCGCGGTATTGCGCGAGTGAGTATCCGACAAGAGAAAGTTATATAATCCTACATAATCCCAATTAGCGCACCGAAGACATTACGTTCCGGATTAATTATACACGTATTAATCATGTCTCAGCTAGCACAACAACCTACGAAACCATTTTGCATCAATTTCGCTCGGTTTACACGGCAATAGCGTATTACAATTAACAAATGCAAGCTTATACAGACAGAAATATAATTTTAAATTTCCGAACTTTATCGGAATTCAGAGTTAAATATTTGCGATATAAATTTAACGATTGAGATATTTCGAAAGAGATCCAAGAACCCATCCGAATTCGAGAAGTTCGCAATCTTCGAGCGCTAAAGCACATCTTTATATCTTATTAGGATGAAACACACTAGGAAACTCACGCCTCTTTCTTTCGCGTCTCCAAAGAGAATAGAAATCCTCGTACACGAGAGAAACTTGGGCGGAGAAATATTCCAATGGGAGATAAAAATCCATTCCGGATAGCGGCTTCGTTCGGTTAGTCCCGGCACCGAAAAACCCTTTTACGCGAATCCCATATCAGGAATCTCTATGCAAGCATATTTCAAACGCGCGTCTATGCACAGCTCCCTAATGCAACGTGCTTGCCATCGAACTCGTGAGATCTGTTGCTTGGCGCCGTAATGAACCGGAAGTTATAAATGAATGTTCAAATGGTGTTTGGAGTTTAATTAGCTGCGCCGTGAGCGCCACGATGAATTTCTGCCTACAAGGATACAGTTTCTCCGATTAGCGAAATCGCTATCGGATTCGAGGAACAAATTGAATTTCAACCCTCTTGCCATCCCAGGAGTGAAAAAGAATTCCGCGTCTTTGTCATTAGTATATTTATTAGAGTGGGATTGATAAATAAATCAGTATATTACTTATTAACGTTTAGAAATATAATATCTGTATTACTTTCGATATACATTATTTATGAAGGATGAAAGACCGCGAAAGCAAGAATTAGCATAATGTAGCGTACACTGGTAATAAATATGTTAGAAGATTATTAATATCGAAATATATTTGGCATATATTTTATTGTAATTAATTTTAAAGTAATGTTAAAGTAATGTAGTAGCTGCAAAGCTTGTCGTGTAACTGGCATAATCGATTTCGCACAGACATATTTTCTGAAACCTAAAGAGAGTACGAGACTTTAATTTACTTCACTGTCAAGATTCTCGGGCGCGCTGTCTCTGACGAGGGAAAAGATACGGATACCAAAAGACCATTTAAACTCGCAATAATGATCTCTTCACCTGTGAAGCGCGTCGCGATCACAAAAGGTAACGCCTCACAAAAGCTTCACATATAAATCGAGTCTTTGCAAGTTCTTTCAGAGGCATTAACGCTAACGAGCTGTGATGAGAAAATGCAGGTAATAAACTTTAAGAGAAAGAAGCGTCTCGAAGTTTGCTAATATGCGGTATGAGCGAAATCGGTATTCTTAATCGTTTCGCTTTAATAAGGAAGGTAGTGTACTACAGCCTGTGTACCGCTCCTAATTAATCTTTTCCGCTATATAAATACTTCTTTCGATTTTGTACTTAATGTACTTTCAACGACAAGCTGCGCGCGCGCGNCTTGATCCCTATACATATCTCTTAACTCGCGTTATTCCCGCGAGCTTCATTCACTTCGCGCCACTCTTCCACAGTCAACTGTCTGTTTTCCTTCGCTGTCTCATTTACGAGACTTAGTGTTTCTTGAGATGCACCCGCATTTGTACCGATACACAACTTCGTCGAGCAACTCCGTAGAGTAATGTACATTCCGCGTAGTAGTCTTGTCTTCTGCGTCGAGAATGCCGACAACCCCTCGAAGCATCCCCTCAATTCTATCTCTCGACAACACCGAAGGAGCATCCGCAGACATTATAGGTGAGATGCTGCATTAATGGCTGGATTGTTCGAAGGTGGCTCGTAATTAACTAATAAGCATGTCCTACGATGGCACTTGCTAGGGGCGTCACTACGAAGGGAGCGATTGCCAAGAGAGGGGGGAAGAGAGAGAGAGAGAGAGAGAGAGAGATTGCGATTTCAGGCATTCGTGATTAATGGATGCCGCGACGAAACGATATAGGGCGGAAGACAACACGTAGCAAGAACTCGCAGGAGTAGCACCCTGCGGAATACCTCGCGAGTAATTTACAGAAAACGTAGAGAGGATACAAGATTCAACGGGCAGCGTGAAAGCCTCATTTACATCACGCTAAGCGATCGGAATTAATGAAAAAGCATGATAGTCATCTAAGTTTCTTAATAATTATTTTTCAAATATTCTCAAATAACGCGACTTCGTAGTAGCCATTTCTTTTGTAATTCCTTTAAAGAACACAAAATATAATATGTAAATGTCTGGTTATTCAGAGGATCAAGTTGATTCAGATTTTCCGTCATGAATACCGCAACTATTACCTTTTCCCTGCTGTGACATCTTCTCTAATATTCTGTAGAAATATTGTTGAGATTCTCTCCCGGATAAAGTAATACCACTTCATGAGAAGCGGCACGAATTGACTCGAAATTTCTTGGCTGCTGGCAACAAATTGTATTTAACAATTCTAACTTTACGGTTTACATTGCATTTCCCTTGTGTCCTTGTTCTACGTGGAATTTATCCAGCGAATACTTATCTGTTCTCTCTCTCTCTCTCTCTCTTTCTCTCTCTCTCCACTTCTCTCTTACGCAAAGATAATTATTACCGGATATATACAGACATCCTAACAGCTTCTTCGCATTAAGAGAAGAGCTGATCGTGAATGCGAGAGGAGTTATTTTTTAATGGAGTCATTATTCATTATTCGTCTTCGCTCGTCCTTGCGTATTCGTTATCTATTGAAACTACCCGGCAGACTATTACGACATTTTTCCCGGAATTGAATAAAGTCGAGTGCATGCGCGCGTTCCTTATTTCCTGAGAGACGAATTACATTTCTCGATAATCCAATTATGAGACAATTTGGATACAAGAACGTATCCCACATGGCTTTCCTCTTATTCTCTCTTATATTTTGTATTTTACCATTTTCATATATAATTGCGATAATTTTATCACATACATATATGTATATACATTAAACCATTTTCTCAATTTCTTAGAAAAATACGAATAAGATAAGGAATTTTTAATTCCTTAGAAAAATTGTACGTATGTAAATCTGCCGTTACTTTATGCAATTTATGTAAAATATAATTTTATTCGAAATTTCATAAAAATTACAAATTGAACGCTATAGTAGAGAGAAATTCTATTCATCCATTACCGTAATTCTTCTACGATCTTTCTCCTTTTTTCTCATCTCCTTCGCCGTCCCTCGAAACGATCCAACACGCCATTTTCTACCATCGCCAATCGGGAGGGTCAAGTGTTCATCGGGCGTTTCTCGTTCGCTCCCGCTTGACCGTAGAGTCGCATAATACCCTTCTTCGAAATGCAAGTTCCGAACAGAGTCGTCCATTGCGGCACGATCGATTCTTATCCATCGTACGTTCGCTTTCTCGCTGCTCGAACCGCGAGTTATACGGGGACGACGAATCGTATGGCTCGACTCCCTGCGTGATTTCCTCTTTCCCCCATTTCGCACGCTTTATTTCACGGGCGGAATTCCCGGAATTGGGAAAGCCGACGGCGGAATAGGTGAGCTTACGTTACTCTGAGATATTGGAAGTAACGACAGACACGAGAGACCGCAAGCACAGTTTCCAGCAGCGGAGAAGAGGATTCTATCATTGATTTGTCGTCGGTAGAAACACGTCGTTCCCATGAACAAGTGCGCGACTGCGAGCTTCGATGAGGAGAGCTTCGCATAGACGCCGTATCTAAGCACCGAGAAATATCACCGTTTACCGTTTATTTGTCTCTAATCTAGTAAATAACTTGCAATTAAAGATACTTATTGTTAAAGGGGGAAAGAAGATTCCCTCTTTCAATTAGCTCGCGGATTAAATTGAACGGATTCAACGGAGTCAAGATTTAATTACCACCGTTAATTAACGATCGTTCATGAAAGAAGCTTGAAGCAGCCGCATTGAAGGGTCTCGTCGTTGCTAAGAACGTCAATTCGATGTCGCAGTAACGTCGGAATATAAAATAATCGCTATACTCGCTATAAAATTTTACTGCGAGTAAAATCATAACGGAATACACCCCGTTTCCTTCTCGCGAGTTCCCGAAATATTTCCTTGATCGCACCGGCTATCTTAAGTGTCTCCCGAGGTGTCGGGAAAGTTCCGTTATTACTGCGATCGTTAGAGAGAAGCAGTTGTCGTCGCTATAATTCTTCAGTCTTGTCTTTTCCCAGTGATCAAGATTCTCGTGTCTCGCTTGAAAGTTTCTAGCCGTCTGACGCAGTCGATGCTACGTATATAAGTTTAATCAATTTATTAATTTTTTATTTTATTCAATAAATTTATCTTCATGTGCAAACTGCAGCTTTCCAGCTTTCCTTTCTCTTTATACTTTTGTCACGCAGAATATGTTGCAATCGTGTTAATTGCATTTTTATTTGTCACAGTTGCTCAATTAAAAAAAAAATTTACGCGACACTAGAAAAAGCAATATTTTTTTTAATACTCAGATCGCTTTTTACACATATGTGTATCAAGTGTCATTTCAATTTGATTGCAAAATGCAAAGAATCAATAAACAGTATAGTTTTTAACAGATAGATAAATAGGTGAGAAGCTGCACCTGCAATAATTGTTATTGCCGCTTTTAAATATTTGCGGAAATAGCTTTCTGCGCGAAATTAAATGAAAACGCGAGTCAAGTTCGGCGTAAATCGACATTTGGCAGTTTTAAAGGTAAATATTAAATCCATTATTTGTGCCGCCAGGTGGACATATCGATATCTGCTGCATCGCGCGATTATATTAAAAATAAACACAATCGTCCCAATATGAAAAAGAAACATGTCATTTAGGATAAATGTCAAAATACCGTTTTAACGCTTGTCCGTCATCGCTACTATGAACATAATATATTATATTCCCTGACGTTTAAAATTTATGCCGTCTGGACGAGAAACGCGGAGTGGCAGGCGATCGTATCATGTAGTTTTTCGAATAAAAGTGATTTCCGCACGTCACGTTCGCGGACATTGCATTATTCCCGATCCGCGGAGACTAAGACAATCGGGTGATCGCGAACCGATTCTGCACGTCCGGCGGGCGAAATATCGAATTGCTCTCAAGACACATCGTCTGTACTCGGGGAAAGGTCTCACGTTTATCTTCTCGTCGTCCCGTAGACGGAAGACAGGATGACCGTCGCGGGAAATGGAATGTCACGTGGAGAAAGTGCAAACTGTCGGAAATTTATTAGACTCGCGAGATAATTTCACCGCGTCGCGGAGAATCTTAGTGAGAAATTATGGCAATCGTGATTTTACGTGCGTGCGTTAGACTTGGAGAACCTAATAATTATCACAGAGGGCAGAGCGATTTATGCTGATAAAGTTTAAATTAAAGCTTGAAATGGCGTTTCCCCTGTTTATGATAATTGTCAGTCGTGCGCTGAATTATTCTAGGTCTTGCCACAGTATAGTATAGTATAACACATAATATTCTAAAATTAACCTACTGCAGAATTAAATGCACTGCAGAGTCGTATATATCGCCGGTTATCTATTATCTTTCGCTGTGCGAAATACGGAACTGTGTTAGAGACTTATCTCCCGTGCTTCGAGAAGAACGTCCTCGCGTTTATCTCGCCGCCGGTCCTGCGAGCGAACAGTCGGATGACCGTCGAGAGAAATAGAATGTCCCGCGAAGAGCGCGGACTGTCAGGAATTTATTCGCCTTCTTATACCGGAGCGTTCGCAGGCGCGACCTCGGTCGAGAAGGTGCAAGACCCGTCCTCGAGCCTTTTCTCTCTTCCCTTCGAGGGTGGTGAGAGGGTGCCGCGAATTTTCTGAATTTCATCCCGACGCGAAAGGAACAGTCTCCGAAACGGCGACGGGAAGAGAGAGAGGAAGGATGAAAGGACACGACGAGGAGCCGGAGGAAGGAGGGAAAAGTGACATGACACGCGGCAGGATATTGTGTCCCGGGAGTCTGCCGCGTTTTCACTTCGAAACAGCTATGTTCAATCGGTCGAAATTTACTCCGACAATCCCTCCTTCTTTCACTCTCTTATCTTTCACGGGAGGAGAGAGGTCAAAGACGTAGACCTACGCGCGTTGCATGCGAGATACGCGAGCGGAAGACCATCATGGGCGTTCGCGCGTGCGATGAAAAACCATAAATTCCAGAATTGGCCATCAAAGACCATGTTTCCATTTTGTGTGCATATCGCGGGTGCTATCACGACGTAACAGACGCAATAAAACGAGAGATTGCATTTTTCCACGATCAAGAACAGGTTTTTTTTATATAAAACGGAAATGAAGATGTAATTTCGTGCAACATGCGGCTCCAACTTTATAACCCTTTAGGGCCGATCCTCGATAAATTGATTCTGTAGCGAGTAAATACGCGTACGTAACAATTGTTTATATTTAATGCAAAATATCGCATTTTCATCTATATTGAAATTTTATTTGCTATCATCAAGCGTATCGTTGAAATATTTGCATGAATTTTACACACTTTCACTGCTTTATTTTTATTTATACTCTAATTTTTATTCATACGCTTCCTTCATATGTTTGCAAAGCATATTTGAGTAACGGGGGGGAATTTTCCACTGTCACTTCCCTCGGGGTCATGTTTATAAATTTAAATCTGTGCGCGATAAACGAATCAATATCGATGCAGATGAGGCGAAAACCCGAAATACGGTCACCGGGCAAACCCACCGTCGATCGAAAACTTTCCGAGAGTTATTTTAATTCCAATCTGACCGACTTTACGATGAGAACAGGCGCTATCTCGGATGATTATTTTTCAACGAATTTTAAGAGGTTCCTTGCCGCTTGACGATTCAACCATGAAGAAGGAAACCAGGTCATGACAATGTAATCTCCTAAAAGATCTAAATGAGAATTGACTTCTCTACTTAATTTCTGAATGCGCATTTTCCAAACTCGCAAATAATCAGAGATATCAAAATTAATAAGTCTTTTACTAATATCTTATCATACATGTAATATCTTGTCAAAAACTTGCTATAAATATTTTACGACTTTAAAAGAATGATTTTTTACGGTCAAATTAATGATTCAAATTAATTTTCTATAATCTCTTATAGTAAATAGTTTCCCCATATTAAAGTACAAGCTACTGTACTTTAATATGAATTTACTGAAGTTTACAAAGAGAAGTTATACAAAGAGAAGTGGTAAGTGAAATATGTTTCACTAAAAGCGTAAGTCAGCTAACTTGTAAAATAGTCTCGACGCTGAAATAGTCGAATAATGTATTGGCCAAAAGACTATATGTATATCATAGGGACAAGAGCCTCCGAGAATATCACGGAGCAGGATAAAAGACGATAGCCGTGAAATATCGTGCAAAAAATCTTTTCATCGCGAACGTCGTGGTCACATCTTACGAGGCGGAGCTCGCTCGAAACGCCTTATCCGCGTCGTGGCGGAAACTTTTTAATGAAATGTTGTGACAAGCGCATAATACTCGCCCGGACGAAACTTCCGGAGTGCTGACGTCGGTAGGGAGCTCCGCTCACAATGAGCTGCGGCTCGAGTTTCTGGCGATCGTCGAATTGTTGAATTTAATTATCAAAGTGAGCCGAAGAGAGAGAGAGATGTGGTACTATATATACATTTGCTTAACATTCACTCTGTCGTCTGCACCTGCGACGATCGAACTCGCGGTGCGAATTGTTGAATACGTTAGACGCGAAAGACCGCGATTAAACCGCGAGGCGACGAGGCGCCAAAACAATAACGAAATAAGTTTCTCCTCCTTCGGAGAGGCGCGGTCGTGCGAGATGGGATTCAAGCGATATGAAAGTTCGCGAGAAATTTCAAGTCAAGGCTCGACGCGCGAATTCCGCGCGGCTCTCTGGACAGAGACGGGACGATGCGCCAGCGAATGGTGTATTTTGCCAGCGGCTTAGCGTGAGTCTAACTTCTTGCGACTTCGCGGAAATTTGTAAACGTTCTGTACAGGGCAGAAGGTATTCTCAACGGATAACACAATGTTTCTGCTTCGAAAGCGAAGCGGATGCAAAGCTAGAAAGTAACAAAGAGAGTGTCACAACTTGAGCTTCATTAAGGAGCAACTCATCGAGTTTGCAGAACGGGATACCATTGTGCCACGGTAATTGTCATCCGTATCTCCATAGGCGTGTAAGAAGTAAAAAGTCACTTATGACTTCAACAAAATCGTCAACATTATTGTTTCAACTATCCTTGTGCCAACTCCTTGACCTAGCATCAAGACTCTTTTGTAAGATATTCAAAAGATTCAATGGAAAGAAAATATTTATATTTTTTTCTTCTCTAATTCTTTTACAAATGATAATCTTTATCATTTGTAATATTCAATGAAAACAAACATTGTAACTAAAAATGTGAAAAATGCATTTTTGTTACATACAGAGATATATTAAGAGACCAAAGTTGTGACGCTCGAATTTTATCATTTTCGAACAAATACAAGACATTCCAACATTATTAGCGACATTATTTTCCTGATGGACGGGAAACAGTTTTCTAAAAAATTGTAAAAGAATCTCCTTCGTTTTTACTCTTACATCGATATCTTGATGCATGAAGGCGCCTTTTGCGCGTGCTTTTAATAAACGTAATAGAGTGTAAAGCACCGAGATAAAGCATACCTCTATCCCTGTGCCAACTCCTTGACCTAGCATCAACCATGCCCCGGTTTCATGTCTTGCCTGTTACCACTAGGACCTCGAGAACAACATTTCACGGTAGATCCAGCCACAGTGGCGATGGTTACCCTCGGCGAATCCTCTAGAAGCTGAATTGTTTCCAGAAACAACTACATATCTCGGACATTTACCAAATTGCACATTTGATTTGAGTATACTAGCTTTTCGTCGTTCATCGTTTCCTTATTTTTTTTAGATATTTCTTTAGATATTTTTAAAACACGTGATAAAATAATATTAATATTCGATAAAATAATATAATCTTGATAAAATTTCAAATCTAGTTTTTATTGATAAAAAATCGAACTTTGTCCTTTTCTTAACAATTGTATAATAATCACCATTGCATTTATTAAATGTTAATTGATTACCTTTTTGTGGGCTTAATGCATTTCTTACTATTACTGTTGCTATTATCTCTGACATTATTATCTTTGATATTATTATTACCAGGATAATGTAGAATGGCTTTGAATTTTGATAACATTGTGATACGCATGAAGCAGAATCCCTTGATCTAATGTTCTCGAGACACCTCAATATTCTTGAATCATAAGATGAGAATATATCAATTTATAAAATATTTATAATGTGATGAAAAAGAAAAACAGTATAGAAGGCTATTTTTGGCGATCACGAGTGCAGTTGTTATATTTTATCTACGAAGGTAATAATAAAAATTACATTACTACCTATTCTGTAAAATTACTTTGCGATTATTAATCTATTAAATATATCAAATGCTGTATCAACTCGTTTTTACGCATATAGTATAATACAATTGCATGCAGTGATCTCTTGAATAGAACTCACTGAACTGTTTAACTGCACAGCTTGTGGCTTTATAAATGTCAGTATAAATTTTTACGTCATATTTTCACGCATGACTGTTGTATTTGCAATTTCATGTGTCGATTAAAACGATGAAAAATTATTCTAAAATTCTACCACGCGTTCACAATTTACACTAGAATGAAAAGGTATTTGAGCTGAAATCATTTAATTCAACGCGGTGGACTCTACGGTGGACGAACAGAAATCTTTTAATTATTTAGCTCGGTAGCGCAGTCAGAGAAAAAAAAGAAGAATTTTGATGGCAATGCGTAGGAAGTCAGGAATGTTCTAATTGGAATGGCGCGGAGCTTAATTAATTGGATTGCGAAAGCCCTTAAGTTTCTCGGAACATGGATGAGATTTTAAACTACGGCAATGTACCTCGACGACGTGAAGCTTTAGCATTGCCTTGAAACGTTTCCATAAATATTTTTCTTCCTAATATTTAATGAGTGACTGCCGAAGCAGAAAGAGAAGGAAAAAACACAGAAGAGGTGGATGGTTTAATTTATCTCAACTTATTTAGCGAGCTCCTCGTTTTATAATAAGACGCTCCAAAGTACTGGACTTAACGTTTCTGAAGTAAAAAGTTAATACCCGGTTAATATCCTTTAATACTCTTAAACATTATTTTATATAAATTACGTTTAATTATTAATTAATAACTACCAACAAACAACTGTGAACTCATTAAAAATTTTGATTACTAACTATTTAACAAGCTGAAGTCTTACATTTCACTTTTTTGCTATTTTAAATCTTTCCTCTTTGAAAGAAATAAAAGAAATATTATTAATACGAAATTAATTCAGATTTAATTCATAAAACATTCGTTGCTCTCAAACATAAAATCGCATATTCGTTGTAAAATTTTCTCAGATTTTCAAAGAACGAAGATAAAGCACGTTTACGTGCGAAGAGCGTATTTCTGGCGCCACCATTGCTTCCAGCCGGTGCCAAGCTATCGTTCTATGATTTCGCAAAAGCGGTCTCGTGTAACAATGCATTTGCGCCCAGGATGAACGGCGGCGCGGACGAAGACCGCCGCTCGCAATCAGGGGTGAATTTACAACGAGGCGCCGGCTCTATTTCACCACCGTGACGGAGCCGGCGACAACGACGACAGGATTAAATGCCAAGCTAGTCATAACCACGCCCCGGAGCTTAGAGACCCTTAGAACAATGGACGTTGCTTCTCACTTCGACAAAAGTAACGCGTCCCATCCACCGTCACCGGAGTGCCGGCGGTTTATTATCTGATCACGCGGAAAATTGAATCTCACATGCGTCAAGATTTAAACATGCAAATTTTTGCCTTCTTGTATTTTTCAATATCTCCGCGAGATTGATTTCAGTACATTTACACCTCTCCTTTTACACCTCTCGTAAAAAATAGATGATAATACACCTCGACTGCATGTGTGCGCGTATTGTTTTATCGTGCGAGAAATCTGCGATGCGATCAAATCCACTTATCGCATAGCAGATAAATCTCTGCTCAACTGAATACGTCGAAATAAGCGAGGCGGGCCAGTCTGTTTTCTCTAGTTTCTCGCAACATCGACTTGGTAATAGAGTGAAAGGGACTTGGGACGATTTTATGGTAACGATAAAAGAGGGAATAATGCTAATCTGGATAACAGGCGGACATCTATTTTCTGGAACACTGGCTGCTTCCCCCCTTCTTTTTCTCTTATTGCTGATTACAAGAAAGAGGACATTATTACTATATAACCAATTCCTCCGGGTTACATCTCATTGGGATTCCGACGAACGAGAGAAGGTGAAAAGCCGATAGAGCAATGAACCGGCGTGTCACAGGAGTTTTGAGCCGTGGGATTATCGGTTCATCTACTGAAACCAATATCTTTTTTTCTGCGCGATTGCGCTCGCAGAGTATTCGCGATATACGAGTTTTAAATATCCCTTTATTCTACAATCGTGCATGTCTTTTCTCTCTCTCTCTCTCTCTCTCTCTCTCTCTCTCTCTCTCTGTATTTGATATACCTTATCTTAATGCTGGCTTTGCCTACTTTCTTTTAAGCAACGAGTTAACTATCGATTTCACGAGTCAAATGGGGAGAATGAGCAATTTATGGCAATTCGATAGCGTCACCATCCATTTTGTCGCCGTCGTAATGGCTTGTTGATTTATACGATAGTGTCCGTAATTGTCAATATTTTCTTGAAAGTGGCGAAGATAATTAAACGCGATGGAATGAATTCAATTATCGAGCCATACTTTTCTCCGGGCAGGTAATGAAATAGGACGCATTAATAGCGTCTACCATTTTCACGGGAGATATGACTTCGCCCGGTGACGTGACGCGCGTAGTCTACGTCGCATGTTGGATGACGATGCACAATCGTCTCCAATCAACATAATTAATGGATTTACGACCATGTTTTACCATAATTACCTGGTGCCACTAGGTGAAGTATGTCGAATACTTGATTTCAGATTTCATCGCCAAGATGGCTGCGAAATGGCAACGTATCTATGCCGCATTAATAGCAGTAAATTGGATCTGGCGGTGCATTAATATCGCGTAGCACATATAGTACTGCATTAGTTACACACAGTTACATACGATATCTGCTGGCGCTGTTCTGATTGCGTAATATAAACGTGGCATTTGCCCGCGTACCGGCACATCTAATGCAACTGCGTGCGGTGTTATTGCCTACCGCGGGATTATTACCGTAATTGCATTTGTTACAATTCCCCGCGCAATCGTTTCCGACGGCGCACCCTTTAAAACAGCACGCGTGTCGGCCGTTTCTGCTTTTTATTTAAAAAAAAAAGAAGATTCGGGTTACGTAAAAACCGCACGTGTTGTTTTCACATCGCTGCAGCGAAAAGTAAAACAAATATAGTAATCTAATGTATAAACTTATAATGTATCAGAGTAATGCAATTATGATATGAAATAATTAAAACATAAATATAATATACAATTAAATATAAATTATAAATATTCGAGCTAATGGAATAAATTCAAATCAAAAATTGTTTCAGCGAGAAAAATGTGAAAGTTTCGCGCTGCAAAAGCTCGCCCTCCTAAATGCATTTGTCGCAATGAATCGTTCATTTTGCGAATCTTAATTAAACCGGGGTGTTAATCTTCGCACTGCATTTTCTTCTTCTCTCAACGATGATTAACGGCGCAACAACGGCCGTTCTGGCATTTAACTTCGTGCACACCTGTCCTTTGTAACGTCATGATAATTTATTAATGTCCATTACGGGGGCGCCTTAATTATCACCCGCGCGAGAAGGAACTGCGAAATATCGTGATACTCCGGATTGCGAAATGGAAACGTAACCAGGTTCTCTCTTTCCTCGTCGCGACTCAATACGGCGCGGCTGCTGAGGAATCACCGAGGATGAGGGCGAGGAGGCGGGGAGGATATCTCCGTATAAAGGCCGCTTTCAGACTTGTCGCACTTCTTCCCGCGGAGAGACAGGAATTACGGCCCGACGCCTTTACGACGATGTAATCTCAACCGGATTAACATATACCCCGGCCGTCCGTGAATCTGTCTGTGCACCTTAGCCTCCGCGAAGAAAGAACCCGAGACGATGGATTGTGGAGAGCAAGGTCGTGGAATGAATAAAACCAAGGAGAGTCGGGCTGTAAGAAACGGGTCTTCCGATTGCCAAGGTTTTTCTCTCCATCGGCGATGTCGTCGTCGTCGGCGGCGGCAGCATCGTCGTCGTCGTCATCGCTCGTCGAAAGGGCAAACCGGGTTGTATAATGAACCGCAATGATGTTCTCTCGAAAGCATTTTTCGGTCGTCCGACAATAGACTTTCCATCACGTCTCGTATTCACTTGTATATCTCGCATAATGATATCGTCACTCCTTCACGTAAAGAAAATCGCTTTCGAGATTCTCGCAGCTACCCATGGAAATACGTGACGCAATCTGTTTACCATACATCCCCCTGTAATTATAATTAGTAATACAATTAGGGCATTTGTGGATTAATAGAGGTAATAGCGAATCACGTCAATCCCTCTCCGGTCAGATTTTAGTCGCGTACAATACGCATCTCCAGCATTAATTGTCATAATCAAAAGCACATTATGCTACATTCATTAGCGGGAAGAGCGGGCTGAATATAAGATTACACATGTTACGCTCCTTTATAACGATAATTTTAATTGCCGCGCACGCGAAGGATGGCATTATCGGCGATAGCGCCTTATAAATGCATAATATCGCAGCTACGTTTAATTAACAGAATCATCACCGTGGGGTTCTTTTGCCAACGACCACGCGAACATCCCGCGCTATCCGCTGCACTCGGATTTTACTCCTTAATCACTTTATAATCAGCAGTGTTGAGAGGAGACCAAGGCGAGCGGCGAAAGCGATTTTCAGCGAGCCGCTATTATGTTTCCAAAGGCGCCATTAATGAGGATAAAATGTTCCCGTGGAACTTTATGCCACCCCGAGTCGCGCCGCGAATGAACATTCCCTCCGCGTTTAATTCTTCGATACTTGTACCCTCTCGCGCGCATCGTAATAAACGCACATTTGAAGCCTCGCAAATATCGTATAATCCTGAAATTGGACGTGCGAGATAACGCAAACAATATCACTTTTCCGGGAATATCGAAGGATACGCGAAATCCCAAAAATTCACACAACGAAACGAAGAATCGGGAAAAATCCCGAAAACATATGAATGAATATCGGAGAAAGTTATACTTTTTTTTCGCATTTGCAAAATGGAAAAAAAGGATGAAAATTCGGGATCACACACATTTTTCAAGCTAGTATGTATTCATTCGATTTCAATACCGCGATTTATACCGGAACTCCGCGCGCTCGCTCGAATATCGCGCAGAAACGATGTTTTAAAATGACGAAGTTTCGCAACAACGCATTTCCTGGCGTGTTATACCGCTTTTTTTTTTTTGTTTCTCGTGTTCCCTCGGATTTCGCCTGTCCGCCCGAATCGTCGCGCATCGGCGATCTCGACGTAGCTATTTAGCGCGAGGAGGACTGATTTTGCAAACGGCGGGCATTCGCGCGTTGCGAGATGCGCTCGCGGAAATCCAGAATTTGCATAAAAACCCTCGTGTTTTGCAGCGTGCTACGCGAACGAGATGCTCGGACGAGGATTTCGCGACGGAGGACCGACGCGACGGGGAGAAGGACTCGAGTAGAAGATTTTTAATTTACTCCGACGGGGATTTGTGCCGTTATCTCGGGGCATTTTGTAACGCGCATTTTGTTACCGGGAGACGGCACAATGCGGATATCGCCGTCCCGGATGGGCGAAAGCCTTCCCGCTTCTTTTATGCTCCATCCGACGGCTGGGCGACGCGAGCCTCGCGCGAAATGGGGCCGGAGGAATCCGATTTTCTGGTGTTCGAGCCGCTCGGGCAGAAAATGACGTACAGAACTATTTCCGCGGCAACGATCCGTTCCCAACCGGCGAACCCCTTTTCACCCTCGGCTCTCTCCTAATGAAAATAATTACGGCCTGTTCATTGTTCGCATGGGCTCAAGGAGTGGGATCTAATTTATCGAGAGCGACGAGTTCGCGTGAGGGAGCGTTTGAAAGAGAGCTAGATAGATGGCTAGAGAGAGAGAGAAAGGAAGAGAGAGGAGGAAAATACGTAAAACCTGTTTTTAATACTGCTGTGAGAAGTAGCAGCTGTAAATCGATTTTATATAAAGCACACGATAGTATTGCGGAAGAATTAGTGTAAAAATATATCAATTAAAAACGTATTAATGTAATAAATCTGTAAAAAGACTTGCAAGAAATATCTTGTAAAATGATAGATCGTGATGTGTAGCACAAAGAGATATACACGATGGAAAGGTCATTAGATCGAAATTGATGGGCTAATCGCGTGCAACATATAATGTATCGTAATTGATCCATCACAACCCATGTTGCACGCGATTAATGTTAAGTACCGTGCATCTCGGTGGAAAAAGAGGGTCAACAGAGTGCGGGATAGTATATCTAAGATGAGATAGCGAGACTTTGAGGCATGGAATTTCATTTTAACTGCAAAATTCAGCCGGCAAAATCGAACCGTGAGCAACGAAGTTTTCCCATTAATTTCTTCACGCTCGTACTTTGAGGTAATTAATTAGAATTATGAGAAAAGTTTCTGAAGCACCTGTTACGTGTTTAGAACGGCTACTTCAGAATCTTGGCGAATATCACTATCGATCACACTCGAATATTTTACATTGTCGCTCTCGCAGCACCGACTTGTAATAATAACGATGATGAACCAAGAACTACATTCTGATTAATATTCAGTATAAAATTCATTTGCATCCGTATTCAAATTTTAAAGGACTACCTTCTCTGACGTTAGTCAGTCTATCGTCTTTCAAGGAATATTAAGTGCAGCTTAAACATAAAAATTACAATATAAGAAGTAAAAATTTAATTTTACTAAAATTTACTAATTTTTCATTCACATAATATAAACACAACGTATACGTTAAAAAATATAAAAACATTTATATAATATACGTATATTTTTCGAACTTGCAATTCATCTATATTTTGAAAAAGGAAATCTCGTCTACAGATATTAGGTAATAAAGTCTTGTCGACAGATATCACTTTCATTTTAATTATTTGTCAATAACAGAGCACGACGTATAATACCATCGGCGATAATTGCAAGGGAACTGCTTTTAATCACCGCTCGTCTACAGGGCGATCCGGAAGCACAGGCAATCTCCTACGTAAAGCCACGCGATGACCCCTAATTGGCCACATTATTAAAATCGCATTTTCGTGATCCCAGCTGTGAGGGATCGTCCCTGCGAAGAGCGTACGGCGATGAAGTTCCCTCGTAAAATAAATCACGCCATCCCATCGCGGTAATTCGGCGCAGCCGCTTCTGCCTTGCCGGTAATATTGGATATTTTCTTAATGGCGAAACTTCCACGGCCTTCCCCCCTCGAATCGAGTTCATCCTCGTGAACTCTCTGATAAATCGGTACACGATTCTCGACCGTTTTCGATAGTCTCCTACTCTACGTCCCGCCCGCCCCATTTTCCCCAACCACCTCGCGGTTATACCGGCGTTTATCCCGATGCGAAAGACGAAGGGAGTACCAAAGTCCTTGAACCGCCCCGGATGCATAGTCACCTTATACGGAAGTACTTCTATTCTCGTTGCAGCCACTGCACCAGTGACTACATCGCCGTTTACTCAGGCCCGACTACATCGAGCCCGTTGCTGAAGATGCTCTGCAGCAAGGAAAGGGATTCAGTGACGTACGAGGGTCAAGAGCTTCTCGTTGAATTCAGGTGAGGAACGCATTTCTTTATCAGAAGGACAAACGAAATGGATCCGTTTTTGACTTCTCAATCGATTTAGATGTCTTATCGCCTTGCGCCTTCAGGGAAGTTCGTATCGTTTTACAGAACTGGTCCCGAAGTATCGCCCTTCGATTATAACGGCTTCGTCGCGACGCTGAGTTTTATAGAAATGACGACGGAAGTTCCAACGACGATCGCTATCGAGAGCATGAATAAAAGTCGTAAGTAGCAAGAGGAAAGCGTTTACCTGCACATCTCTAGATCGACCATGTCGAGTTTAATACTTACACAGTTTTAATGTTTTTCTTCTTAACTCTTTTTTAATCCTAGAACACATCTTATGGATTTCGGAGACTCGTACAAAATGAATTTTTTCCAAATTTTTCATTTTTGCTTAATTGTTTTTACTTCATAACTTGACAGTAGATCATTTTTCGATATGCTATCTAATCACATTCCAGAAACTCTGAAGTTTTAATTAAAAAAAATTTGATCTGAGCTAAATAAGTTATTACTCATCAAAATTGCATGGGTTTTTCAAATTCATGTAATGTGCATTAGATAAACACCGATCGGATATATGTATTCTAGGATATAGGATTCTAATAAAAAATAATATAAAGAAATTTTTGAAAGAATAGAATAGTTTAGATTCTCGCGTAATCTTTTTTGTTCTCGTCTCAACTTTGTATCACAGGATAATGAGGCCCAATATCGAGGCTCACTTAACTCTCTGTTCTTCCAGTCGAATTGATGAAGTCCAGCTACAACAACCGCGACCTCCACGACCACCGCAAGGATCAAGGCACCGTGACCAGCAGTTGTGACCTCGAGGTGAACGGCGAGAAGCTTCGGTCGGGTCACCATGACACCAGAGGCAAGCCCAAGTCGACGACGTGCAGACTCGTGCTGCGTGGCCGTGCTTACGACACCGGACACGTTTCTCTAGCCAGTTACAACCTCAGGTAACCCGGTTTGCCTTCACAGACCTGCGAGTCACACATTGAGACGCACGTGCGACCGCGGTCTTAGCGGAAAACCATACCCTTCTTTACTTCCTCGCCCCGGTTTCCTTCGTGTCTATCGACATATTTTTCTACCCGTGGACTGCGTCAACCCGAAGGTCGGTGAAAACTGCAGTCACGTAACGTGTCGCGGTGTGTGCGGAATTGCATTTCGGGTTTGTCCGCCACTTTCGATCGCGTTTGCCAATCCCTACAAATCCGCGGCGGTGTTACGCACGTAACGCCGAACGCTAGATGGTTGTAAAAAAAACGTTCGGTGATTTGTATCGTTGATTAGCGAGTCATGTAAGCGCCGAAAGTTCGGTCGTTTGCGACGTGCACTTTTGTCAAAAATAAAATCACATATAAATGGTAAATCATAAACGTATGGTAAATCAGACTGACATATTAATATTGATTAATATCCAGAAATTTACATGTTATAAAATCTCGGAACATGTTCACGAACACATGGAAGAGCTATTATTCCGCAATTGCGCCGTTACACGCGGGGCTGTTATTTCACAGTTAGCGGCGACTTACGTAACTTATCGAAACGGCGCCCAGGGGGGGAACGAAGGAGAAAACCACCCCGGAGCCCGCCGTACTCGCGGAAAGTAGCATTAAATCACGCAGGGGGGGTACGCCGTCGCGTCCGCGTCCGGGGGATTTTCAATTATCATACGTATGCTACGTCAACATGCGGAACGCGTATCCGCGCCTTCGGAGACGTGTTACGTACGCGTCCGGAGAGATGGAACACGCCGCGGGGGAGAGATGAAGCCACCCACCCCGTCTCTTCCTTCCCGGAACTGACAACGACGACGACTCGTATCTCTGACAACCCTCTCGACATCGCATACGAATGCGTCGCTGTCGTTCTTAGAGACCGCGGATATCTATATAACCGCTGATATAAACTGGCGAAGGCGCGCGCGCGCTTACGAGACGCAGAACGCGGAGGGCTTTATTGAAGGGAGCATGAATTTTGAACGGAATATTGTAAATCCGAACGCCAGGTGAACCGAGAAAGTATCTCCGAGGGGAATATCGTCTCTCACCCGACCAGACTCTCCTTCACATATTTCTCTCTCTCTCTCTCTCTTTCTTCTTCTTTCCTTTTTTACCCTGTTTTTATGCGCGCATAATAGCGGCATCCGTGTCGGATCTACAGCTTACTTTCCGCAGACGCGACGTCTGTGAGGCGATTAGAGCGAACGAGAACGCGGCACTCGAATATTTTGGTCCGGATGATACATTTATGGATTATCCCGGAACAAATATCGGATGTAATATTTCCGAAAGCTTTCAATTTTTCCTACGGATTAAAAGAGAAATTGACAAGCGAGTAAATCGGTTGTAATAGTACGTTTAACGCATTTTTTTTTTAAATTCGCAGTCTCTCTTTCGTTTCCGTGAAAAGCGCGTTAAATATCCTTCATCGCGCCATATCCTACAAATTCTCTACACGGGAATTTGCAGTTGATACATCGACCGGTGAATTCTCCTGCTACGGGACGATGAATTTTGATGGCGCGCATGACGTCCGTCGTAAAATCCACTGATAGATATGTGCCTGCTATCGATTTTACAGCGCGCCGTCCTGCCAGTCGACGATCGAGATATTCGACGGCTCGCCGGAGAGCGGGATGCTGGATACCGCCAACTCCTTGGAGAGGATCTGCAGCCCAGCGCAGTGGGAACTCCCGCGGGAACTCCAGAGTCAGGATAAGTAAGTGGATTCCCCCTGGTTATTAGAGCGGTCATTAGAGAGATACCATCGTACCGGTTTGTAGGTGATGCATCGTAATTGTGAGTTGGTAAATTTCGAGATCCCTCGGCAACTCGCGCGCGATGCTGGCTTTAAACGGGGATTGGTTAAGTCTCCTTAGAACCCTGCGCTAGAATGGAGATTAGTTCCTAAACGCTAATCTCCGCTCGCAGAGATGCCAAGCGCTCGAGACGTTATTAGGACGTACGATCAGTTAACAACGCGGCAGCCCTGAAGACTCACGAATTTCGTCGGCGAGTCTTTTTTCGCCTTTACGCCTTTGTCCTCGCGAGCTTTGTATTAGCGAGCAGCCTTCCTTCCTGGCGTGTATGCCACGGTGTACCTTGAGGATTATTCATTATACCTCGGGCACGTATTGCGAGACAGCGACTGAACTGACGCGCGAAATAGGAGCCAGCGTCGTCGTAATGCCAAGGAAGCAGCGAAAGATCGTCGTCGGGCACGTAATCATAAAACAGCCCCGGCAGATCCATCATCCATCTCCATCCGAGAACTAGACGGCGGCATGCAAAGCGATACCTCATACTCATCTCGCCGGAAGTCAAAGTATGAAAGATGGCTGTAGCCCGACCCCCTCTCGTATCGTGCATTCCACGGTGCGTTTATACCGGGTACATATTCGAATGAAAGGACGTCACAGAGAACGCATGGGATGGTAGTTATCTGAAACCGTTCAATCGTTGCCGCGCGTCATTACAGAAACCAATACAGAAGTTGTGTGCCTTGCACAGCGTCGCAAAAGTTGTGCCTTTCGATTTTTTGTGAGTTCTCTAGGAAGGTTTAATTATTCGCAGCTCGTTTATTTCGTACTAAACTCGGTTCTATTAATTTGAATAAAGATTAATTGATTGTTTTGTGATATTTAATTTTTTGAATATTTTTCATAGGTATTTTTCATAGCTGTTAACTCTTCAAATCAATGTTTTGCAAACTCTTTCGGCTTTTAATTTTAAAGAACTAAAGCTTTCAAATACATATGCGCTACGCTTATCGTATCAAAAAGTGTATTTGACAAACTTGGTTTCCTCGTCGATAACAGCATTGTCGAAATTTTAGGACTCTGTTTACTTTTCCGCGAACTATTCCCATCCAGGGAAAGAGAGTTACGTATAATTCCAATATTGTCGCAAAGCGAGTATATCCGTAAAAAAAACGCAACAAAAATTTATGGCGTAAATTGAAGCAGCTGGTTGCGCACGTATTTCCTCTCGTAACGTTCCTATAATAGCATGATTTTTACGATGCGAGAATCTTTCGATTACGCAGTAAATTCTCGCGTTTGATTAAATAACTTTAGAAGGGTGCGTGAAACGAATGTTATATTGTTTTTTACGCGAACGTTAATATTCCGCGGAAAAAAGACTGATAGCTATTGCAACATTCATTTAACTTCTATTTAATTTGGCGCTGGTTTACATTTTTGTTTCGATTTTTTTTATAAATTGCATCTTTCTCGTAAAATATATA